>VDFB02000013.1:68860262-68941652 GCA_007258455.2 Sequoia sempervirens | reverse complement strand
AAATATAACCAGTAGTTGACCTCCTTTTGCCTAAATCTCTTGCCATATGGGAATCCACAAAACCTTGCAGCTATGTGTTATTTCTTCCAAAACACATAATATAATCATAATTACCCTTGATATATTTCAAAATCTAACGCACAACATCCCAATGAACCTTACTAGGATTGCTCATAAACCGGCTAACTACTCACACTACATGGGCAATGTTTGGTTGGGTACAAACCATTGCATGCATGAGACTCCCAACTGCAGATGTGTAAGGAACTCCCTTCATATAGTCTTTTTCTTCTTGTGTCTTGGGACACATCATTGAGGATAGGAAAAAATGATTGGCAATAGGTGTGCTAGCAGCCTTTGCACCCTTCATATTAAACCTATCCAAAACTTTATTGATGTATTTCTTTTGTGACAATCTGATTTCTCTTTTATACCTATCTCGGGTTATAGTCATGCCAAGAATCTTTTACGTTGCTCCCAAATCTTTTATGGAATACTTGTTAGCTATTTTAGTTTTCATATCACTAGCAACATTCATACTAGTCCTAGTTACTAGCATATCATCAACATACAACAAAAGTAAAACAAACTCACATTCTCCAAGACTTTGTAGTACATGCACATATCAAACTTACCTGGTGAAGTTTTGTTCAGCCATGAAGGAATCAAACTTTAGGTACCACTATCATAGGGCTCGCTTTAGCCCATACAAACTTCTTTTCAATCTATATACCAAATCTTCATATGCTTATTTATCAAAACCTTATGGCTATTACATATACAATTCCTCATCTAAATCACCATTTAGAAATGTTGTTTGGATATCAAGTTGTTCCAATTCAAAGTCATAGACAACAACTAGACTCAAAATTGCTTGAATGTTGGTCATCTTAACCACAAGTGAAAATTTTTCATTGAAATCAATACCTTTCTCTTGCTCACACCCCTTCACTACCAATCTTCCCGATAACTCTTTTTACCTCCTTCATCTTTTCATTCATTTTGTACACCCATCGATTTCTTAATACTCTCCAATTAGGTGGAAGAGGGACCAAATCCCATGTGTGATTAACCATCAGTGAAGTCATTTCTTCTTTCATTGCATCTAACCAATTCTTTCTCTCTTTGCAATTGCAAGCTTCTACAAAATTCATTGGTTTAGCTTGATCAAAGAGTAACAAATGATGGTAAAAATCATTAAATTTTGCAAGTGGTTTTCACTCTGTAGTCAACACCCTCAATTGTGGAACTTGATTTTTCATAGTGCCTTGTCTAGTTTGTTGTTTTGAAATACCCTGCTCACCACCAAGAGGCTTCTCATTTCATGATAGTGGTAAACTCCCCACATCTGGTAGCATATTATGACCAATGCCCAAATTTGAAATTGGTGGCTGATTTGAGTTTAGACACACATGAATGTTGGGTGGCAAAGTCAACTAAGGTATCAAAACTGAATTTGAATGATTTGAAAGGGAGTTGGATAGATTATCATGTGGTAACAAATTGGGCCAATTTGCATTAAGGGAGATGGGTGACATATTAGAATTTACATCAGGAAAATTTGATGAAGTTGTTTGATGCACCAAGTTTGGAGATATATATTGCATGTTTGATGTTTGAATAGGCATTTGATGTTGGAGAAGCAGTGGATCTATGTCTATAGTGACATGTCATAAAGCATTATGCATAATTCCTTCAATAGGTTGCTCAATACAAGAATTATGACCACCATTTCTAGTTCCATGTGAATGTAGATTTTGATCTTGATGTTTAAAGATGTCACTTCCACTTGAAATATGTTCTATAGGCACAAATTCCTTTATAGATTGTCTTTGTTCTTGCAAACCTGACATGAATTTTTCATTGAAGATTACATCCTTGTTGGGCATGACCTATTTCATAGCGGGATCCCATAACCGGAAGCCATATTTATCTTCTCCATATCCTACAAATATTCAAATTTTGGATTTAATATCCAACTTCATCCTTTTCTCTGATGGAATGTGAACAAAGGCTTCACAAACAAACACCCACAAATGATTGTATGAAAATTTCTTTCCAAGCCATTTCTCCTCTAGAATCTGAAAATCTAATCGAGAAGATGGACTCCAATTAATCAAATAAACCACTGTATTAATAACATCTACTCAAAGTTCTTTTCTCCAATTGGCATTGGAGAACATGCTATGAGCTTCTTCCAAAATCTTCCTATTCAACCTCTTAGCTATACCATTCTCTTGATGGGTGAAATAAACATTTTAATGCTCTTAATACCATTGTTTGCACAAAAATTGTCATACTTCAAAGAGAAAAATTCCCCACCAGCATCCATTTTAAAGCATTTAATTTTGTGCCCAGCTTGATTTTGAACTAATGCTTTAAAATATTAAACATGGCAAATACATCAGATTTGTGTTTCAGCATATACACCCAAATTTTTCTAGAAGAATCATCAAGAAAGGTAAAAAAATAATAAGACCCACCAATAGAAGCTACCTCTTTGGGATCAAAATCATCTGAGTGTATAAGATCCAATGGGCTTGACTTAGTATCATGTCTTGAAGAAGAGACAATGATCTTCCTTTCCTTTCCAAAGATGCAATGCTCACATAATTCCAAATCAACATATTTGAACCCCAATAATTGATCCCTTTTGAGTAAAATTCCAAGGACCTTCTTGCTCATATGCCTGATTCTCTTCTACCAAAGTTGTATCCCACTGTCCACAATTCCTACTATAGCTCCCACATCAACATGACTCTCTTGCACATACAAATTTCCCACTTCATTTCCTCTTGTAATTATTGAGGCTCCTTTGGTCACCTTCCATGTGTTTGAATCAATGGTGACACTACAACCTTGAGCATATAGCTATCCCATAGAAATTAGATTCCTCTTGAGTTGAGGAACATGTATTACATCTCACAATAACCAAGTATTTCCATTTTTCAACTTTAAATACCATCACATCTCCTTTCCCCACAATGTCACATGGTTCATTGTCATCAGCTATAATTTCACATATTGATAACATTAATGCGCCTGCATCTTCTTCATATGTGTTGTTTACCTCATTTTTCTTTGGTTGGTTTTTATCTTTCTTATAAGACTAGCAATTCTTTTTTAGATGACTAGACTTACCGCAATACCAATAACCATTATTTCTACCCCTTGACTTTGATCTTTTTCATGATTTTGACCTCCCTCCATGATTATGCTTTGATATTTCTTATGATCTGCCCCTTATTGTCGAAGAAAAAAGCCCTTCTGGGTGCTTTAATTTGACCTCTTTACATATCTTTGTTGATAAGAGTTGTAGCAACATCATCAAATTTCAACATTGACTCTTCTACCCTTTCCTTGTCATTAGATCATCTTCTTACGAATGCCAAATTGTTGATTTTCATTACCACTCCTTCACAACTATCAAGAAGAGAGCACAAAAGAAACATAGTTCTCATGTTATCTTCAAAATGAATATCCACTAAAGCTAGTTGGTTGATCATAATATTAAATTCATTTAAATGGTTGGATATATTGTTTCCTTCTTTAATCTTCAAATTGAAAAGTTTCTTCATCAAGAAAACTCTATTGGTCGCCTAATCCCTCTCATACATGTCACACAATTGATCCCAAATTTATTTTGTAGTCTTCTCTGTTGCAACACTAAATAGGACATTACTAGATAAGGGAAGAATGATTCTTGTAGCTGCCTTTTTGTCCAACATAAGATTACTAGATAATGAAATATTCTCAACCTTCTTTGTCTTTGCCTCTAACCTGGAATTGAGAGGTCCTTTTGAATTAACAAAGCATGAACTTGAAGCTTCCATTTAACAAAATTTTGATTGGAGAAATTTTAAATTTTGGTCTCCTCCATTTCTACTAAAAAAAAATCACAAAAAAGGATAACCCATCCTCCCAGCTTTAATACCACTTGTTGGGAATTTAAATAGCACATTTGTGAAATAAATAATCAGAACAATAAACTAAAAGAAGAAAATAATACAAACACACAAAAACAACTAGGTTTTTGTGGTTCACCGTAAATGGCTACATCCATGGGAAAAGCAGGGGAAACTCTATTTTATTGTTTGTTACCGCTAAATACATAATTTGTCACCAAATCTTCAATAATGAGAAAATGAAATATTTATGGGTAAATACATTTTTAATAGTCACTTGTTTCGTATAGTATCTATAAGATTGGATAAAAAGAATAAAACAATATCACTATGAACATTATTTTAGAGAAGAGACCTAAGGATTTCATGCCTAATTACCACTTAAATTGAATTTTCAATTAATAGAAAACCAATGAAGAATACTTTATTATAATTTTCCATATAATATGTTTTTGATAAGGAAAACAAGGTTTTGAAGGGGCCCTAAAACCCTTTACAAAGACAAAAAGCTGCAAAAGAAATTAAACACTAAACCCAACAGCCCAAAAAACCAAAAAGTTGACAGAAGATGTAACAATAGCAACCCATCAGCAATCCCAACAACAAAAAACATCAACAAACCTACTGAACCAAAAAAGGAAGCACGAGCTACAGTAACTTATCTAAGACATCAGCCAAGGCCATGTTCTCCTTAATGACCTCCTCATGCATACTAACAACATCCTTCAACTCTTCAACAACCTCAACAACCATCTTTTTTGTCTTAAGTTTCTCATCCTAAGGCACAAACCGGCCTGCAATTCTTTATCCAGTGCAGGAGTAGAAGCCTTTTCTTTCTCCACCAGATAAGAGCCACTAACTTCTTCAATCATATTCTCCATATCACCCATGTCAAGAGATTTACCCATCCAATTCAGCGCTTTCTCATTCAGAACAGAAAGACCCATCGCAATGGTCTTCAAAGAATTATTACTCATATTGACCACTATTTTTTAGTCCTCTAGCATCTTTCCAATTTTATCCTACAAGCTTGCAACTCTGTGTTCCAACATTTTACTAACAATACCTTCCAAAGAGGAAATCCTTATATCCTTGTGTGTAGCCCCCAAATGACTAGCATCCATCAAAAGCTTATCAAGCTCAACATGCATTGATTTCACTTTGCCTTTTATTTCACACTACTTTTGGTTGCTCCTGGGTGAAGCCACAATAGTGGTTTACAATTGAAGTGAGGAAGGAAAACTCACAGAAAATGAATGCATGGAAAAAATATTGATTTTAGGGGTTCGTACGAACATACTGGTTCGACCGAACCCATTAGGGGTTCGCTAGAACCTGGGTTCGGACGAACCCTTTTAATGCTTTCCCGCAAAAAATGAAAACAAAAGCCCTTATAAAAGGGGGGTTCGAATGAACCCTGGTTCGAGCGAACCCCTAGGGGTTCACTCGAACCCTTGGGGGTTCATTCGAACCCCCCTTATTCCTCATCCCTCCTCTAAGACACCAAAAATCCCTGAATTTTTACACTTCGGAGCTCCGATTGATGATGAAAATGGATCAATCTTCACAAACCCAATTGGAATCAGGTATTCCTCAAAACAAGCTATCCAACGAATATAATCTTAATATTTTTTGGTTTTATTATGTATTTGTTTTCTTAGTTTTATTAAACATAGGTTTTTCATCGAAAATGAAGGTCTATGTTCTGCACATGTGGAAAAATAGAAGATTATCAAAAAAAAAATTTGAAAAATATGAGTGCACCAGATATTGAAGTCCTTGATCCAACAAAAAAAAAAATTGAATTTTGATATATACAAAAAAAGTTATGCTATAATACCATGTCCTAATTGTAATTGGTTTTAATCTTGAAACTTGATTAAAGAAACAATATTCAATAAAACTATCTAACCAAGTGGGAAGCATCTGAGTTACGAATCTAAATTGAAGAATTATAATTTTATCCTTCATGGAAAAAAGTTATGTGGTTATACCATGACGCCACTTTTAAAAATGATGTTTTTTGAAAAAAACCAATTTTCATGGGAGATGGAAAAAGAAGTGTAAAATGATTCCAAAAAATTTGAAAAAAATATTTTTAGAATCTATAGAAAAAATGTGATGAGACTCTAGTTTGCATCATCTTCAAATTCCTCACGGTTTAGCTGCTATAGGTGCCCTAATGTGAAGATTTAGTTAAAAATAATAGTTTCAGTGTCAAGTTTGGCAAAATTGTAAACCACTATTGTGGGATCACCTCCCAAGAATAGCCACACAAACATCCCGCCAATTTTTATCTGAAATTGAGCTCCTCCCACCTCAAGAAATCACCAATTAACTAAAGAAAGTAGTTTTCTTGTCCCATCTTCAACCATCCTACAAAACATATTCATATCAATTTCATCCCAAGAACCTGAGGCTAATAATTTTCCACCATCGTGACACCAACACAATCCCTATTGTGGTTGTCTCTTCTTCGTGGGGAATCCTCGGACCTCTACAATGTCCACCTTGATCCCTCTTCCTGTTTGGAATGTCACCAAATTAGCTAACACTTCCGCATATTCCTTCACTTCCCTCTCAAATTAAGAAAACCCTAGAATAATTAACTACCAACTTCCTCGTGATTTCAATAGGACTAGTGCATCAATCGGGCTTGTCTCCACTAAAGGATCATTCAACCTATCCCCCACATTTTTGGAACCTTAAGTTCTAATACGTGGGAGCTCCTATTTGACTAGTCTTAATGAATAGGGTTCAAAAGGGAATTCTTAAACACAATCAACATTCAAAGGATCCACTTCACCCTTAAGAGGGACATCCTTCAAACTCTCACATCCAAGACAATGCATGATCTACATTTGGGACTAGGGATTTTGCTTCATCACCTATCACAAGCTTCCTTTGGTTGAAGCTTTTGACTTTCTTCAAGCCTTTGGTTTTCCCCCTTGAATAATTTCTAATAGAATTAGCCAAAGTCTCTCATAACTCCACATCAGTCTCATAACCCTTACCCCACTCCAATCCTCTTCCCCTTCCTCAAAGCCTTCTTCACCAATAGACATATCCTCATATTCTGACTCTTCCTCCTCAAAAATACCAACCCATTCACCGACAGAGTCCCCAGTATCATAATCATCATTTTTAACCCCCTTCTTACCAATATTTTTAGGGGAAACTGAAATCAATTTAAACTTAATATGAGAAAATAAAAACTCATAAGCCCTTTGTGAAGAACCATCTTCTTAGAGTTCTTCCTATGGTCTTCAATACTCTTCTCCACAGAGAGTAATAGATAAAAAGGAAACGCGATAGAAACCTTATGCCTAAAATGGTTCAAAATCACAAAGTGATAAGCGTAAACCACAAAGAATCTACCTTCAAGGTGAAGTAGTACATAATCACCTTCACAAGGTCCCTCCAAAGCAGATTCAGGGACTTCCTAGCATAACTACCACTTCCAATTTCCCTAATTTGATTCCTCTCATCATGTTTGAAAAGCTCACAAAAGCCTTCTTGGTCACACCCCTGTCTCTAAAAAACTTCCTCCTAGTAACCAAAAGACCAGTTACCTCTACAATGAAATCCTCATCAATATGAAACTCAACACCCTTGTACTGTAGAGACCTTGCATTCTATCCTTTCACAAATAAATTAGTGGTATCAGGGTCCAAGCCTTGAATTCTCTACATAAATTGTGAAACCCCCCCAATTATAAATGCTTCCACACAGTAGCATTCTTCTAAAACTCTTCACAGGAACTCAACTCAATTCTACAATGGTCGCCACCCATGGTAACAAGAAACAACCCAGAATATAACAAAGCCTAGAAGAAATGTACAATAGAAAAAAGAACTAGGCACTATTCAAAATGATACAAAAAAAACAACCACAATATGTGTGGACTTATCATTCCAAGTACTTCCCTGCTAGAACTGATAGTCCATCCTTCTACGGAAACCAATGAAAAAATAATTTATCAGATAGGGAAAAGGTTCAAAGTTCTAATATACCAACTCAAAATCATGATGAAAAACCTTTCCTTGAGGACACCACCCCTATAAACAAGCCATTTGGTCTTTATTAGAAATACACTTCAAATTAATAGGTAGCAATTCAAAAGAATCCCACTTAGACCTCTCCAGCACTCCTGTGTTGGAAACACCATCAGCCAGCATGTTTGCTTCATGAAACATTATGTGTGATTTTGATCACCTCAAAAGAGTTTATAATGGGGATAAAATCATTAATAAAATGGGAAATAGACAACAAAGGGTGGCACTTCATTAAAAGACAATTTATCACATTAAGAGAGTCCCCCTCTGACCAAAGCTTAGAAACCCCTTGCGACTTAGCTAAAACAAGGCCATATAATATGTTTCAATGTCCTAGGATTCCCATTTGAATGAAATAAATACAACTCTTCTATTTCCAACTAGACCATTAATAAAATAATAAAGAAAAGAGGTAACCAAACAATAAAGACATAAACTAAATTTTGCAAAGATAAAACCATAGATAATTCTTCAGTATTAAAATTTTTATTGTAAATAGGGCTATTTCACATCTAGTTAGCTAATGAAAAATTCAGAAAAATAAATGAAAATGTATCAATTATATGAATGATTATCTACAAATGTGAGAAGCATCATATGTTTATAATTTTTCTGAAAAGGAATAAAAATAAATATTCTAGAAAAAGTGACAGAAAGGACTATTAAAAATGGCACTTACATTTTCCAATACCTTTAAAGAGGAAGTTTTATCTTGAAAAGGTAGGATAAAACCAAAAATGTGATCAATTTGAAGCAAATATATTCATAGGAACATGCATCTATGGTATATGAAAATATTCAATAGATCTCTAGATACTTACAATATTTGTCCTATATTAGTAAGGTCTTATAGATACAACCTACATGTCAATATAGAAAAGCTAGTATTATTTTTAGACATATTAAATTAAATGTTTGAGAGTTCTTAATTTTTTGAAAATATACAAGATACTTTTTGCAAGAATATTCTTACATGTTTACATTGGCATCAAGAGTCATTGAAGCCTCATGTCTAGAGTTAGAAGTTGGGACTCTATGATTTGTCTTAGCCTTTGTCATGAAATGTATATAAAAATGTCTAGCCATCACCAATATCACAAAAAACAAATAGGAGGCTAAGCGAATTTTAGGGTTTGAATCATTCTTTATGACAAATTATGCTCCCATAGAAAATAATAGAGAAAGAATATTTTGACTCATATTCTATAGCATTTGATTTCACTTCTATGATAAGAAATTTAATAGAATTATCATATTTTTAACAAGTTTTCTAATGAATTCTACACCTAAGTAACTCACTTCATCATTCTTTTCTACACTTTGTTAACTTATTCCAATGTGTGACTTTATTAGCATCTATGAAAGTCACTTTATTAGCATCTATCTAGATTTAATTTATACAATAAACAAAGAAATTCAGTACTAATTATATATTATTTAGAAAATATAACTTCAATAGCATATTGATCAACTTTAGTAGCTTCATGGTTTATTTCATTAGCAATTGACTTCAATAGTAATGGGATTCAATATTCTCCTCATTAGCTTCATGGGTTGTTGCATTTCATCTTCATCAAGATATAGAATGCCTTCAACAACAAGGTGTGGGTAGCCACCTTAAGGTTATTATTGGATAAATTATCATTACCTTCAACAATAAGTTGATGATGGTAAAAAATTCAAGCATAACAATGAGAATTTAACATGTCTTGACTTATGGGATGAATTTTTTTATTTTGGATAAAAAACAATTCTACGTTGTGCATGTATGCACTTTAGGTACAATGTAGGTTGGAATATTTTTTATGGGGCAACTATTTATCCACATTGCCTAAATTAGAATCAATTCATTATTTTCCTTTGGGTAAATTATCTTATCTATTGGTGAATAGTTTGTTGTCTTGTGAGTTTTATGTATCTTCTTGGTCTCTACTATTATTATTTTATTCATGTGGTAGGTCATTATCTTAGTCACTAGGAATTATCTATTATTACATAGGCCATGTGGGCATTTATTTAATAGTGAGGGTCATTACAATTCTTTTTTACATAATGATTACTAACTTTGATGTGATGACATGATTTCCTAGCTTGTTTTCTTATGATTTTCTATCTTCTTGTGGGGATCCTTCTTGGGAAATCATAAGTAGAAAAAGAGGTTGCTAATCATTTATGTACAAGAAGGGAAAATGGTTGCACTAATAGATTACATTGTGAATATGGGAAAATGATAATTTGTGTGGACTTATAACATATGCTTTGATTGATTTATGGGATTTAATTGATGGTAAATTAATTAAAAATACTGAAACCTAATTTAATAGTGCCTTTGAATAATAGATATATCAATGATAAAGTGAACAGCACTAGAAGGGATTAGTTTTAATTGTTGATTTAGGTTAGGAAATGATGAATATTTTTATGTATGTTACACTGAACTATAATAGACTTATACAACTTTAGGATGAGGTATACATGTCTACAATAACTTAGTCCGTAGATACTTTATCCTTAAGAAAATCAAGCATTTAGTACTCCATAATTTAGTTTCTATTCGCCTATGACTATGACTAAGTCTAAAATTGTGGTGATGTTAAAAAAAACCTTCGGCATATAATTCTTTGAAAATTAGTCAGACCCTTTGTTAATGCACAATGATCAAATAAATGATACAAAGTCAATGCAAGTCCCTAGGATGTTACTATGATGGATTTGTTAATGTGATGATGATATAAATACAATAAGATAATACTTTACATTAGGGGATGATCCTACTATCCCATGATTATTAATGATCTAGAACTATTCTTAAACAAAATCCTAAATGCTTAACTCAACGTGTTTTGTTTTACAAGTTTATAGGTATGTCTCAAATTCAATAAGCATAGACTTTAAGAACAATTATCATTTCTAATATTGGGACAAAAGTGAAATGTAAATTAATTCAAGAGAGAAATCACACTCATGGTCTATTTAAAGAGGAAGGTAAGCCCTAAAGAATTCAAACTAATCTTGTTCAATAAAAGACATAATATTATTCTTAATGATAAATGCAAAATTAAATCAATTTATACACAAAATATAAATTAAACTTTATAACACTATATTTACAATAATACTAAAAAAACTTTTAAAACTTAAAACAAAAATTTAGTTTAATTCCTTGCAATTACCTAATTTAAAAATATATTATAATTAAAACTAAAAACCTAGCCTAGATAAACTTTTTCTAAAATAAACATTCTACTAAATTTCCATTCTTTTATCTTTCTTTTAAAAAAAACCTCAACTTAAAATAAAATAAACCCTATTTTGTAACGAGACAAATCTCCCTAATATTCTTTCTAAACTAACCTACCATCCCATCGTAGCTCCTCAATATGACGATGGTATTCAAAGTTTATAAAAGTCGCATTGACCAAAACACACGCTTTTTAGGCGTTTCCACATCATGATACAAAATTAAAATAAAATCAGAAGAGACAGTCATTCATAGGAAAGAAAAACATAAGAAATCAGAACTGACAACCATAGAAAATAAGTTTTTTAGAATTGTCTTAGTGGTATAGTCAACACAGAATGCACGAGCCGTTACTCCCACGGAAGCCGCTGGAAAACTTTAGTTTGACAATTTCACACTACATCTCTAAGCAATAACTCTGCTCTTTTTAGGTTCAGCATTACAATCTCAATTGAAGAAGAAAAAGAAGAAACAACAATGGAGTGCAGTCTCTGTGGAGACGTGGGCTTTCAAGTCCATTTATTCCAATGCAGAAAATGTTTAATACGTTTCAGCATCAGTAAATTAACATTTACCATCCCTATTCGTCTCATCTTATTCAATTTTAGACAGACAAGTTTCAAGTTGTATATACTAATTTATTTTTTCCATTTATGCAAGGACTATCAATTTTGATCTTGTGGGTTTTGCTCTTTTGGTCAGATATTGCAGCAGAGCATATTATGAGAATGTATCAGTTGAGAGTCTCAGTGAAGTCTGTGACTGGTGTTTCAGTATTCAAGAGAAGGATGAATGCTCTGATGTTAAGCTTATGATCAGGGATTCTGGTAAGAAAATGGAAAGTTGTGCTGGGTTTGGAGAGTGTACAAAAATGACCCACAATAACAAAGGCAAGAGAAAAACGTGTGCCTCCATTAATGGACAGATAACCAAAGAGCTGAATAAGCAGAGGAATCCTGAATTTATGTACAGTACTGAAAAAATAATTGGGAAGAAATATAAGCTTCTTGATGAAATCGTCTGTTGATTGCAATGGTTCACATTGTAGAGAAGCTAATAATTTCTGAAAAAGCTGAGCTTAACCGATACATACTTTCCAATTAGAGAGTGGTGAGATTCAGTCAGTTTTGTATTTTGTGGGGCAGGCTGCTCATGAACATAGGAAACTTACTTTGGAATTACCTCTTATGTTGTTTGATGATAGTATTGTGCAAATACTCAATTTACTCTGAGCAGTATCTGTGATTTATAGTGGTTAGTCGCTTGCTTGATTTATAAATTTTGTAAAGGCGAATGATTAAACTTATAGTTAATGTTCTTGATTTCTTAGATTTTGGTATGGAAGAAAATAATAGTTTGTGTTTCTTTAATTGGTTCGGTTTTGGGAGAATGTTTTTCAATTTTCAACTAGTAAAATGAAACAAAATTTCAATCATAAATTATGTGAAGTAAAAGTTAAAGTGGTTTGTAATTTTTTTTAAATGTTCATTTGAATGCATTATAATTGGCCATGATATGTTTTCTGAGGTTCGACAGAAGCTATTTAGTTCTGATGTAGGATTACTCGATGGCTTATTTACTTATAAATAATACAGAGTGAACGAAGTCGAAATTACTTATGTATTTGTTGCTTGGCTTGTTCTAACAAGGGGCTCCAATGAAGGGATACCCTACCAAGGAGCCTAAAGTTTTACTCAGATAATCGGGTGCCATGCAGAAGCCATAAACAGAGCTATTTTATTAATTCAAAACTATCTTCACAATTTATACATGATAATAAGAAAGCCTAGCTCCTTCACACACTCAATCTTACATGCTGCCCCTATAAGATATGACAGGATGGTAAGACAGCCAGTGAGATGGTACCTGAGCCAGGTTTGGGCGAAAATGCAGAATTGTGTGTCATCTCTGGAAAGCCATGTGTGGATGGTACCATTGCTTCTCAGGCCTTAGTTTCGAATGCAATTTGAGAGATGTCAGTGCGTAAGATTCATGATTTTATTGCTGAAAAGACCTAGCATAGATGTGTACAAGTCTCGGACTGTAATGAAATGGACAGCTTCGGGCCAGTGTGAAATCTGTTGGGACGCCCGTAGCTCTGAATTTGATAACTGAATCTCGAAATAGTAGTTGGACTCTAGACTGTGTGTGAATACAAGGTGCTTCCATCGTCCATCTTCATAGATTTAAATCGCATAAATAGGTTTAACAAATAATTTGTGAAGAAACTATTATACTATGCCTGAAGTGAAATAAAGTCATTTGGCTGTGGGTTGTATGAGTGATAAAAGGGTGATCAATTTTGGGAGGAAAATTGTCTAGCCAGTGCTTCCACTTCCCTAGTCTGTTAATGAGTTGCCCAGGGTTGGTGGTCGGAGGGAAGTTTTTTCCAGTCTACAGATAGGGCTCTCTTGTTTCGAATTTGTAATTTGTCTTCTAAGGTTAGGCCTCATCTTGAGGCTGGTGAGTTGGAGAAGGCCAAAAGGATTTAGATTTTTGCTGTATCTGTATTTGGAGGCAGCGGGAAGCAGTATACCTCTTGTCTCTTGATTCTACTCTAGCTTCAAGAAATTAGTCTCAGAAGAAAATGTGTTTCCACAAGTTAGCCGGTGGGGAAGTAGTTAGGGTTTAGAGAATCCTGAATCAATTTAACTTCAAGCCACTTTGAGCAAGCTATCCCATCAACTTTTACTGAAAGTTTGTTAATTCTGATCCGTCTTGTGTGTTACTATTTGTTTGCTTATTTATAGCAGCATTGGTATTGTTCACTTCTTGATACAATGTAACTTGTACAATAGTACTTCTTTATTATTCTTTGTTCAATGTAATAGAGTTGAGCCCTTGGCTTTGCTATTGTGGGTCATGCCTGTGCACTCTTTAGACCCAGCACGATTTCTTATTCTTTTAATGGAATCCCTGATAAGCTTAATGGGTCATGCTTGTGCCGCCTCCTTTTGAATACCGATAAACAAATCACATGTCAAAGATACTCTCAACTGATAATTCTTAAAATATGCCCTGCTGCAATATCTGACCAAAATCGCAAAAATCAATAGTCAATATTTAATGCATCTAAATAAATGAACTGAATTAATATCTTTCGTTTCTTCTTCTTCTGTAATTGAAATTATATACTGCACCTGAAATAGCAGAATGCTTGTTTGACTTTGACGTATAGACTCTACAGAACGGGGAAGGGAGTGAGAATTTGTCAAATAAAGGTGTTACACAAAAAACGGTAGATTGCGGGGAAGTAACGGTTCAGTGGACTTCACGTCGTACAGTCCATCTCAAAACGGTAAAATAGAAGATGTACGGTTCACCATACTAACAACGTTCACACTAGAACAAGTTTACCCAGTTATATGCATGTCACTTCTCAATTGCAAGAGGAAGGTTCCCTGCTGAACAAAAATACTTTACTCCGCCTGTAAGGTGATTGACATATACTTTTTAATAGCAAATTGCGAGTTTTTTTTTTTCTAAATATAAATTTAATAGAAGAGAGGGGCTTATAGTGGAGCGGGGTTTAATAATGGGAATATAAGTAGTCGGGAGTGGGTCTCATAGTGCAGCACCTTAGTATCTAATTGCAAAACACTTTTTATCCATAAAGTACACAAACTGACGAATCATGTGATGCCGGCTGGACTTAAGTACCACACACTAAACTCTCTGACTAGTCAAAAGTCTGTCTTCCGTTTCCGTTTCCCCTTTCCCTTTGAACATTCACTGTCATGATTATCGCTCACGGTCAGGTTGTAACATTTTTTAAAACCTTCTCCCGCCCAAGTACCAGTCATAGTCAGTTAAAAGTTGAAAGTCAAGTACTTACTATGTCACATAATTAAGTTTTGAGAGGTAGTTTTCCTGCGTGCCTTTTGCGTGGAAAATCAACTAATCACTATTCCATTGAAATTGAAATTTAAAATTTGGCAAATCTTTAATATTTTTTAAAATTTAATAAATATTATTTTCATATAGATATATTTAACAATTTTAAAATATAATTATAATCTTGTTAGACTGAAATAATTTATATTAATCTAATCTTTACTATTTTTAAAAAATATATATATTTTTTAATATTATTAAATATCATATTATTTATAATTTGTATAATTATTATGATTTATGCTTTAAAAAATTATTAACTTTTTTGTACATCTATAAATTAATATTTCAAATAATGAAAAATTATAATAAATGGAATGAGGCAAATTCAATAAAAGAAAGAAATATAGACCTCCATGAATTGTGGTGGTGAATTTTCCTTGCAATAAATTTGACATGGTGGTGAATTTTCTTGCAATTTCTTTTTGATATAATTCTATATAAGATTATCCCTTCAACATAATTCTTATTTGATGTAATTTTTTCTCTAAACAAGATTCATGATGTCATCATACATATTACTATTGATAATATCTAGTACCAATAAATTTTATAACAAATTTTAAAATATCACTTAAACACCAACACTTATTACATATTATAGATGTAATATATTTTATCTCTTTTAAAAAAAATATTAATAAGATATAATTACAATGTTAATAGACATTTTATAGATTATAATGGTTATAAATATAATGTTTGAAATAATGATATGCACACAATAATGGGAGCGGAGGTATGGGCGGGAAAATGGGTCCTTCGAATCGTCTGGTACTGAGTAGGGTGATGGCGATGGATCTGCGAAGGCCCAAGCGGGTCATGAGTCTGCCTCGAGTAAGAAGAAAAGCGTAGAGGATCCGGAACGAGAGGATTCCCCAAAAATGTTTGTGGACGACCCAGGTGGGAAGGATATTCTGGTCCCTTCCTCTAAGATTCCAACCGGCGGTTGCCCTAAAGATAACCTTAAAGGCGTGGTGGGGTCTGGTGACACGAATGGAGGGCATCGTAAGAAGTGGGCCTCTCTATTTGGGGTTAAACCTAATGGTAAGTCAACTTTTCCTCCTGTGCGCAACATCTCTTGCCCTACGGCTGGAAAATTTGCAATTTCTATTCCAGATGAGATCATTGATCATAATATAGCTCTAATGGATAGTTCCCTAGTTGGAAAATTTATGGGCCAAAGGCCAAATATAGAGGTTGTCAAGTATTTTGTTAGAAAGAAATGGAGAACAAATGGTAGTGTATCTGTTGCGACTCTCCCAAAAGGCTTCTTTTCTTTTGAGTTCTCGAACAGAGAAGACATTAAGGCAGTTAGAAGTGGAGGGCCATGGGTTATTGGGAAATCAACTCTCGCACTTAAGAAATGGTCTTCAAATTTAGATCTAATAGACTCCATCTTTGAGACTGTCCCGATATGGGCTAGGCTTCATGGTCTTCCTTTAGAATACTAGAACGAGGATGTTTTTATGGGGATAGCTAGCTCCTTTGGGGAGTTACTATCGATTGATCCAATGATAGTAGCAAGAAAAAGACTGGTGTTTGCCAGAATATGTGTGGGTGTCTCTTAGGAAGCGGATCTCCCCTCCTCTATGGAGATCCATTCAAAACTTGGCTCTTGGTCGCAGGCTATTGAGTTTGAGACCATCCCTTTTGCCTACTTCAACTACAGAAAATTTGGCCATTGGGCTAAGTAATGCCCCCTTAAGGCAGTAAAAGAAATGGAAGACCCTAAAGGGGCCTCAAAAGTGGTATGGAAAAAGAAGCAGGGGAAAAAATTAGCAACGACATCAATGAGAAAGCAAGCAGATTCTACTGATAATACTTTAGATAATGCTAGAAATGAAGGTTCCACCGTCTAGATCCCCCAAGGTTTGGTAACGGAGTTTAACTCTAATTCTCAGAACAAAGAGGAAAGGGTGGAAAGTGATGGTGGGAACTTATCCCTAGGAAAGGCGGATGATTCTCTTGTTAATATTTCGGGTGAGGCTAGAAAAGAAGGCTTCGCCTTCCAGATCCCCCAAGTTTTGACACCAAAGTTTAACTCTGACTCTCAGGACAAAGGGGAAAGTGTGGAATGTGATGTGGGGAATCTAGCCCTAAGCAAGGAAGAAGATTCTCTTGCCCCAATAATGAGCCCCTTTGGTCGGGACCCCGTGATGCCAGGGTTGGACGATATTCTAATTCAGGGTCTTTCTCTGGAGGTAGGCATTCCTTTAATTGTGTCCCCGATTCAGGAAAATAACCCAGTAGTCGAATCCAGCTCAGAGGTGGCTCCTTTTGAAGTCGTTAAAGACACTTATTTGAACCCCAGCCAGGTAAGCTCTCTTGAAAGAAGTAGCTCCTCGCCTTGTGTGAATGGGCTCATGGATACTCTCCCCTGGGAACATAAATTCTTCTTTGAAAAAGAATGGGAATCTAGTAAAGAATTAGATAGTCAAGAGGACACAGATAGAGAAGAGGTGTTATCCAAAAAAAAGAAGAAAAAAACAAAAATCAAAATCACCCCTTGCGGGATCTCAACAAGATCGAGGGATAAAGCAGACTGTGGGGCAATTTCTTTGGCCAGAGGAAGAAGACCTAAAATTTGGATAAGAGAGCACATAAGCTTTCAAGATATTGCGGATGGTTGCCAAAAAACCATCCCTGAGATCCTCCTCCCTCCTAAATCATCATGAAGTTATTATCCTGGAATATAAGGGGACTAAATAACCCCCACAAGTAGGATATTTTACACAATTTTGCCTAGGACCAAAAGCCTGATATTCTCCTCATTCAGGAAACTACAATGTTAAGTGAAAAGGTGGAAAATATTACTTTGTTTCAGCACTGTTCCATTCAGGGAAATGATTCTACTGGCACCTCTAGAGGGGTTGCAACTTTTTGGAACTGTAAGGTCATAAGAGGTGACCCTCTTTTTTCTCATCCTAATCATGTTGCCACTAGATTTACTCATATAAGGGACAAATTCAATTGGATCCAGTCTAATATTTATGCTCCTAACTGTAAAAAAGCTCGAAAATATTTTTGGAAAGAGCTGTTGCTTTTTAGAATATCTTTCAAAATGACCCCTGGGTTGTCATGGGAGATTTTAATTCCCCTCTCCTTCAGGGTGAGAAGTTTGGCGGCTCTCAGATCAATGAAGAAAGCAAAGAGGATCTTCAAGAATTCATCAACAATTAGGCCTTGATTGACCTAGACTTGCAAGGAAGCTCTTACACGTGGTCGAATCGAAGAGTTATGTCTGATCTGATCCAGGTGAGACTTGATAGAACCCTTGTTTTTGATGTATGGATCTTAAATTATTGTTGTTCTTTAAAAACCCTCCCTAAGATTGGATCTAACAATTTTTCTATTAGTTTTGTTGCTGACCCCTTAAAGATTAAGAGGGATACTCCTTTTCGCTTTGAGAAGATGTGGCTTTCCCATCCCCTTCTCCGAGAGAAAATAAGGAAATAGTGGAATATTAACATAAAGGGTACTGCCTTATTTAGAATCGCCAAAAAATTAAGAGAAGTTAAAATGAATCTCAGAAAGTGGGAAAAGGAGTCTTTTGGCAATATATTTCAAATAAAATCTGATCTTTAGTTTAGGCTTTCTAAAATCTAAAACAAAATTTAGAAGGAAGGCTACCTGAATGAAACTAAGGAAAAGGAAAACGAGATTCTCACAAAGCTTCACGAGACAATTGCTAGAGAAGAGGAATTTTGGAGACAAAGGTCGAGAGCTCTCTGGTTAAAGGCTAGAGACAAAAACACCAGATACTTTCATCTTTTAGCTTCTAAATGCAGAGCTACTAATAAAATCTCAGCGATTGTGGTTGAAGGCAGAACTTATGAGGAGGAAGAGGACATCAGAAGAGAGGCTACCCTATTCTTTAAGAACCTTCTGTCTAAGAAAGAGGGAATTAACTTGGAGGATCAAAACCAATTACTGGAGGCTATCCCCATGATTGTTAACTCTAGAGACAATGAAATGCTAACTGCTATACCCACTAGTGAGGAAATTAAAAAAACTATTTTCTCTTTTGAAGGAAGCAAAGCGCCTGGTCCTGATGGCTTCTCTTTACTTTTTTTCTATTGGTTCTGGGACATTGTTTGGGAGGATGTTGAGAAGGCAGTGAAAGAGTTCTTCCATTCTAGAAACCTTTTGAAGGAGTTAAATGCCACTTTCTTGGTTCTTATCCCCAAAAAACCTGGAGTGCAGGATTTTGAAGGCTTCAGACCTATCAGCCTCTGTAACTCCTATAAAATTATTTCAAAGGTGCTTACCTCTAGGCTGCTTCTCATTCTTCCCACTATTATTGCTCCTCAAAGGTTTATGATAGGGTGGACTAGAACTTTCTGTTTAAGATCTTAAAATATTTTGGGTTCAATGAAAGGGTTTTGCAGCTGATTGAACAACTCATCACTTCCACTTCAGTGGTGGTTATGATTAATGGGTCCCCTTCCACCTTCCGTAGCTCTAGAGGGTTAAGATAGGGAGATCTCATTTCTCCTATCCTCTTCACGATTATGGCTAAGAGTTTTGGTAGGAATATGAGTAAATTGGTGGCTCAAAGATCTATTATGGGGCTCAAACCATCTTTGAGCAATTTGATATGCTCTCATCAAAAGTTCGTGGATGATACATTGCTGATGGGTAGATCTGCTGTCTCAAAAGCTAAACAGATGAAGAAACTTTTGGATACCTATGGAGGAGCTTCTGGTCAGGTGATAAATAAGAAAATAAGCTTGTTGTATTTCTTTAACACACCTTTGCACAGACAGAGGAAGATAGCTGGAATTCTCGGTTGCAAGATAGAGTCCCTTCCTACTACTTACCTGGGATTACCGCTATGCTTAAAACCTCTGGATTCTTTCTGAATCTCTCTGGTTGATAGGTTTGGGAAAAAAAATTCTGGGTGGAAAGGAGCTCACCTAAGCCAAGCTGAAAAACTCCAGCTTCTTAAAACATCCCTGCAGAATCTCCCTATCTATGCTCTCAGTCTTTTTAAAATCGCTTCCAAATACACTGAAACCATTGAAAAGATTCAAAAGAGATTATTTTGGTCAGAAGTCAAAGAAAGAAAAAGAATGCCTCTTGTTGGATGGGACTTGCTTTGCAAATCTAAAAAGGATGGAGGCCTTAGGTTAAGAAAAATCAAGCTACTAAAAAAATTGCTCCTAGCTAAACAGATATGGAGACTATTCTTCTCCTCTGGGGAATGGAGTGAAATAATTCAAAGTATTTGTAGAATAACAATTCCCTCAAAGATCTTATTGAGAATCCTAATATCCTGAAAGGATCAAGTTGCTGGAACTATATGATTGATGGGATAAAGGTTGTGAAATTGGGATTGAAATGGCAGGTTCGCAATGGTAACCAGATCAGATTTTGGGATGATTGTTGGCTGCGCAATGAACCTCTATCTTAGGATGGGAATCTCAGTAGATGGGTTGAGTTTTGCAAAGATACTTTTGGCCTCCTTGTTAAATACTACTGGCGGGATGGTAAGTGGATCAATCTGCCCTTGATAAACCTTGTTTTCATCCTTATTTACTCCTCCTTGAACGCTGTTAGATTGTGCCTGAATCAGGAGGACAGTCTTATCTGGAAGTATGAGCCTTTTGGGTGCTTTTCTGTCTCATCCGATTTTTCCCGGCTTTCACATGCTCTTAATCCTCCCCCTCTATGGTCGCATGTTTGGACTAAGCATCTCTTACCTAAGGTTAACATCTTTTTCTGATCCTTGTTGCAAAGTAAAGTGTTAACTATGGATAATCTTAGCAAAAGAGGTGTTCTGCTCCCCAATAGATGCTACCTCTGTAAAAGCAACGTTGAATCAGTTAACCACCTCTTTATCCACTGTCCTTTCTCCTCTATGGTATGGGAAAAGCTTCTGAAATGTTGGCATTTTTTCTTGATCCCCCCGGAGTCAGTTGAAGATTTTTTTGTTCAATGGAAAACCCCTTCTTTTAACCCCTTTATAAAAAAACTTTGGGCTTTCTCGTTCCCCCATGTGACTTGGGGAATTTGGAAAGAGAGAAACAACAGGATCTTTAGGGATAAGGAGTCATCAGAGGAAATTGTGTTTGAAAGAATTCTTAGGATGATTAAAGAAAACTTCTCTATTGTTCCCTTCAGGGAGGACAAGGTTGAGAATGTGGTTTGCCCTCCTTATGATAGCCTAATTGCTAGGGAATGGAGAATCAATTAGGACATTTCCAATGTTCCTAATACAACCAAAAATTCTAGCGAGGGAGTTTGATGGAGTTTTCCTATGGATGGCTCAGCCAAAGCCAACTTCGATGGCATGGCCAAAGGAAATCTAGGGAAGACTAGGTGTGGTGGGGTCCTAACAGACTCGGCAGGTAACTTTATGGGAGCCATTTCCACCCCTTTGGGGGTCCAAACTAGTCACGTGGCAGAAGCAGTGGGTGCTTATTACATAATCAACCTTGCAGTGGAAATTAAATGTAAAAATTTATGGCTTGAAGGTGATTCAAAAAATATAATAGATAGCCTTTGTGGTAGGTCCCAGCCCGCATGGTCGATTAAAAACTGGATTGAAGATGCTAAGGTTTTACTTAGTAAGTTTGATAGAATAAAAATCACTCATGCTTACCATGAGGCGAATGCTGTAGCGGATTTTTTTCCAATGAGGGAGTTAAGAGTGATAAAATCCTCACATGGCACAAAAGGATTGACCTCCATTCTGATGTTCAAGCTTTAATGGTGCTCGATGCGGTGAATGGAAAAGTGGCAGCTTCTTATAATAATGAGGAAGGTATGAGTCATGACTAACAAAATAAGTAGACATTATGGGATCGTGAGGATCCAGCAGAAAAATTATTTACCCTGGCACGCTTTGTGGGTCCTGCGAAGGAAAGGAATTATTTGGAACAGGTGCTCCGGTCGCAACAATATTCGCACCGAGATATCAAAAATGGGCGGGGAACGGAAGAGGGTTGAACCTACCAGTTTTGAGTCACACACCAAGAACACTAAAGCATGGAGCAAAATAAGAAAGGGTGGATTACTTCCATTCATCGAGAAACTCCATGGCCCTAAGGAGGAGATTACTGATTTCTTTGAGAAAAATTGGAATAATGGGGAGGCTCTCCTCTTTGGGAGGAAAGTTCAGATTGATGAAGCTTTGACGGCGGAGGTGACTGGAATCCCGATTAAAGAGCATAAATTTTTTAGAGATAGGAAATTCTCTGACAAAGTTGTGACGAGGTTCCCTAAGAATGAAACGGAGAAGCAAAAACTTGTCAAGATGATGAACAGTTACTATGAAGTGGACACCATAAAAACTTTATGGAGAAAAGTGCTAAGGGTTATCATGGAGTACATCAATCTCAACGGCCGCTTCACAAGGGTTTATGGATATCACTTCGTGTTGCTCAATCACTTCCGACATAAGGTGCATGTTTCCATCCCTTTCTTCTTGCTATGTTCCCTTAGAAATAGCTTTTCAGACCACAGTAGGAGACCTAAAAGATACCCGATTCTTCACACGAGTCTTTTAAGGCTCATCTATGAGCACTTTCAGAATATGCCTACCCTATCAAACCCTACAGCCCCTTTGGAGCTTGATGAGGACGATACAGAGCCTAGTATATTTGAGACTAAAGTTTTTTCTGGCTGTGTCAAGCTTTCCTCGCTTCCCCTGCCCTCCCCTTCTGTCTCTGGCTGATCCCTCTAGCCTTCTGGTGCCTGCTCTGTTCGTGCCCCTGGCCGCTCAAACCCTAATGCTAAAGTGGTGGGCTCTAGTTCTCCGATTAACAAGTTAGTCTCCTACCCTGATGACTCTCCTGTTGTTTCTGCTAAAGTGGCTGAGGTCAGTCTTGAGGACCCCCATTTCCCTCAGAATATTCAACAGGAGAACTGTAGCCCTCCCAGAGGTGCGAAGTCGGTTAATTTTGGGGTCAATTCTGATTGTGACCCCCCTTTCGACTTCGTTGGAACTACCAAGATATGTTCTGTGGACCAATTTAATTCTGCCAAATGGTTATTTTATGAAATCAGTGAGTTGAAGACCAAAAATTTGTCTCTTAATAGTAAGTTGGGGGAAATTGAAGCCAAAGTTGTAGGGCTAATCCAGCTCAAAGTGGAGAAGAATACCTGTGTGGAGGATAACATACAAAAGGACAACACTGTTAAAAATGATCTTGATAAAATTAAAGGAACCATGAAAAAAATTGCTAATCAGAACTGTAGAATTGCCAGACATAACTCTTTAATCATCAAAGCCATGACTGAAAGATTGGAAAAAACCCAGAAAAGAGCGTTGATTGTCGACCTTGATTAGGAGAAAGACCAGGATGAGGAAGCGGGGATTTCTAAGCGAACCAGATCAAGTATGAAAAGAAAATCCCTGACTACCCCAAATATGACTCAGATTTTCATGCAGGGGGTTCGGGATATGGTGGACCTGGAAGAGGTTGCTGACGAGCTTCTGAAGTCTATGGATTAGCTATGGATGGGCCCAGTTTTGTCTATTTGTTGGCCGTCTGTTGGCTTTTTTGTGGCTTTTTGTGGCTGTCTGTTTTAGCTAGTTTTTATCTCTATGGTAGCCTTTTTGTCTTTTGGACCTCTGTTTTGGTCTTTGCTTGTAATGTTACTTTGTGGTTTCGGGTCCCTGTAAAACCCGTTTATCCCCTTTTATCAAAAACAAATACAATGAACTTATTAACTCATCTCACACTAACTCTCAAATTTTGGTTCTCACACTTAGAGTCTCTAGAAAAATATATACCTAGAAAGACCTCTCTCTCTCCCCCCTCTTTTTATTCCCCAAAATTTAACTCCCAAAAAACTAAATCTCTATATTTACATGCTATTTATACATGCAACCCACTTTGGTGCCAAAACAAATCCTGTCATATTTAATGTTATTTGCCTCGATGTTCAAATTCATCAACCATGTTAACTTTGTTAAATGTAATATTTGAAAATATCACACTAATCAATTGCATCATGTAATTGATGACCAATAAATGTTTAATTGACTTGATGAACTAAATATTGGTTATAAAGATTAATATAGTTACATGGGTGACACATCATCCACCCATACAAATTTATATAAAAATATGGGATTAAGATAAAACATTGACAAATAATAACATTCTCATCATCCAATCAATTCTATTACAAGCTAAGTGCACAAAGAAATGCACAAAACCCTTCACACATTTGCATGCCGCCAATGCACAATAAAATACCTTAATGTATTTACACTATTATGTGTGCCTAGATTTACCTTTGAGCTTTATATTCTACAATTAATGTTCATGCACTAATAAAGTACCTAACTATTGACTAATTGATATACATTAGGTACTTATTGCATTTTCCATTAGTTTAACATACTTTATTTATACGTGGTGAAAATTTATGAAGAAAATTAGTCCTACATTATTGATAATATTAATTAGTACCCAAAGTGTTTTAATAAATTCAAAATATTAGTACCCAATTTGTTTAAATAAAATCATATTAGGTTCAGAAATCATGTGTTTATCTCCAATTGCTAACCCATTGAATGTAGCACTATATTAGTTTGATCAAACATGCAATGTACACTAACTGGTTACGAATTTTCTCTAATTGATTGCAACAATTTCAAAGAGATTGGTTATACTTATGAGTTCAATTGATTAGTTAGTCAAACTATTTGATGATAGACTATGAAGAATTAGTTACAAAGGAATTTCTATGTCAGGAGATAGATTTTTTTAGTCTAATTTTATAAACTATAATATTATTAAGAATGAAGTTTTTTAATAAAAATATTTTTTTTAGCTCTAAAATTTATAGAATAAGAGAGCACATACAAAGAAAGAAAAAGATATTTGAGAAAGATATTATAGAATACATTATGAAAAGTGATGGATCACAAACTAGTGATAAATACTCATTTCTTATTAATATTTTTTTAAAAAGAGATAAAATATATTACATCTATAATATGTAATAAGTGTTGGTGTTTAAGTGATATTTTAAATTTTTTTTATAAAATTTATTGATACTAGATATTATCAATAGTAATATGTATGATGACATCATGAATCTTGTTTAGAAAATAATTACATCAAATAAGAATTTTGTTGAAGGGATAATCTTATATAAAATTACATAATTTTTTTTTATCATGTTTAATATAACTTCTCATTGTTTAAAACATTAATTTATAAATGTAAAAAATAATAATATTTTTTTAAACCTAAAATCATAATAATTATACAAATTATAAATAATATAATATTTAATAATTTTAAAAAAATTAAAACCATTTTTAAAAAGTATTAAATATTAGATTAAAATAAATTATTTCAGTCTAAGAAGATTATAATTATATTCTAAAATTATTAAATATGCTTCTGTAAAAATGATATTTATTAATTTTTAAAAAAAATTTAAAGATTGGCCAAATTTTAAATTTCAATTTCAACGGAATAGTGGTTGGCTGATTTTCCACACAAAAGGCACGCTGTAAAAAAATGGAAAATGGAAATGGGAACGGAACACAAACTTTTGACTAGTCAGAGAGCTTAGTGTGTAGTATTTAAGCCCAGCCTGTGATGCCACATCAACCCACCAATAAAACATGACTTAGTGCACCACTATTGGTCTTACTTTTTTTTTAGGGCCTTTTTGGATACCTCAACAAAAAACATATTTATGTGGCATCATATTTGATGATGTAGCCCTAAAATAAAATATATAAGCACATGAGTTGCCAAATAAACTGTTTTACAAAATTGAGAGTGAGTTGAAATTTCCACATAAGATTTTGAGAAATACGAAGTTAGGGTGCTCCACTATGGACCCCTCTCCCCTATATGTTTGTTTTTCCTTACCAAAATCGATTGAATGTGGGAAACCGAATCTGACTAGGTGAATTTATTTATTTAAAAAAACAAAGAGAAAATCGGTAGATACCATGATGGCCTTAATAAATCATAATATGTGGACTAGTTTAAGTAGTTGGTCTAACAAAAATATAAATATATTTTTTTTGTTGTAAGGATGTAAGTTTTATTTATGTATAGTGTGTAAAATGATTTATTATATGTGGAAGTTGATAAATAATATTCTCTATTTTTTAATGTTATCATTTAATTTTATATTTTATTGTTTGATCTTTGGTCAAGTATTTTAGTATGTAACTAATTCAAATGATTTCTATGTTTGTGTATTTAACCTTCAAAATTTTAAATTTTAATTTCAAATTTAAACTTTTGCTACCCATTTACTTGACCAATATGAGTTGATTAAAGTGTGAATTTATTAAATTATATACCAAGGTGGTGAATTTAAAGACTAACACTAATTGAAAACTAGATAATCTAACAACTAGGTTTCAACTATCATAATTAGAGAGCATGTTTATGAATTTGATTGCACATGGATAAAATATATCATATCAACACTACATTATTTTTCTAGGAGCATATTATCTGCTTTCCAATTATTCATGAAATTGGGATTCATGATCACTAAATTGGTCCATCTAGAGGTTTGACTGAGGATAGCTTGACAATCAAAATATAATAGATTCTCAAAGATGTTTGTAAACACCACCAATCCTACACAAAATATGGACTCCAGAAATATGTTCCAATTTGCAAAGAATAGTTAAATTATGTCCATGAATTATATGTTGACTTTTATGCATAAAGATTAATACAACATTAGTAATGATCACTTTTACATGCATGAAGGTACTAGAAAACCATAAAAAAAAATATTCACAGTTCATTTGATCTAAAAAGTGGATCTTAATCATAAAAAATGAGGTCTAATTTTCTTCATTTTAGTCAATGATTCCATTATAATTAGTTGTATTTGTTGGTTTTGGAGCATTTATAGATTGTACAACTTGGATCGTTTAAGAATTTAGATGGTCTAGAGTATCTTGAAGAAGAAGATAGAATTATTAGAATTATTTGTTGTTTTGAGAACTTGGTGTTTTTACCTTGTGGAAAGTTCATTGATTATATAAGAAACGAATGCATGTTCATCCCAACAAACTAGTTAACCATCATGACAAATGAAGAAAACCTAGTGGTAAACATTTGGTTTCCCTAATGAATTTGTCGGTTCTATTTCTTTGAGAACTAATGAACTCATTTCTATGTGTATAAAGCATCGGATTTGAAGGGTAGTAACTATTTGTATGACCTAAGAATTGGGATGCATGTCTTGATATGCGTATGAGGGTATATATACTAGTGTTGTGACTAAATGTAGGTTGGAACTTATTTTTGGCCTCTGAAGAAAAATGATTGCCATACTAGAACACCTTGGAGCTAGATTGTGAAATGAAACATCATATTCATGTACTTTGGAGCACATATAACATGTTGAGCTTTATAGGTTATGTTTAAATATGTACACATTGTACTCGATATACTTGGTTGATTATATAGTGAAGATAGGGTGTGATTTTTCCTTAGCTAGAGTGTTCTCCCTTGAGATTTTTTAAGTCAAAATACTTGTCTTAGCCACTATCATGGTTTTATTATTATTGTTTCTATTACTTCAGAATGATGTTGTGATGCATATGTGTGATTTTCTCATAGATTAATATGGTTAAATATTACTTTTACTAGTTTCAAGTAGTAAATTTGTAAGAATTTGTAATTAATAAACTTATTAGGAGTATTTTGATCAATTTATGAATCTTGATGATAAAATATAAAATTTTAAGATCTTACTACATATTTTTTAATATTTAGATAAAAGAATTTGCTTCAAAATTGGAACTAACTACCTATACATTTAAATGATTTTATTTAAATATTTATATAAAAATAATTTATAACATTTATAAATTTAATTATCATTTATTTTATTATCCTATATAATTATATTGAAAAATACACTAACACCATTTATTTTTCATAACAATAGTGGCATGAAAATTAAAATTATATTTCCATCCACAATATATATGCATGTATGTACGTACGTACGTATGTATGTATGTATTTATGTATGTATGCATGTATGCATGAACATACATATGTATGTTTGTATGTACATACGTACACATGTATGTATATACTTAAATACATATGTGTGTAAGTACATACATATACATATATGTACATAGATATATACATACATATATATTTTTTACATACATTAACTTTCTTAATTTTTTTATAATGATTGATTGTACATTTTTAGTAACACCTTACATTACTAATCCTTCTTTAGATACATTGTCCATTTACATGAGGTTCAATTCATAGGTTCTATTTTATAATATTTTTATTTAGGAGCATCTTAGGGGTCATGAAATATTGTGTCATCTAAAATATATGTTGTGTGTAGGCTATTTATTTATATTCATATTTTATTTGTTTACTGTAGTCTTGTATTTTATGTACAAGTTTAACTGCCATGCATATGTTGTTTTCTTTAATAGAAGGATTTTTTACAGATATATAATTTGTCATAATTATATTTTGAGTGTAGAAAATTTAGATCTCATACATAGTAATTTAGCTTCTATTAGATACGTTTCATCCATGTACATCATTAGTTGAAGGCATGCTTGATTCTAGAGTCTTCACATAAGGTTATGACTTTCTAGAAAGGACACCCATGCACATACATTGGTTAAGTTGACTTGAAGATAATAGTGAACAAAGCACCAACCCCCATCATGATAGAATGTCCTTTTCCAAAAACAAAAGAGATACGACCATTTAAGCCAAAGGCCCAAGCATTTGGGATGCTTAACCTAGTGGAGCAATTAAAGAAGGCACCTGCTAATGTGTCATTATGGGATGTCATATCAATTCCTAAGTAGAAAACCCTACTTTAGGAAGAATTAAAGGTGGAAGGGAAAAGCTTGCAGGAAGACGCGACCCAGTTGAACAATCATAGTAGAAATGGTAGATCTACACTTCCCCCTCAGACTCTGAAAGCAACAACTTATACAAATAATGAGAGAAACATTAAGGAAAAAGAGGTAAGTAGATAAAAGACCACACCTTTCTTTTTAATGCTTATAATAGGAGATAAATTTTTTCATAATAATATGATTGATTCAGGAGCAAGCACAACTGTCATGCCAAAGCAAGTGGTGGATGCCTTAAAACTTAAGTATGAACCCCTTGAAAGAGGAATCATGTAGTTAGACGAGAAAAGGGTCCCAACCATTGGTTAGATAAAGGATTTGTCTTTGACTCTTTTTTCTTGCCCAAGCCAAACAGTCACCCAGGAAGTGGTAGTAATAGATATTCTGCCAGTTTTTGGGATGTGTTCATCAAGGGATTTCACCACCAAACTCAGTGAATATTTGGAACTTGATTGGTCCCATTTGATTTTGAGGACTAAGCAAGGAATGAAGATGGAGATTCTTTTGGAGCCATTGCATCCCGAACATATTGCAAACAATGCATTCCTATGCTTTGAAGCCACACATACAGCTATATCTCAATAGGAGAAGTATTGTGTTGAAATGCTAGAAGATGAAGAGGATACAAGTGAGCAAACTCCTGAAGAAGAATTTTTGCTTAACCAATTCATGGAGTCTGATCCCTTCAAAAAATTCCATGTAACCGAGCTCGAAACTTATGTAATTTTTGATGACAATCAATTTTTTTTTAAACTAGTAAAAGACCACAAGAAATCTAATGATCCATCGGATAATCAACTATGGACTCTTTTCTTTGACAATGCTAAGTGTAAGGCCAATTCCGGTGTGGGTGTCAATTTGCTCTCTCCAACGGGATTTGAGATGCTCAGAGCTTACCATTTCATGTTCTCATGTTTGAATAATGATGTTGAATATGAGGCCTTAGTTCATGGCCTAAACCTTGCACAAAGAATGAGTATAAAGAGAATTCAAGTTTCTAGAGATTCAGAGTTGTTGGTGAATCAGGTTCGTGGCCAAGCAGCATCAAAGAATACCCGAATGAGGTCATGCAAACATCAATTTTGGGACCTGATTTAGAGTTTTGAAGCCTTCAACATACAAGTTATTCCCTAATTACAAAATAGTATAGCTGACCGAGTGACATAGGTTGGGTGGAAATTTGAACCAGTCTCCGACTCAACTAAGTAGAAAGATGTTGAGGTCATCATCTGACCCTCAATTCTAGACAATGATGAGAATTGGCAAGTCTTCAATGATGATACCCATATCTAGCTAATTTCATACAAAAGGGAGGAATGATGCCTGACAGTCCAACCTTAGGAATGAAATTCTTTGAAGGGCGAGTCATCCAACTAAAAGGGAATAAGCTTCCAAGAGAATTAATTTCCCTTGAGAGCCTTTTTGACTGTGAAGATGTAAGAAACGAAAAAATGAAGGTTCATGGCAGATGAAAAGGATTACGAAGAACTTGATGTCAGAAATGGCAGAAGGGTGAAAGTTGGAAAAGAGGTTCTGACTAAAGATAAAGAAAGACTAAAGGATCTATGTTATGAATATGATGGGGTTATGGCCTAGTCTTATGATGACCTTAGAGGTTACGACCCCAGTATAATCCAATATACCATCGTCTTGGAGGATGGATCTAAGCCTGTCCGATAGAAGCAAAGACCTATCAATCTAAAGATTGAAGCATTAATGGCACAAGAGCTTACCAAGTTGGTCGAGTCCAAGATAATATATCCGATCAAACATTCCACCTGGGTGTCAAACCTAGTACCTATACAGAAGAAGAATAGTGATATCAGACTCTGCGTCAATTTTTGAGATCTAAATAAAGCATCACTTAAAGACCATTACCCTTTGCCTTCAATGGAGCAAATTCTACAGACAGTAGCTGGGTCTGAAATGTTCTCACTACTTGATGGTTTTTTAGGGTATAACCAGGTATATGTGAAGGAAAATGACCAACACAAAACAATGTTTACCGCTAAGTGGGGAATGTTTGCATATGCTAAAATGCCATTTGGCTTGTCAAATGCTAGCAAAAAAATTTAGCGAGCAATGGATATCGCCTTCAAGGGTTTAATTAACCTGATCATTCTAATATATCTAGATGACTTAATAGTATTTTCAAAATCAAGAAATGATCACTTTGACCATCTAGAGAATATTTTCTAGAAATGTCAACAATTCAAGATTTCTCTGAATCCCAAAAATGTGCTTTTGGGGTGCCTTAAGGTAAGTTACTTGGCTTTATAGTCTCAAAAGATGGAATAGCAATAGATTATGAGAGGGTTAGGTCCATAATGGAATTACTCTACCAGTGAACCAAAATGGACTCCAGTTGTTCCTAGGAAAGATCAATTTATCAACACGTTCATTTCTAACTTCGTTGGTATTGTAAGGCCTATTTCACTAATGCTCAAGAAGAATCTACCTTTCAAATGGACCTCAAAGGGGAAAAGGGCCTTCGAGAAAATAAAGATAGAAATTTTCGTTGCTTCGGTTTTGACCAATCTAGATTTTTCCAAGGATTTATTACTCTGTGTATAGTGATCAAGATAGCATAGCTTCGGTACTTACTCAAAAGGGTGATCAAAATGAAGGAGAACATCCTATTGCATTCTATTTTAGGACTTTGAAAGGGTATGAGATGAGGTACACCTTTGGAAAAACAAGCTTTTTCTATAGTTAAAAGTTTGAAGAAATTCTAATACTTGGTGTCAGCCAATAAAATCAATATCCTCGTAGCACATCCTAGTGTGTGGGAGTACATAACAGAGGGAAAGATCACTGAAAAAAGAGAAAATTGGATCACTAAGATTCTAGAGTATGATGTAGATATCTGACCAACTAAGCTAGTCAGAGGAAGAGGTCTATGTGAATATATGGCACATGAAGCAAGTCTTGCAACTGAAAGTGAAACTGGCCTAGTATACTCAAATCAATTTGAGTATGATGAATCTTGGGTTGCTAATCGAACATGACACATGTAGAAAGGATATTACCCAACTAGTTTTCCATCTAATAAAAGGAGGTACTATCAGTTGCAAGGTGCAAGGTATGTATTAATTGAAGATGTACTTTTTAAAATAAATTATAATGGCATGCTACTCTGACACCTTGACGCCCTACAGGAAGAGAGGGAACCTCTTAATGAATTTCACCATAGTCCTGAGGGTTGGCATTTTTTTTCCAACACCACCACTTTGAAAATAATGAGGGTAGGATATTATTATCCCTCTATGTTCATAGAAGCACATCATCTGGTACAGAAGTGTGGGTAAGTGCACCAAGATGGTTCCCAAAAAGGAGGCTTAAGTGGCCACTTTTTTTTTTTCTGAAATAAGGAAATGCTGACCTTGGACATGAAATTGAGGATAGTTACACTCAAAATTTTGAGATGGAACAAAAACAAGGATCAAAGTGCTCCAAGTCTACTTTCTAAACTACTAATTTATTTTGAAAATGGTTGAGATTAAGGGGTTCAAAAGAGGGATGTACAAAAATTGGTGTTGTTTTTGTCAGAAAAATATAACATAGCAACTCTTGTACAACCCGAGCACGGTGAAATTTTTTGTATTATTTTTAAAATAGTTGTAGTTAGAAGTTAGCTAATAGCATCTAGTTGGTGCACAATTTTTTTGATAATTTTTTAATGAATATTTGATTTTTTACTAATTTTCTAAGTGGGCACTTCCTAAAAAGCAGAATTTTGGCTCCCCCTACAAATTTTGAAAATAATTGATTTTTTTTCTTTTTTTAAAAATTTGTAGAATGGAGTCTAGTTTCTAAAAATGTAATTTATTTTAAATTTTGATGAACGGATAATTTATAACAAAAAAAACACTAAACAATGCTTTTTGGCAAAAAATAGACATACAAACAAAAGAAATTATGGATGAAAGGCTTAACATTGTGGAAAAGTGAAAAAAATTACATCATTGGATAGCTAAGAGAGAACCTAACATTACCCATGTTTTCAATTTTGTCAATATTGAACTAGATGCAATCTTGATGGTGAGCATGGACCCGATTATGCAAAAATTTGTATAATTTGCAAAAACACGTCTTTGGCCTTGTTGGGAATGCCCTCCAAGACTTTGGGTTGGTATTCCAAGGAAAATAATTTCACTTTTTTCTTTTTTCTTAACATGAAATAACGCGTGCGTGTTATAAAAGTGACTAGAAAATTGGTACCCAACTTCATGCACCCGCCCGTGTACTCAATGCCAATTTTTTGTTGGAAAAAGAAGAAATGTCACTCAACCCCTGAGCCCAATTGTAATACAGGAACCCTTTGCCCAGTGGGGTCTAGATTTTATCAGTATGATAAATCCTTTTTCCAATGTCAGGCATAAGTGGATCCTCACAACAACTAATTACTTCACAAGGTGGGCAAAAGCTATAGCCCTAAAAAATGCAAAAGAAGGAGAAATTGTTAATTTTCTTGAAGAACTAGTGACCAGGTTTGGGCCACCCAAATCCATCTTATCTGAAAACACCAGAGCTTTTGTCGAGTTGTGAATTTCATACTTTGCTATCCGACATGGAATTTTTCTTAAAAATTCATCAAATTACTATCCACAAGGGAATGGGTTAGTAGAATCCACCATTAAAAACCTAATTAAATTAATTAAACGCAATGGGTCAAAATGAAAAAGAGACTAGCACAAGCATCTATCCGAAGCTTTGTGGGCGGACCGAATTACCTCCAAGAAAATTCTGAAAACTTTTCCCTATGAGTTGGTATACGGAAAGGAGGTAGCAATGGCCATTTCTATAGAGATCCCTACTCTACAACTACTAAAAGCACTAGAAGTTGAAAAAAATGGTGGAATGGAGGTGTGACTAGTAGAACTCCTCAAACTAGAAGAAGATAGAGAAAAATCCCATGGGGCCATGATAGACTGTCAGCAAATAGTCAAGCGATGGTTTGACAAAAAGGCCAATAGTCAAAAATTTAAGGAAGGGAGCTTAGTGCTAAAATATGATCAACATACTGCAAAACTGGGACATCACACAAAATTTGAAGAACTATGGAAAGGACCTTTCTGAATCAGCACATGTAAAAAAAAAATGCATATGAACTTGAAGATCTCGAAGGTAATGCTTTAGGTATATCAGTGAGTGGTATTTATTTGAAGATTTTCCATTAAACTACATAATTTTTGAAAGCTTTAAATAGTTATGTATCATATGTAAAGTTTTGTAATTATTTCAAAGTTTTTAAATAAAACCTAGGACACTAGGAAATAAGTAGTTTGTATTATATCACAGGTCCTACATATATGCAAGCCCAAGCCCAGATTCAAACATGAAACTTTCTTGAACAAGCCCAAAAGGGTTTACAAAGAAAAAGATAAACAAGGAAGGAGTAACACACACAAGTATTCTGAAGGTACCCTCAGCTTTCAACCAGGAATGAGAAAAGAATCACTATTGGGTTGTTTTTATTTCTCATCTTCTCTTTGTCCAATTGCAAAAGGAGTACCAAAGAACAAGACACACACAGATGTAGGCCCAAGGCCTACTCATTGCTATTCTACACTAGGAAGTTCAAGTGCTTCCTCCAGGCTAGTCCTGTAACCTACTCCACATTGTGCTCACGAAGCAAGAAGACGGTTGTTGGTTGAGAAGAATGTCAATGTGTCACCACGTCCATAATGAAAAAATCAGAAAGAAAGGGTAGCCAGGGCACGTCTATGCCAAAGTCAACATGCCTCCAAAGGTCCATGGCGATCTGGATGCCAACACTAGGGATAACTACTTTCACTATTTCTTTGGGCCCTTCCATTAGTGAGGTGTCAAACATCTCTCGGCACAGCTCAATTATCATGGGTTCAGACATGTTTAGGTCTAGTAGTGAAGCCACAAAGCGAGAAAGAACATTGTAGTTGTTCCAAAGTTGGTTCTCATTGGAAATGAAGTCAGTACCCACCAACCATTTGAATGTAGTCATGATAAGTGGGTCACATTTCTTGATCAACCATTTGATTCAGTCACTAGTGATTTCTCCTGTGAAGCTATATTGTGGCCTTCGTGGAAGGAGCTGAATAGGGGTCCCCAAGCCAGCAAACATTCTGGTAAGGCGACCAATTCTGGAAAAATGGAAAGAAATTAGATGGAAGGCCAACTAAGTTAGAGAGCTTTATTTTTGAATGAATATTTCAAAAGGTGGTGTGACTTTAGAAAAAGGATGACTAGTGAAAATGATCAGCGAAATATCTATTTTTGGTTGGATGGAAAGAAAAAAATTTAAGGCAGAACAAACCAGACTAGATAAATCATACAGAGGATCTTGTGGAATGTCTTGACAAATAAATTGGGACATTGGGAGTAAATGCTCTAGCACTCCAATTATTGACATGTGTCTGTCACCATCGTCAGTGCCAACTATCCCATTAATAAGAAAAGATGGGGTCAATGCGCTTTAAAATAAAGATATCTAGAAGATTTATGGTTACATTTTTCAAGGGTACTTTGCACTACTTCAACACATTTAGTATGATGGAAATCATGCTTCTCGAGGAAATATTTCTTTTCAATCAAGAGGCTGTGAAAGGAATGTATTGATTCCATCCTCACAATATTTTTGGCATTCCCAAGAGATACGGATTTTTTTGTCCATGCGTATCATCCTGGTGGCATCATTTAATAAGCTTACCAGCTATAGCACAGCCTTAAGTGCATGTACCGACAAAATAATTAATTATGATCAAAAGTATATTTTTCCTTCCATAGAAAAGGGTCCCTGACCGTTATCCCTAAGAGGTCCTCTACAAATTTTGATACAATTATGACAGAACCCTCAACTTCTGGAAGACATGCCATAGTTTCAAGCCAATGAACTAGTTATGCCAATATTTTTGGGCAAAAATATTTTGCCAATGCTCCAAGTATAGAGGAATGACCTTTTGAGTATTGCAAGAAGGTTCCTATAGATAAGCTTGTGAAAAGAGAGGTGGTACAAGAAATTGCCAACAATGTTTTTGATCCTAAGCTATCGGTCAATCCTAAAAGCCTCAAGGAAGGCACATTTCAAAGGAAGGAAAAGTATGATACATCCGATAGCTTTGCATTTTGGTTATGGGATTGTGGCTTTCCACAGTTCATGTTGCCCACTGTACATCCATGCCCTAAATTTTTTGATGCATGTGCCAAGAGATTTGATGAGGTAACACTGGTTATCCAAAGCGGTAGGGTTAGAGTTACCATATTTGCTAAGGCCATATCGGATATGTCATGTATCCCTACGGTCTGGGATTCAAAGTTGTTCAATAGAGAAAAGATGGATATTTTTGGGGAAGAAAGGGCTAGAAGAACAAAAATTTATGAAGAAGAAACAACGGAACGACCCGATAGGGGCCATGTTTCTTTCCCTCTATCATATGATATTTTCAAAAGGGACACTCAGGCGATATTTTCAATGCTGGCCTATGTATTTGGCCTCGACAATGACAACTAGGTTCTTCCTTTTCAATTCAGCATGAATTTTGAGCTAAAAAGAGAAAAATATAGAAGCACTATGATTTTGCTGAGGTAATAGCTAGGAACATGTTGGACCAGCTAAAAAATTATGGGACTGATTCTAAATTCAAGTACTCTTCCTTCTTGGCTCATTTAATTTTGCATCAAAATTTTGAATATTTTGGGAAAAATGTGCCAGTGTCCAGGCTGGATGAAAGGAATTGCCTTTAGCCAGTTTCTGTATGGACCCATCTTTTTTCTAAAATAGGGGACTATTATGGGTTTGTGGATTTCTTTTTGAGGCCCATACTCCAAGAATTATTGCTTCACCCTATGGGACATTTTTCTCCTGAGGTTTTACAATGGATGAGAATCTCGCAAAACCCAGTGGATTACTTCTTGGGTGTGGATTTCACGTTTATTAGGTTTCATGGTTTTCCCAGTGAGTCTTTTTGGCTCCCCAAGTTTGTGACAGATAGGGTTTTTATTCTAGAAGCATGCCACCAGTTGACCATTGTTGTTAAAACCTAGGGTACAAGAAGAAACAAAACAAAGTTGTACCCACTTCCTCTCAATACTGCTAATAGTCAGGTATCGCTCGCAAAGTAATTTTGTGAAGGAGAACTCAACAATTTATTGGTGGTTTTGGGCATGGTCCTCATTTGCGATAAGTGGGACTATAATCCAACAAGAATTTATAGTGTAAAACATGAGGAGCAGGAATACTTTGAAAGAAGGAAGAACACGACTTAGGAAAGTGCACAAGTATATGCTGAATTGAAGTACATTCTGTAGACACGCAAAATATGCATACATGTCAATCCAATAGTTTAATCAAATAACCTTCATTTAATCAAATCTAACATTTCATCCATTTAATTAAATAAACTGAGACTTTATTTAATTAAGTCTCAAAATGCATTCTCCATCCTTTTCTGATTTAAATAAATCAAATATTTAAATCATAAAGGTCAAAATCATCCTAATCATCATTAAGCTAACATAATCCATGATTAAATGCTAATCCTAACCACTTGCATTCTCTATATTTTTCCACATGCACGAATAAATCAATTTATTGATTTATTAAATCAGCATTTTCACTCAACATGGCATCTTCCCTCAAATTTGAATTCAAAAGCAAGTTGAAAGGTACATCCAACAAGGAATTTAATAGGTCTTACATGTCTCTTACATGTCCCTTGCACAAGTCAAACTCAACATTAACTCTCATTTCAAATTTGAAATTTCCCCCTCTTGGGCACATTTCCTAAATCTTGCACATGCATCAACCACTCACAGGATGACAAGTGTCTCCATCTCATTGGCTTGATTCTTTATCCCACATTCATCCATTTGGCCAATCTCTCATCAATAAAATCTATAAATGAAAGCTTCATCATTCATCAAATCAGCTACAATCTTATGCAAAGTTACTCTCTTCAAGTGAGAGATAATTTTGTTTATTGCATCCTCATCAGCAAGCTTATCAAGGATTGGGAAAGGGCTTCTTTCCACATCAAAGAAGCACCAATCCACTATGGGATAGATATGTATCTTATTTTTATGCTCTCAATTAGTTTGTATTGTTATCTTGTTTATGAAGGCATGATGCATTATTTCATAAGAGTAATTAGTGATTTTGCATGAACTAATCCATAGTATGGAGTTTAAGCTATGTGCAGATTTGCAAGGTGCTCACATTTGGCGCTAGAAGGTTGACTGATTATCTTGTGTAGTCTATTTTAAACCACTAACTGTAGGATTATTATCGCATTTATCACTATCTACAGGTTGGTTTACATTGGCCCGAACTCTCTTTGACCTGTTCAGGTCGATATCTTTCTATCTGCTCATTCTTTGTAATGTGATTTTGTTTGGTTTACATTGGCATGAATGGCTTATCTGAAGCCATTGCTTTATTCTGATCCTTGGAATTAGACTTTAGAAGAGTTTAAGATGGATATGCAGCCAGCTAATTAGCAGAGCTAGGCATTCAGATTAAGTGTTTATAAGCCATCTGCGCTTGTTAGTGTGAACATTGCATTCTTAGGCTCATTTTGAGTAAGTAGTCTTTGCCTTATTCTGAATTATTTCATTGCAATACACAGATAATTTATCATTCATGAGTGGCTAAAACACAAGTGAAGCTATGGTGATGGTAAGTGTAAACCTGTATGTCCATCTTTTATGAAATAACTGTGATGTCATTCTGTCAAACAATTCTCTTACCTTATATATGCTTCCGCATTCTACATACATTGGCTGTGTTTTCGCAATTTTTATGACTAGAGAATTTTATGAAAGGATGCCATATCACTTTAAAGCAAAAATATACTCTTTGAATTAGTAATCTTTGCGTATTAACCCAGGGAACTTCCTCTTGCATCAAATAGTTTACTCCTAATTTATCTCATCCTGATCTTGATGTGAACAAAAATTGGCATTTACACTACTTCAACTCCATCAAATCCAAATCCTGTATGAGGTCAGGCTCTTCATATGACCATGTTCTCCAGCCACATATCCAAAGCCTGAGAAACAACCAGTCGCACATCACTATTGGATTCACCTGATTCTCACTAACTCCACAACTTCTGGAATTAAATGGACTTTGTTGGATGTCGCTCAAAGAAAACATGGTTCATTGAATGTGGTGATAACGTCTTCCCAGCTCCCACTTTCTCACATCAAATGGACAACAGTGTTCTTCCTGACAAATCTACTACACCCCTCACAGCAGGGTAACGTGTGTAAGTATAAGAAGCAATAAATCATAGACGCATATGGTAATAAAGTCGATGGTGAACCATACTGACCATTTATTCAAAGTGATGTTTTTTGTTGTTTATCATCTACTATTGCCATTGTATTGACAACTAACATGATAATAAAGTTTAAAAAAAAAATGCAAATTTGTTATCTAGACTTGACACTCACATTGATGGTAAACGCAGGCAGTTGATGCATATAGTAAGATGTGTACACTAATTGATAGGGGCGTGCATGTAATAAGAAATAAAATATAACTATTGACCTTTGCAGTAAATCACGTACCAAGATTTTCTCAGGCGATAAAACATAGTCTTTAAATAGTTTCTTGAAAAGCATAAAGCGCTTCTACGCATCTGGCATTTCCACCAACTTTATCTCCCATTAAATATTGCCACCCAACCTTGTAGACAACAGGATGAGAGTGCAGAGGTTCTTCTTGAAAGAACTTAGCTTCAAGGGCAGGAAGTTGTCTACCATGCCAAAAACTATGATAAACACCTAAAGAGTTCAACTCTATTCTTAGTTTCTGGTTGCAACTCGCCAAATATAGAAGCCTATTGGGCTATCTCGACATATTTTTTCATTAACTATAGGCAGTAAGTATAGGCAACTTTTCTTTTTTTTTTTGCAGTAAAATCTTGGTGGAAGGAGAAATTTGCTCGACTGGCTTTGAAAGGGATGCTGCAATTATTTTATTAATACCCAAAGGAGTTGAAATTTTCTTTTTAAGACAAAAGAAATCTTGTTTTGATTAATGTTTTCTTCAAAACATAAGGGACTCTTGTTAAATGTTTTTTTTTTCTTTTATTAATCCTTGAGTTTTTATTGTGTGAGGTCATTCTTTTATTTTGGAATTGATGATTAAGCCTAATATGGGATTGTATTGATCTTTTTCATTTATTAGTCTAAAATCATTGAGCCTCTATTATTTTAAATTGTTCTCTTGGTTGAAATCAAGGATTAAAATGAACTTAATATTTTGTATTCTCACATAATTATCTTTTTTGTTTGATGGAATAGGAAACAAAGGAAAGCGAGGAAGGAAAGGCTGAGCGAAAGGATAACAAAGGTACAATGCAAACGAAGGAGAACAAAGAAAAGTGAAGAAAGAAAAAAAAGAAGAACGAAGCATGAACGGGACAAATTGAAAGATTAAAGTGTTTTTTTTAACAGTTCAGTGTTTGTTTTAAACACTTTTCACGAAATTGTTTATCTTTTCGTTTTAGGACACTAATTTTTGTTTGGGTTTAAAAAGAACACTTTGATTTTTTGCAAAGGGTTAAAATTGAAACTTAGACACCTACTAGATCTCAATTTGGGCTAAAATTGAACAAGCAACTTCACACTTGATTTTGGTGCTTAAAATAAGCTTGAATCATTTCTTTGAAAGATAAAATGAATATGTGTCTTCTATGCATTGTAATCTTTTTTGCAAAATAATATCATCTAAAAGGAATATGCGCTTCTCTCGCGCCTCACAACGATCTTGAGAATCAAAAGTATTTTTTGATATGAGGTTGTTAAAAAATATTACCTCCACACTTCAATTTGGGTTTTAAAATTAAAAAAAATCTTGTGTGAGTGTGAGTGGGGGCATTATCACGTATATTCTCTTTCTTTGTGCCATCAAAGATTGATCAAGTTGCGGATTTTGTCTTTACTCTCTTTTGTTAACCTAGAGGGCTTGCCTTGGGGAAAAATTACTCACCCAAGGGAATGACTCAACTGGTAACACTCTAAAGCCAAGAGTATTTCCAACTGGGATATAAATGTGGGTTTTGGAAGAAACGCCAGTATCATGTGGTTGATTTTGACAAGATGGATCCAAAAGGAGACTCTTGTCGTATGGGTCAATCTCCATGAATGGAAAGTCTGAAATAGAACCCTTGTTTTGTAGTGATCAATTGATCCATTGAGCGAGTTTATCAAAGTGGTGCATTGGAACTTTGATTCCAAGAAGTTACTTGCCATGTTCGATCTTGGTTGAAATATAGAGGTTAAGACTTCATTCTTAACATACCTTTATATTTTTTCCTTGGTTGCATGTAAAATCATCTCTTCTATGAAGGGAATGAGGCAAGCCCACCAAGAAAAACGTACCAATTGAGCTAGGATGTCATATTGCTTGTAGTTTGAAAACACAGTGCTTTGATTGAAAACATTTGAAAACCAACATTCAACGAATCATCAAAATTGCAAACCCCTTAGCAGAAGCAAATATCCTTGAAAAAATTCACATGTTATTGCTTTCCCTTGGGATTTTTATCCTTAGAGGCTTCTAAACATTTGGATTTCATCTCAATTTGCTTCTACTAAAGTCAACTTTAGGACACCTTTGCCTTGATTTCCTTGATTTCTGCATAATGCACTTTGTGGGATGAAAGGGAATTAGGACATTGGACATTCAGTTGAAAACCTAATCAAGAGTGTGTTTGTGGTAAAAATAATCCATTAAGCAAAGATTGAATCAATTGGACCCCACATGTGTGCTTGGCATCTTTTGGTCATATGGTTTTCATGCAAACATTGGTCTTTTGATTTTGAATTACTTTTAGAGAAATGAATGTTCTTCACTATCTTGGTCTCATAAACAAGTCCTTCCTAGGTTCACTTAGGATCAAATCAAATGCTTCATCCAAATTCCAAACATTTATCAAAATCCATCCCACCAAACAACTTTAGAGCTTTGAAAACATCATTCTAGACTTGGGTAAATCATCAAATCAAAATAATTTTTTAATTAGGTGTGTGGGAATGCATCCTTTCTCATACATTTAATTAAATCAACACTCCTTTGAACAATTTCATCCTAAGATAATATCTAACATCTTAGGGTTTACAAGTTCATTATCCAAATCCAATCAAACCAATCAAAATCAGACCCTAAGTCTAGCATTGATCCAAAGTCCCTAAACGTTCAACACTCATATCATTCACCTCTTTTCATCCTCCATCTCATCATTAGTCCTAAGAACCTTAGAGGTCACTTTTACAACAAGTTCAAAAAACAAGGAGAACATGGAATACAAACTTGATCCATATATCATGAGTAATCCAAATCAATTGAATTTTCAAAGCCTTACAACGTCAATTGATTATCAAAACTCACACTTATACAATCCATACATGGGATCATTACCTTCTACAAATGTCAATGGAATGAAAAGTGTGAGTATGCCGAAATCAAATATTGGAACACATTTCCTGATGTTAAATCTAAATCCAAACCTACAAGTTTGCCAACCAAACAATCAATGCATGAACCTTCAAATTAACAATGTCATCCCACCAAATCCATACATGCCAAATGAGAATGTACCAAGTACAAGTTTTTAAAACATGAATCCAGAAAACTTTGGGATAAATATGGTTGCAAATCATACGAATATTGTTCAAAATCCAAACAAGATGTTAACAACTCCAAGTCAAGGTAACACCATGCAAAATCAAAGTCATCTAAATCAAGGCAATGTGATTCCCAACATCAACAATGTTCAATTTCAACCAATCATGCCAAATCAGAACAATGTCCAAAATCAATTTGTCCATGATCCCATTCAAAAATCACAAGTATGCATTCCAAATCTGCGTGAACAAAAACCAAATCAACTATATCAAGGGAGTCAAGATCAAAATCAAGAACAAATTTGGCGAGATCAAATTGTTGCACTTACCAAAATAGTTGAGTCATTGTGCTAAGATACATCTCCATCACCATTACCCATATCAACATCAATAGTTGGTTTAGGGACTCCCCCTTTACCTAGCACCAATCACTCCATCCAAATCAATCCACCTAACACCAATCAAGCCATCACATCAAATCCTGTGAATATACCATCGATATCGCACCAACAGATGGTATTCAATCAGGAAACAATGTTGATCCCAACAAATCAAAGATGGTCTCCTAAGGGCCTATCACCTCAGTCATTCCAACCATTCCTATGACCTCGATCAAACCCATCACATCACAAACCACTATGATCACTTCAAAAGTATCTCAACCGCCCATCACTACATCTGACATGATTCTGAATCTGCCACCACTTCCACCAAAACCAAATGCAGAAAGACAATATAACATTGCACTAAAAACTCACCATGCCTACCAAAAGGCAATCCAACAATATTTAGCCACACAACACGCAAGACGAGCTCAACAAGTGCAACAAGCCTCTCAAGCTGCCCAACAAACACAAACAAAAACACATAAAATGACAACTGTTGAGAACAAGGATCAAGATAAATCCATCACTGAGCACCTTGAAGCTATGTCCACTTCATCCAATGATCAAATCAACATAGTTCAAGAGTCACTTTTCAATTATGATCAAAATCCACCAACAATATTCAACAATGATCAAATTCAAGAAATATCAACATCATTTAACCCTATGGTTGAAGACATTGGAAATCCCTCCATCACAATTGTTGAAAACAATGATCAAGATTTCTCCATCATGAGCACATTGAAGATGTTTCCACCTCATTCGATGACCAAATCACCATACATTAGGAGCCACTCTTTAGTGATCTATTTCAAGGAGTGTTAGGATTATTTGATCCTATCGACATAATGCATGATCCATCGACCAATGATCATATTAAAAAATTCTCTACATTGCCTTATGAGTTAGAGGACATATCTCAAGAGTTTATTCCAAAGCATGATCAAAATCTTTCACTAAGGTCTAGCAATGGTCCTTTCCAAGACATATTGACATCCTTTGACCTAATGGTTACAGATACTGAAGGAACCCTGAACTCGACACTTGAGGATATTGAACCACTTACCATGTCTAATAGAGACATCCAAGAACCATTTGTATGTGATTCATCCTTTGAAACTGATCCATGTCAAGAACCTTATCCAAAGCATGTCGAAAGCAACTCTGATATCATTCAAGATCAAGAATTCATATCTACAAGATATTACAATGATCTAATGGACACTCTCCTATCTATGCAAGATGATCATATCCACATAGCACATACTCCTCCATCTACCCATGAGATGCTTTCTTTGGATGGAAACATAGATGATCATCATTCAGAACAGGATCCCTTTATTTCGGACATTGTTACACAAAAAGAGCATATTATTAATTCCTATAGTCAAACTGAGTTATCAACATTAGGATATGATATATCCCAAATTCAGACTGAGGACATCAGGTATGAGGATATCCAACATTATCCACTCAAAGAAGCTGGTCAGACAAAACAAAATACTTTAGAGTCAACAGAGCATCCAATCAAAATAACATCATCTACAGTGGTCATTTGTCAGAGCATGTTTACTAAACAAGACATCTCAAAACAAGCAGAATCAAGGAACAAAGGTACTACTTCCACCATATTGGGCTGAACTATGTCTCAAGCAAATGTCAACATAGGGAGCACGAAGAATCCTTATGTCAATACTACAACTAGCCATGTCATGAATCTTCATCCACCCATCACCCCATCCATTAATTGGGACCAACGTCAAAAGAAAGAATTGAATCAAAGTACGAAGGACATTATCAAAGAAAAAGAAGCTAGAAAACATAAGGGACAAGTCAAATACAAATGGATACCAAAAAATACAAAGAAATATCATCCCTATCAAACTCCATCAGTCAAAGAAACTATGGGGCAAAATAAAAAAGGGAAAAGTATCCATAAAAATATCCACAAAAGCAAAAGCGGGCTTTTCAAGTGATGTATAAAGTGTATCAAGTAGTTGGTTCTAATTCTGCACACACTTTCGTATCCACCCATCATTGCTCATCTTCCCAAGTTTGGAGAGTCAAAGGTTCCAAACTGTCAACCAATCCATCTCTTATCCCTAAACACACTCCATCCACACCTCCACGCATGATATCCAATTCTCACATTGACCATGTATTAGCAATGACCCTTCATCATAAGGATTTTGAAGGCACTCTATCACAATGTGCACACAAAGACAAAGTTAACTTCGATATTGGCAAAGCAGATCAAGAATCCCAAAAGTTGTATTCAAGTGCACATATCTTAGGAAAGAAACTTCTTCAAGCAGGCTATTGATGGCACATCATGACAGGGGCATCTACATCAGCAACACCTTGTGATTCAGCATGAGTTGAAAATATTTCAGAGAAAAAAAAAAAATCAAAAAAATATGAAAATCCAAAAAAAAAAAATTAGAAAATGGATTGAAAATAGTAAAGATAAAAATTGTCCTCTAGTGAAAACCACTATGGTGGCACTTTGGGTGATACCATGATGAAAACCTATCAAATAGGCATCATGTGTAGAATCGAGCATCTACGTGCGCCAGTTCAGGTGAGAGCATCTCATCCCATCTGTAATAAATCGAGCATTTCATCCATCATATCCATAATAAATCAATTCATCCATAAACCATTGATCCAATCTATTTTCATCCATCTACATCCATCATCTAGGTTATCTTGATCTTGATGAAAGTTTGGGGCACACTTGATGCTTGCTTATGGTAAGCATCTTGACATGGGTCGTTTTCATTGAGCTTATACTATGCAACATTATCTGACCTATGAAGCATTATCCAATGAAGCATTCTTTATCCAAACACCTTATCTTATCACAAGATAATCCTTGGCATCCTTTCATGCTTATCCATATCCATCAATCCATACATCCATCCAAGCATCCATCCATGACATGCCATACATTGCTAGACATTGGGGGCAGATATGTACATCTTGCTTCAAGAATAAATCTTGATCTATATCCTCCAACTTATGTGGTGATATGAACATTGACAAACGTGAAATGAAATTAGTCAAGCATCTGTAATCCAAAATCCAAATCACTAGCCCATGGCATATTTTGACAAACAAACATTCCTTATCAGTCTTCATCTTTCATCGAACGTCAATTGATATCAGTCGTATCTAATTTGCACGTCAATGTCACATCAAATCATTCGAATAACTTTTGTTCCAAATCAAGCTTCATCAATCATGATCAATCAAATCCAATCAAGAAATCATCAGGATATCATTGTGTTGCTTAACACTATCCTTACATTGTTGTGTATCCTCAACAATGTTATCATCATCAATCTCGAGCAATGAATCCTTACATTGTTGTGTATCCTCAACAATGTTATCATCATCCATTTAATCGACATCCCAATCCTTGTGTTGATTAACACTATCCTTGCATTGTTGTGCATCCTCAACAATGTTATCATCATCAAATCCTGATCAATCAATCCTTGCATTGTTGTGCATCCTCAACAATGTTATCGTCATCAATCCAGATCAATCAAATCCTTGCATTGTTGTGTATCCTCAACAATGTTATCATCATCATCAATCCATCGATTCGATCAATCAACCTTAGCTTGGTCTTCAAAAAAACCCAAAATAGAGAACTGATATTGTCACACACATCCATATCCAAATCATCAAAGTCATGCGAAAATGAAAAAACATCCAAAACATATCAAAATCCAAAAACACTCGAAAAACAAAGAAACATCAAAAAGCATTGGAATCTGAACTACGTCATCTCTGAGCTTAAACATAGGCAAGGCTCATCTCTGATCAGCCCCCGAGACATCAAAATCCAAAAACATTTGAAAAACATCAAAATCAAAAAACATCCAAAAAACTGTGAAAATCCAAAAACATCCAAAATTACATCAAAATCCAAAAACATTTAAACAATCTCAGAAAACCCCAAAACATTGCAAAAATAAAAAATAAAAATATTTGAAAAATATCAAAAACACCAAAAACAACCTCAAAACATTCCAAAAAAGTCAAAAAAATCCAAATATTTGAAAAAAATCCATCTGTCTCATCTCGCTTGCACCCGCAATAATCAATCATCCATAATAAACTAATCATCACCTTCATCCTTTGGCAAAACAAATAGAAACAATCAAAGTAATCAACAAAAGAAAGTTTCAATTGAAAAATCAAAATTGAAACAACAAACCATTAAAACAAAATCAAACTCTTGATCATTTTCAGACATGTCAATCAACTTTATATCAACAACCTATCAATCAACTTATCAAACCATCATCATCCTATACAATGCATGTCCTAGGATATATCGTTCCGATAATGGGCGTCATTTTGGATATCACTTGGATTCTTATCCTATCAAAACAAATCCCTTTGGCTGAAGGTATGAAGAACATTGGGTTGTTTGCGTACTTGATCTTTTCTTTTGATTTATCTTATTGTGATCATTCCAAGGACCTCTCAATGATATGCGAACGAAGGATTTAGAGAGATAGGAATGGGGCAACAATCATTATCTTTTGTTTGCTGTGCTTGTTGGACGTTCTTGTAAAATAACTTGGTGAATACTTGCTTTGTTAGGTACATCCTAGCAAGGTTTTCGTATGTCAAGTGTGAACAAGAATACTCCTATCTTCTTGTTGAGTCAAAGTCCATCACACTAGGTACAACACCATCCTATTTCTTTATACCTTGATGCATCGTATCTATGTGTGTTATCAAACATAAGGTAAGTGACCCTTTTAAAATCCCAATCCTTGATAAGCAAATCATCCAATCATCATCATCTATCTATCATCATCATCATCTATCATCATCATCTCTAATAAAGTCTCATCAGATCATGGACTTGTTGGATCCTCTTATCATCATCTCATTTCCGCACTAACAACATCATCACCAATGCATCAATCATGCATCCATCCTACATCCACAAATCGTCAGCATACTACATATCATTTATATCATACATAATAGGAAACATCGATCATTTCACATGCATTGCATTTGCATCATCATCATAATATAGATCTGTTAGTCTAAGTATAGCATAAATCATCCATTGCATAATCACAGCATATCACATCATCAATCTCATCCAACTCACATCATATCATCATTTAAGTTGTTTAGGATAATATAGATTTGTTATTCTAAGCATCTTAAAATCATCTCATTTGCATCATCATCCATAACCATCCATTGTGAACCTCTTTATCGTGAGATCGACCCTCAAATCAAATCTTTTTGCTCGATCTCTCGAGGGGGTAGTGTACCAGTGTACTTCTTTCTGCTGGGGAATTTGAAAAATTAAAAAAAATTGAATTTTGATCACGACAAGTTTATTCTTTGAACCAATGCAACAAGTACATTGCTTCAAAGAGGGGAAAAATGTAGACACAGAAAATATGCATACATGTTAATCAAATAGTTTAATCAAATAACCTTCATTTAATGGAATCTAACATTTCATCCATTTAATTAAATAAACCAGGACTTTATTTAATTAAGTCTCCAAATGCATTCTCCATCCTTTTCTGATTTAAATAAATCAAATATTTAAATCATAAAGGTCAAAATCATCCTAATCATCATTAAGCTAACCTAATCCATGATTAAATGCTAATCCTAACAACTTGCATTCTCTAGATTTTGCCACTTGCACCAATAAATCAATTTATTGATTTATTAAATCAGCATTTTCACTCAACATGGAATCTTCCCTCAAATTTGAATTCAAAAGCAAGTTGAAAGGTACATCCAACAAAGAATTTAATAGGTCTTACATATCTCTTACATGTCCCTTGCACAAGTCAAACTCAACATTAACTCTCATTTCAAATTTGAAATTTCCCCCTCTTGGGCACATTTCCCAAATCTTGCACATGCATCAACCACTCACAAGATGACAAGTGTCTCCATCTCATTGGATTGATTCTTTATCCCACATTCATCCATTTGGCCAATCTCTCATCAAGAAAATCTATAAATGAAATCTTCATCCTTCATCAAATCAGCTACAATCTTATGCAAAGTTACTCTCTTCAAGTGAGAGCTAATTTTATCCATTGCATCCTCATCACCAAGCTTATCAAGGATTGGGAAAGGGCTTCGTTCCACATCAAAGAAGCACCAATCCACTATGGGATAGATATGTATCTTTTTTTTATGCTCTCAATTAGTTTGTATTGTTATCTTGTTTATGAAGGCATGATGCATTATTTCATAAGAGTAATTAATGAGTTTGCATGAACTAATCCATTGTATGGAGTTTAAGCTTTGTGCAGATTTGCAAGGTGCTCACATATTCTTTTCAAGTGACTAGAATGGCTGAGCTTCTATACGTTGAACTCTAGTATGACAAGAACCTTCCAATAAATAAATCCCTCAACACACAACTAAAGAAGAGGGGATGGTCATAAAGAAAGAAGGCATATTTCTGGAGGTTTCAACAAGAGTTTTGTTGTCTCAACCTCCTTATTGGACAGTTCCCATAAGATGAAGAATTTGAGTATCTTTATGATAAGGAGGCCAGCTCCGATAGCAATAATCCAAAAACCAGCCATGAAGTCGATGCGGGATGAGTTCCACGGTGGAACCACCAACCTTGAGAATGTAGTGGTCAGAAGGATTTGAGGAAAAAGGATTCACGAGCCCCATCTTCCTTCAATGCCTAGAGTAAGGGAAAGAAACCTTGACAGTCCACAAGAGCATCATCTGTTGTAGTTGTTGATGATCAATTTTTGGAAGGATCAGTGCTCAGAAAGATAGAACATGTCAGCTCTGGTTGAGACAAAAGAAGGCGGCTGGAAGGCCTAGATCTAACCAAAGCACTAGCCCAAGGAGAAGAAGAAGTGGAGTTTTCTCTCCAAGATATGTCGACCACTATGGTTTAGGTAAGACTTACTCTTTCTCTTCCTATTTATACCTCTTTGGTTACCCCCCTTCCTCCTCTTTTAGGAAGGAATCCTCCATCCACGAACCCTGATTTAATAATCCTAAATACACCTTTCCCTAATCAAAATGAAATCCCTGAGGTTACCTTGCACTCCAAATGAGCAGCATGTGTTTCAGCTACTGCTAACTCTTTATTTTCCCTATCAAGGGCCCCTTTTGGAAAATCCAAAGCATCAATGCTAACCCCCACACCTAATTTGACAGTTTCTAAGCAAACACTTTTTCACTTATCGATGTCTCTATCTACCTCCACCAGAAAATCCCCTGCTCAGTCTTAGTTGGATGTTCCACCCTTTTGCATGATAACACTCCCTGTCACCTCTCCCCATACCCATACATTTGAAATATCCCCCTCTATTATTCATTTTAGTTAAATTCCTCCTAGTGCCCCTATTGCAGCACAGAACATCGATGTTCCTCATACTCTCCAAGATCATTTCAATGTAGCAAAGATGGCCTAAAGAAATGGTAAATAGAGGCAACTTTTGAAAAATGTTGAGTTACCTGTTGCTAAGAAGATCGAGGCTTGTTACAATGAGGAGAAAAATTATCTTTTGATCAATACCATGACCCTACTTGTGACTAGGCCTGAGGGGAAAATGAAGCTAGAGGATTATCACATCTAGACAATAGGCCTAGATCTAACCGAAACACACCCCCATGGAAAAGTGGTCTTAGTTAAGACAACCTAGCAGTTGGTATAATCAGACTATGAAAAGTTGGGTAGAAGGTTAAAAATGTGAGAGACAGAGCTGGTAAATGTAAGGGAAATAGTAGGTAGATTACAAATAGAGCTCAAAGCTAAGGACATTGAGTTGGCCTGCATAATGCAGGTTCAAAGTAAACAAGGAAAAGACTCAAAATTGCTTGAAGAAGCAAAAAGCCAGCAGGTTCAACCTCATACCGAAATTGAAGGGTTAAAATCCGATCTCACCATCTAGCATCAAACCAACGTGGGATAAAGGAATACTCAAGAAAATTTATAGGAGCTGGGTAATGCCTGATCTCTATTTTATGATGCTATTCAGAAGGCACATGTAGACATAGAAAAGCTGAAACTAGAAAAACAAGAAGTTGTGTCTACATTGCAGGCATGTGATTTAGAGAAACAAAGGGTAAGCTTCGAACCGATAGATGCTCTAAAGAAAATGGGGCAAATGGAGATGTAGACACACAAAATTGGCATAATGCATTTGATTGGGTCATATTCATCCATTCATCAAATAAATCAAGTTTATTTGGTCAATCTCCTAAATTCATCAATTTAAATTAAATAAATCAACTTGATCCTAACATCACCCTTCTTGATTAAATAAATCAAACCTTTATTTAATTAAATCTCAAATCCATATCCTCTCCCTTTGATTTAATTTAAATCCAAATATTTAAGTCAAATGGGTCAAAAGCATCTAATCATCATCTAAGTTAATCTAATCCTGATTAACCTAATATAATCACACATCACATCATCTAGCTTTTCCCACTTGCACCAATAAATTATTTTAATTCATTTATAAATTTCTCATTTTCCCTCAACAAAGTGTCTTTTTGAGAATATTCTCAAAGTTTGAATATGAAGAAAAGTTGACTTGTCCCTTCCAACATGGCAATAAATTCTCTCTTTCATGTCCCCCACTCAACATTTAATTCTCAATTTCAAATTTGAATCTCCCCCTCTTTGGCACATTGGTCAAAATTTGCACATTCCTCAACCTATCATAATGTGACAAGTGGCTTCATCTCATTGGTCAAATCATTATCCCACATTGCTCTATTTTGAGATCTCTTCCAATTTGAAAATCCATAAATAAAAGCTTCATCCTTCATCAAATCATCCACAATCTCATGCAAAGTCACTCTCTTCAATTGAGAATTGATTTTTTCCACTTCATTCTATCTTCAAGGCATTGCATCATCGAGCTTAGCAAAGGATTGGGAAAAGGCTTCTTTCCATAGAAGCACCAATCCAATATGAGATATGATTTAATTCATGTTTTATTGTATGCTTTCAATTAGTTTATCCTTCGTTGTTTTGATTGCATCATGAAGCATGTTGATTTATTTCATAGGGATGTTGATTGTTGGATTTGTTTTAAAATACTAGTCATGCTTTGTGTGTTAGGATTTTAACTATTTGCAAATTTTCACATCCACATAATGGTGCTAGAAGGAGGGCATGTTTCTCTTAAGGCATGAAAATCTCAGTATATTTTTTTTGATGCTTACACTTATTGTATGGTTTTTTAGTAAAGCATTCAAAGGCATACATATGTAGATGTATCATTGCAAAGAAAGCTAGAAAGTTTGAGTTATGCGCACTAACTTGGGGGCATGAATCTTGTCCTACAGTCATTACACTCCTATGAGATATCATGTGGTTCTTTCTTGGATTTTACATTTTAAGTAATATGAGTTACACTCTTAAGAATATTCTTAGTTACAATCTTGATTTGATAGGTGCGCAGTATAGAGAGTAGTTAATAATTTACTCACTGTATGCTATGTAAATGTTGACTTGGCTACTTTGCTTGAAAAAAATTTAGAATTTGACTTTACACCTGCTCATACCATTTACTTCTTTTGTTTTCTTGATTTTAGGTGGATGAGATTCAATAGAAGTAGGCCTTTCGTAAGCTAGTGAACAATGGCTTCGTGTCATATCACAATTACTATCAAACATGGCCAAAAGTACCCCACTTCCAATTGTACTACGCTGTCGCTTCTTTTCCATGTGGGGTGCTTCATTATGGGTTTTAAGTGATTTGGGATAATCTTTTTCCAACATTTTATGTTTATGTTGAAAATTGTTTAAAGAGAAATTCATGCGTATTGTTTGGTTTTTAAGCTTGAAGGTTCTTTAGCTTGAGATGGTCTATTAAGCCTATTTCTGGTTTGATGGTACTGGTTTGAATCTTCACGCCTATGTTTGTATAACCAACCATGGGTTTCATAGCTTTTCTATATTCTCATTTTGAAATAGGTTGGATGGATGTTTAACTAAATGTCTTTCATTTTTCAAGCCATCTTCCATTATTGTTACACACTAATCTTATAGGTGCAACCAATCCAGATTTTTTTAGCGAAGGCAAAGTAGTTGGATTTGCTTCAAGGGTTTGGGGAGGATATAGCTTGGAGTTTAATTGTAAACAGAAGCATTTTTTTTAAGCTGCGAGTGAAAAATAGTTGGTAACATCACAAGTGGTTTCATCTTTCTTTTCAAAACTCTACTTAACATGGTTGTAGCTATTTTTCACCACTGAAAAAGCTTACGCACTAGTTAGAGGGGTCATGCCTAGCTACAACGCATTGTCCTTGGTCTTTATTTCATTTTATCTTCAATGTACAACCAACAACAAAGCAATTTGTCTTCAATATGCAGCCAAAAATAGTATACTGAGAGAACCACACTAATATCATATGCATCTTGTATCTAACAAAAAATTGAATGCTATGGTAATATATCTAATCGTTGCCCTTGTAAATTGAATGTCTGACTACAAACATAAAGGAACGTATTGATTTCTTGAATATCAAATAGCTGCGTGTGATATTCATAAATATGAGTACCAAGTAAGGTATGTGCACAAGTATAAGAAAGGGTCTTAGTTTGTATACCTGTTAGTCTACCAAACACATTGTGTGAAAGTGATTTCAAAAAAATCTAAAGTCTCCAAGTGTAGTTTGATGTAGATTTGTCAATAGTAAATTTCAGATGATGCTCTGATCTGGTAAATCATTTTGATTGTGAAAAGAAAAAAGTTAGGTAGGATGTGGAAAAGGATAATCTTTACACCTATGAAATAAGAGAAGTCTTTAAAATAGCCTTAAAGGATGTAGAATCTAGAGCAATTTTTAATAGAGTTCTCATTGTCTAGATGGAGCAGTTTGTGCAATGAATAGGCTTGACATCACAAGTTTGATAGATTAGAAATCAAAATCTTCCTGCACTTCCACCAAGATTGTGCAGCTGCGAAAATAGGATTGTATCTCCCCTAAGTCAACACACTCTAGGCATTTGGGTGGCAAGTCTTCCTGTGACGTAGCTAGCATAGGGAAACAATAAGTGCAGGCACATGCTTTCTTTAAAGCACTTTTCTCATAGAAAATTTATGGCACAACTTTACACCTACCAAATGTAGTGATTTGAAAGACTTTAGAGACATTTATTTACTGCCTTCCATACGCCTGAAATTATTATGTTTTTTATTTTTTTATTTATTGCTTGAAATTTTCTTTATTCATTGGTGATAATATCTTTCCATACCTATGACATCATTCTCCAAAGCACAGTCATTATCATTGTCAATCTTAGTTGCTGAAATTTCCCTATTGTGCTACTCAACGCCTAGCTCAAGGAAGGTATAGTACTAAGTGTTTAATCTGAACTTACCAACTCACCGTCATAAACACTACCTTTTCTAAATGGCATAAGGTGTAACTTCTATGTATTTTGTTGTTGTGGGAGATCTTTCATGATCGATAAATCCTCTTACGTGATTAAGTTGCAACATTTAAAATGCAATGTTAGACGGAATAGTCTTTTTTTTTATGTGTGACTTTTAAAATGCAATTTTGATAATCAAAGTGCATGGGGTTGATTTAATACAGATCGGAAGCATTAAATACAAAGTATATTGTTTCTATGAAGGCTTTAAAATCATCGACCATTTGTTCAAATGACAACTAGTTCATTCATTGGTGATTTAAATCGGAGTTTCTAAATCAACTTTCTAATGTGCCTTCAAAGGGATGCATACTTTATTATTTACATCAAGTTTGATTTTTAGGGGAACATATGATCTAATTTCTAGTGTTAGTTTTGTAATAGCCATAGAATCCTTGAAAGAAATATTATTTGTAATTGTTTTATTATAGGTTGACATCAGGAGATAACGATGGTTTTTGCTCTCACATTGAGATCAAAGAACACAAATATATTGGAGTTGAAGAATTGAACATTAAATTTGAAGTTGGAAAAGTGTTTTTTTAATTCTTAAGGCTTACATTATATGCTTTACTTTTCTATTTTAAATCAACTCACCTCTTTTTAGGCTCTAAAACGAACACTACAAAAGCTTTCAATTTTTCATTGCAAGGGGATAAAATGAACTTTAGGAAAAATCACTACATTTTGTTTGAGGCTAAGAATTTTAAAAAGGGAAATGTCACACTTTGATTTCAGTGCTTAAAAAGAATTCATCATTTCTTTGTGAACTTAAAGTGAGAAAGTGTCTTCTTTGTCTTGTAATTGTTTACTCAAAGTAATACCATCGAAAGGACATATGCATTTCTCTCACGCCTCATGGTGATCTTGAGAATGAAAAAGCCTTTTGGTGACATTAAGTTGCGTAAGTAATTTCCCATCCACACTTCATTTTTAGTTTAAAATTGAAAAAACACTTTGCGAGTGTGAGTAAACCTATTGCATATGTTCTCCCTTCGTTTCTAAACAAAGGTTGATCAAACTATGAATATGTTTGCTTGCTAAACGAAACATAATATCTTGACTTAGATAGAGAAGGAACATTCACTGGACCAAACACATTAGAATGAATATAATCAAGCAAACCAGAAGATTTTTGAGGACTGGAATAAAATGAAACATGGGGTTGTTTACCATATATGCAATGTTCACAAAATTCAAACTCAAGGTTACAATCTTCAAGCACTTCTAATAGGTTTTTATTTTTCAAGGTTTTTAAACCTTTTTCACCAATGTGGCCAAGCCTATAATGCTAGAGCATAGTCTTTTCTGCTGGAAGTTTAACCTCCATGGCATTTACTCCATCAGGAATGTTTCCCTCATGAGTAGCTTTATGTGACTTCACAGAGACACTATTGCATTGAATAGCTTGTGCATCCAGCTTGTACAAGGTACCAATTCGAGAACCTCTACCCAGCACCATAGAGCCTCTAGTTATCTTGCAGCCATTTCTAGAGAACGTGACCTACACTCTAATATCATTCAACTTACTTATAGAAAGTAGATTTTGAGCTAGACCTGGTATATGCATCACATCATTGATTCCCTTCACTCTTCCATCAGGGAATTGAATTCTAACTCTTCCACGGCCAACAATTTCCAAAGATGAATCACTTGCCAAGTACACCTTTCCACCATTGTATTCTTCATACTTCGTGAACCAATCTCTATGAGATGTCATGTGGAAAGATGCTCTAGAATCAATCAGCTAGACATCATTTGATGCCCATGTAGCCAAAGCTACAATGAAGGCATCTACATCACTTTAAGAAGAATTATTGCTAGAAGAGTTCTTCTTCTTCTTTTTCTCCTCTTTGCAATCCTTTCAAATAAGACAAGGTTGCCCACAATTCCAACATTTCACCTTGGACTTCTTACCAGGAGACTTTGATATCCCTTCTAATTTTGATCTGAATTTCTTGTCCTTCTTCTTGCCTTTCTCTTTCGATCTACCTCTAACAGCTAGAGCCTCCTTTGCCATCTCAAAATATTTTATTTTCATCTCTTTCGATAACAAAGAAGCAAAAAAATATTCCATCTTGAAAGTGGATGTCATACTCCCAATAGCCATCACCAGATGATCCCAAGAATCTAGCAAAGAACATAGCAACAACATGCAGTGATCATCATCTTCAATCTTCGCACCAACAGATGTTAACTAAGTGTTGACGACAAAAATTGACAAGGTAACAATTTTTATGGGAAACTCAATTTAAGGGGGACCTTTTGTGCTAAACTAAGTAAGCTCTAGATTTTTAAAGAAGTTGGATTCTTCTATAATGGGTTTAGAAAAGGGAAAATGAAGCAGATATAATAAAGAAAAGTCTAACTTAAGGTGATACGCCAAGATCTGTTTATGGGCATGATGAATCATAGATTTAAGGGCTCGAATGGTGTTGTTGTATTTCAAAGCATTAGAGACTTAAGATTATAGCATAGACAATCCATTTATTGACATAAAATAATGTTGCATACATTCTCACCACTAAGAAGAGTCATTAGACATGATTTAGATAAGCAAAATAGTATCCAACATATATAGAAGTTCTTCAAATGAAGTGCCATGAAAATAAAAGGCATAGTTCACACTTTTATAAAAAATATGAAAAATAGAAAGGTCGAACAATTGGCACAATTTGAAAGCCACAATCTAAATAAAATAGTAATAAAGGCCTGAAATCCTTTTGCTAAAACCAGCGTGCTTTCTCTCAAAATTTTCTAGGGGTTTTCTCAACAATAGAGAAAGTATATATAGCAGGGAAACACTCCCACCCCCTCGGAGGATAGCAACAGAAAAGATCACATAATCCTTAGCAATGATGCTTGAATCAGAATATTCCCAAGACCGTTACAATGACATCGAGCTATAACATAGCATCTGGTCATCCCAGGTGCAAGTGCATCCTTCAAAATGATGGCGGTGGTCCCAGCCAGACTCGAGGTGACAAGTGTTATCCACCGCTACAAATGATTATGACGAGTGGCACCCAATAGCACTATCTCCCTTAGCCATCCCATCGCCCACTTTACAGATCAGTCGTAAGGCATGTGGTAGCCTTTCACTGCCCCTATGAAACTTTCTCCCATTGCTGGTGAGATTTTACGAAGATGCAACACGTGTCCAATGGGCGGAGATCCTTATCGTGGCGGAGGGAAAGTTCAATCAGCTCGTCGTAAAGGACACGTGGTAGCATTTCGCTACCCATAGTTGTTTATTTCATCCCTACATGAAAAATTTGTGACCCGCTACCACATAGCATGATCTAGGGCCCACCGAAACTCTTTAGAAATGATGGCCACGTTGGAAGCCTTTCGTAACACGAAGAGACTTTCAGGAAATAAGAAATAAAACCTCCCACATGTGCGACACGTGGATGCCCAGCACAGCTTCTCAGGACCCAAAAGGAAAGTCGTTACCCGAAGCCGCGAAGAGCAGGTATGCAAAGTGGTAGATCAAAACTTTGATAAACAACCGAGCAAAATCGGTGATGCATAGACTAGCTTATGCCTAGTGCAAAAATAAACCCGAAGGGAGCTACTCAAAATTTATTTAACAGCTTTTGGTGACTACCAGGGGCGTTTCGACTAAGGAACGGAGAACCCACAAATTCTCTGGTTCTAGAGACTAGTGCTTTATCCAAAGGGCTAATGAAGTTAGAGATTGGAAAGAGCCGCCTGCAAAGGTGACCACTCATCTTCAGACGGCTTCACTATGTTGCACAAATTCTCCTGTGCCCCACGAAAGTCAATACTTTCTTTGTGAGGCAGCACCTCGGGTAAATCGACCCCTATTCGAATATGAAATAGTAGTAGAGAGAGCGGATGAATGACTGCCTCAATGTCAGCCGCCGTTGGAGGATGGTTGAACTCCCTGAAAGCCTTTGGGTCATTTTTTTTCTCCTCAATAATTTCTGCAATCTGTGTAGTCATGGCAATTGAGCCATCTTCGAGGAACGGGGATGGCAGCCCCATCCTGTCTAATTCGGAGAAACTTCTCTGCATGTCATCTAGTGTCTTACTTAGAAAATTTGTGACCACCTTAGTGCGCTGAAAAGTGGAATGACAATGAATGAATTTATTTTCTATTTGAGCAGCAGCGTCTCAATCTTCAATACCCACCATGACAAGGATTTCATCTGAGATGAAGTATAGCTTGTTGAGCAAGTCTTTTGCCTCGGAAACCTTCTCCAAGATGAATTGTGGGAATTGTTCAATTGTATCATGGGACTCCTAGCTGAACTTGATGCCTTGTCGATAAATCAGAGGGTAGGCTACAAAGTTAGGCAAAAGGTTTTGATTTTCTCCTAGTGAGAAATGTATAATTGTCTAACCAACGGAATGAGATCAGGTTGTGTAGGGGAAGGAAATAGAGAGGCTTTAAGCGAAGTAATCTCTGTGTCTCTTGTAATAAGGGCCTCAGCTAATTCTTCATTTTTTTTTTCAAATGCCAGCTACTCCCCATAGTTTCTCATTTCTTTATTCCAATTCTGCTCAGCTCAGGAGTGGTTCGCTGATTGCTCCTCCAGAGAAGCCTTTGTCTCTCGGAGTTCTTCCTCCATTTTTTCCTTCAGGCCTTTAAATTCGACCTCTTTCTCTTGTATTCTTTTCTCATATTGAGCTTGTAGGCACTCCAATTCCTCACCCTTTTGTGCAATCCCTTGACTATTCTCAAGGCAAATGCGTTCAAGCTCTTCCTCTTTTAATTGTAGGTTTTGTTGCGCTTCTTGGTTCTTGCTTTGCAGCTCTTTTATTATGCATAGGTCAGCAACTTGGGTCTTCACAATTTCACCCTGAAGCTTGTTCCTCTCATTCTCTGCTATTAACGCCCTTTCAATCATTCAAGGAATATCTGCCTCTAAGGATTTCTCCTTTGTTTCTAGAAAACTCACCCTTTCCCTGGCTACCTTAAGCTACTCATCATTTTTCTTTCACTGGTGACCAGTTTTGAGGAAGTTAGAAGTGACTACCCGTTGCGTTTCCTCCATGATTTCAACCTTATCCTGTGGCCAGGCTACCTTCATGTCGAGTTTGACCGCGTATATCTCAGTCTTCGGGTTGCATTTCTCCCTGAGACTTGCTTACCCTTGGATACATGGTCGCGAATTTTAATTCTTGTCAGGCCTCATCATACAAAGCTTGTACTCTTGGCTTGGAAGGAGCATTGTCATCCTTTGCCTTACGTTTCTTCATTCTATTCACGCGTGCCTCTTTTCCACAATTTATCTGTACTATGAATTCGACTGGTGATGAAACTAGCCCATCTACAAAAGGAGCCCTAGAAGGCAGGGCATAGGGATAGGTAACCTTCATAGGTGCAGGTATTTGCTTCTTCTAGAGAGTGAATGTTTGTGGAGAGAAGTGCGACATGTTCCATAGTTTCGTCTGAGAACTATCAGCAAGGCTAGGCATTTGTGGCAGCTAAATCGGGGAATCAGCCATAAGGCTCATTGGTCGAGGAAGGGGAGTTGCTAACTGGGTGTCAGCTTGTTGCAATGAAAGAGGATCTGTAAGCATAGCGAAAAAAGAATGGGTACTGATAGGTGGAATGCCTTCCGAAAGTGAGGCAAGGAAAGTCTGAGTGGCAGTGGTAGGCGTGGGCACACTCGGAAGAGTAATTACAAGCAGGTGGGCCTGCAAAAACTAGGTGAATCCAACCGAATAAGTTGGACCAAAAGCAAAAGGTAGAGGGCTCAGACTTATGGCAGGAGTCACCAGTGAAGCAGGGGAAGATACGAATGAATGAGATGCAAGAGAAGAAGAAGCGAAATATACCTGTTAACTGGTTGACGGTGGTTCCAGAATCATTCGTGACTCCCCCACAAACTCTGGTATTTAGCTAGCAGCGGGTGTTTCTCCTCTAGCAGGTTCTTGCAAAACCCCTCGGATAATACTTTCTGTGCACTGCTTTTTCGCAGGCGGACACTTAGTAACTTTGGTAGCCGAATCCTTCTGCTGAGGTGTTAGCCTGGCTGGTTTAGCAGCCCAAGTGAGTGTATGCAAGTCTTTTGATATATTAAAACGTACGTTCATGGCTAGATAGGCGACATGCCTAGAGACCCTGCCCCTTTGTGTTGAGGAGGAGGATGTTGCTGCTTCCTCTTCATGCTCCTCAGATTTCTCCCCCTCTTCACTCCTATCAATACTAGAGCTCGGGCTGGAGTGGCCTTCCATCCACCATCTTTCAAATTCCTGGTCATCCTTTAGCTGATTGTAAGGAGCATCCAACTGTGCTACTTCCTGGTGATATTTCTAGAAAGATTTTATTTTTTCTTCATTCAATTCCTCATCCCTCTTCAACCTATTGTACATGCTACGCTCCGTGGGAATATTATTTTTGACCATAGCCATAGGAAAGTAGAACTTGTGCAATGGGCCTCTAGTATCCGTCATAGGGTTTTATGCTAATTCAACAAAAGCTTCATCTTTATCTGTTCATGGATTAAGCCGCTTCTCCCAGTATGGTGGGGAAACATGGGTAACTTTCATATGTAGCTCCGGTAATTCATTGAAAGGGTTGTATTCCCACTTATCGTTTACCTGTACCAACCCTAGATGTGTCAGCTTGTCCTCTAATAACTGGTGCGATTATTTTTTAAGCAAAGTTACCGACTTGAAATTCTTTGGACAAGTGAAGAATCCCTTCCTCTTGACCTTTCCACTGCTATAGAAAGTGAAATCAATGACACACACCTGTCAGAATATTTCCAGCATGAGCACTCTATTGGTAATGCAAGCTGGGAGCAGGAACAGTTTGCTAGTAAAACTCCGCATTCAGAGGATAGTAAAATCCCTACTTAAGAACCAGTCACAAGTAGGGGTGTAGCTCTGCATAAATCTGATATGCTCCTTATCGAGCTAGATAATATCACCTTCTTTGATCAAATCATTCAAAATCAGGGCTATGAAATAGTCCACAAACGCATAATAGTCATATGATGCGGAAAGGAAAGGTGTCCATGTAGACACCGACTTCCTTTTATTTTGCTCATCAAAAATTGATAGTGGAAAAAATTGAGCAAAGAAATCCAGATTCTGATGCAGAAACATGTGGACCAGGTAGGAAATAAACCTAAACTTTTTCTCCAATTGATAATTCTCAATTTGCTGTTTCATTTATTCAACTATGAACTCAGCAAAATCATACCAGAAGAGTTCATGCTACTTGCAAAATTGCATTGTCGGTCCCAGCTGAAAGCTTTCTATCTTCTCATTGGAGTCTTAGCTGCAAACAAATGCCAACATGGACATGGCGTCTTGGAGATCATCATGAAATGCACCACACGATAATGGGATACTTGGCGCTTTAGTGGCCGAGATACCCTTCTTATCAATCTCTTCCAATAAGAAATCTGAGCTGGTTTTCATCTTCCTCGATATTTTCTCTCCCTTGCTTGGGTGAAAGTGTTCGATGTTCTCTTTCCTCTTACTTGGATCTATGATACATAACATGTGTCAGATGGCCTTTGGGCTGATATGCACCCTTAAGTTGCGACCTTCAATGTAGTGGGTATCAGGATTATAATGCTGAATAGCAACATCGACTACTTTTGGGCAATAGTGCACCAATGGGACCATGTATTGTGGGAGACCACTATACTAGACTCTACTTGCCATGGATTGGTCTGATCTTGGAGCTGATAACCTTGCACAAGCTGCCTCTCTGAGGGTCTTAGAGTTTTTTGCGAGCCTTGGGTCATAAATATTGTCCCATTTTTCCTCAACCTTTTTCTGGTTACTCCATTTCTTGGGTCTATCCTACTCCTCCATGTAGTCTCTTCTCGTCTTGGTGGGTATACCAGGTGTGGCATTTGCCACATCCTCATAAATATATACCTCTACTGAAGAATGAATAGCTGTGAATAGTTCCTGGCTAATTTCCTCCTGCATTGGCTGAGCTGAAGATTCTGACATTCTCCTTCTCTGAAGATTCCTGCAAGTTCCTGGTTGACTGCGACTATGCTCAGCTCTAGATAGATAGTCAGAAAACAACTATGCACTTATCCTGGTCGTTTGTAAAAAGACTTTAAAATATTAAGCCTTTTCATGCAATAATAGCAACCTTTTCCAATGTGGTAGGCGAAAGCAAGTCTTTTGCATTTAATTCGGCATGTATAGTTAATCTTGCAACTCATGCAAAATGAAATAATTGCTATTTCGAGGCAGTTGGAGTTCATTATTGCATTTGGGTGATCGTGTGATATGCCCTGATCTCCTTAGAACTTGAGCCTGCAACTGGCTTGCCAACCCTGCGTTAGCATGCGCTGGTAATTAATATCCTGGCCGGAATGATACCCCCAAGCAAACAATCACTGACTGAAAAGATATGAATATTGCCTTGGGCTTTGAAATGCGCTTGAGAGATGACACAATAGCCTACGGCCATACATCTCTCCACCAACAAGCGCCACCCTTTTAAAACTAATTAATCAACTTCATTTAATTAAGCACACATCGATCCATGCTATCATGGATGTAATTAGCCTGAAAATGTGAGCAAACGCAAACCCACCTTTCAAGATAGCAACTAGCATAACATCACGTTTTTTAGAAGCGGATTAGCATGAGTGTTGTCAAATTTTCTATAAATAGGTCAATAAGTAGTGAGCAATTTATACTTAGGTTTTGAGAAGTGATAGGCCAGTAGCAGAGCCTTAAGCAAGTCTTTTCATAGGTTTGTAGTTGGTAGATAACTCAGAAGCTAGGGATATTGTCAGAGCGATGGATACCCCAGTTCGCCTAATTTTGTATAAATCACAGACAACCTTCCTAAGAGATATTTCAACTAGGAGACTGAAAAGTATGACGAAGAATAAGCATTCTCTTGTCCTTACAGCCATAAAATGGGTTTTAGGCAAATATTGTATAAAATATGAGGACAAGTATCAGGTGAATACTCATGTATGCTCCCACTTCATAGTGTCTATGCTGGACATTTGCGTTCCCTGGCCACTTATCCTAAAGTTGGTTAAAGAAATCTTCTCAAAAAAATACCTGAATGGTCTTGGTCAGGTTGTTGCACATGCTTCCTATGGGGTAGGTCTGTCGTCAGCTAGCAACCTGCATCGCTTCATTGAGGAAGAAGCTGTCATCATTTGGATGTCATTCCTCAGCGGATTCCACCTGCAGACCCGTGACCAGCTCCAGCAGAGGGTTACTCAGGCCCTGCACTTCTTGTTTCATAGCTACAATGTGATACCTTTCTACAATGTAGACTGGTATACTAATTTCAGGAACCTGGTGTTTTCTCTGCTAATGGAGGTTGTGCCAACTAATGCTGCCAGTGCTATCGAGGAACCATTAGACATGGAAGAAGTGGACGCTGCAGTGAATGTGTCAATTGCCGCCAGCCATGCCTTCGGATAACAAACCCCTACCTCCTGCTCAAAATGTGCCCCATTTGCTGCTGAAAATATGTTTCCCTGCCTTCTGTATATAAGCCTAACAAAAGGCTACGTATACAATATATTTCAAGATGCTTGTATATTTTGGAATACGGCCTCCCAACCATTTTGTAACAAAAGAACATATATATAAATATATATCTCCCGTTTTAAGGAAAATCCATGCTCTTTCTTACTTTTGTGTTTAAACTTTTCTGGGTTTGCAAGTTTTATATGCTATTTCTCTGTACATGAGTGTATTTTGTGTAAAGCAACTCTGGTATTTCACCTGCCAATAATAATGAGTTAATTTCACAGAATGATAACTGATTTAGAAAAAGAATTGACCAAACAAACATAAATGAAAATAAAAGCGCTATTTACATATGTACAAAGTAGAGCTTAGTGCCTAATGGAACAACTTAAGATGAATCACATTGACCGGGATTTCTAACGGTTCTTGTTCCATATTCTCCAGCTCAAAAGCATTGTGTTGTTTGCACCGAATGACTTTAAAGGGTCCCTCCCATAGGCTATCAAATTTACCATGCTGACCTGGCTTTGCAGCCCTGCTGTCATATTTTAGCACTAAGTCTCCACTTTTTAGACCTTGGTCAAAAGCCTTCTTGTCAAACCATCGTTTGATCACCTATTGACGGCTTGTCATTGCTATTAGGTAATTCTCCCTTTTTTCTTGTACTTCCAATAGCTCGGCGAGTCGAACCTCCATGGCTTCATTTTGTTCTATCTCAAGGGATTTCAATAACTGTATTGTTGGGATCTCCATGGAGATAGGTAACAACGCCTCTTTACCATATACCAGCTCATAAGGCAAAGTCTTAAGGACTTGCTTAGGAGTTATGCGGTTAGCCAAAACACTTTTCAGAGATTTTTATGCCATTCCCTCTGGTGTTATGAGCCAATCTTTTTAAGGAGTCAGACTAAGCTTTTGTTCGTTGACTCGGCTAGACCATTTCCTTGTGGATAATAGTTTGATGATGTTTTAAGGAATATGCCATTCTTTAATGCAAAGTGACATACCTTTGTACCTAGAAATTCTCTGGCATTATCTGACATGATCATTTTCAGAGGGTCGAACCTTGTCACTAGTTCTTCGAGGAAGTCTACAATCTTTGTTTCTATTGCACCCTTAAGGGGAATATCTTTCGTCCACCTTGTGAAGTAGTCTGTAGCGGTTAGAATCCAGTTATGTTTGGCACTAGAAACCAGGTTGATCATTCCGATGAAGTCTAGGCCCCATTGCACAAACCGTTTGTCTGCCACTATAGGTCTGAGGGGCATTGCTAAATTCTTCCTTCTGTCAGTGAAGAATTGGAATTTTTTACAAGCCCTTACTAGAGAGTGGGAGTCACTGAAAAGTGTAGGCCAGTAATAGCCAGCTCGCATGATCTTGATGGCAGTAGTTTTTGTGAAGAAATTTCCACCTTCGTCGCTATTGTGGAATGTGTCGAGGATCCTCTGCGCCTCCCCTGAAGTAACGCATCGCAGGAGAACACCACTGAAATTCCTTTTGAAAAGGACTCCTTCTAACAGTGTATACCTGCAATTCTGAAGCTGGTAATACCTTCTTTTTTGGGATGAGAGGCCTGGTGGATACCTTCTGGTTTGCATGAACCTCACTCTATCAATCAGCGAATCACGTTTCAATGCTGATTCATTTATCAAGATGAGCTATGACTTTTCCTCTGCGGCAGGTACCTCCTCATTTTGTGCCATATACTCACACAGTCCTCTTCCTTTAATAGTCTTAGTAGACTTGACTTCAATGTAATATTCAAGGATCTTGGTGATCCAATTAGCCCTTTTTTTCTGTGATTTCCCCTTCCATGATGTATTCATGCACACTGGAATGTGCGACATATACCAAGACCTTGTAGTAGGAAATTAGATGGCAGGATTTTTCAATTCCCTTCACTATCGCAAAGGCCTGTATTTCGACAAAATTATAATTCATCTCATATTCCTTTAAGGTCCATGAATAGAATGCCACTGGGTGTTCCCCTTCTTCTGCGTTACCCTTTTGGGTTAGAACGGTAGCAATACTGGACTTGCTACTGAAGGCATACATTATAAAATCTTTGGATTGATCCGGATTAACCAGCACTGGGGCTGCAAAAATTGCTTCCTTGACCTTTTCAAAAGCTTTCCAAGCTTCCATCATCCATTTGAATGTCTGATCTTTCTTCAACATTAGGGTGATTGTCCTAACCATCCCCGCGAAATCAAAAATGAACTTGCTGACGAAATTTACTTTGCCCAAGAAAGACTGGACACCCTTCTTATTTGTCAGAAGGGGAAGCTCTTTGATTGCCTTCACTCATTCGAGGTCAATTGAAACACCTTATTTGGACACAACATGCCCCAACAACTTACCCTGTGGCACTCCGAATACAAATTTCCTCAGATTTAGGGAAATCCCGAACTCCTGGCACCTTTGAAAAACTAATTCCAAATGGTCAAAATGATCATCCTTAGATTTAGAGAATACAGTAAGGTCATCCAAATAGATTAGAATAAACTTATTAATTAGTCCACTGAATGTGACGTCCATCACCCGCTGGAATGTTTCCCCCGCATTGGATAAACCAAAAGGAATCTTAGCATATACAAATGTTCCCCAGTTCGTGGTGAACGTAGTCTTGTGTTGATCTTCTTCTTTAACACAGATTTGATTGTAGCTAGAGAAACCATCTAGTAGAGAAAACATTTCTAACCCTGCCACAGTTTGAAGGATTGACTCCATAGAAGGCAATGGATAGTAATCCTTCAGAGATGCTCTGTTTAGGTCTCAGAAGTCCACACACAAATGGATATCACCATTCTTCTTTCAGACTGGGACCAGATTTGATACCCAAGTACTATGTTTAATTGGGAAAACAATGTGTGAATCAATAAGCTTGGTTAGCTCCTATGCCATCAGTGCCTCAATTTTAGGGTTAACTGGCCTCTGTTTCTGTCAGACTAGTTTCGCACCTTCTATTAGCTCAATAGTGTGCTAAATGATGCTAGGATTGTAACCCTCCAGATCATTGTAGGACTAGGCCACTACTCCATATTTTTCACAGAAACTAATAAGCCTTTCCTTATCATGGTGTGGGACATTTTTTCTGACTTGGAGATTCCTACCATCGGAAACCCGAAGGTCCTCATAATCACTTTTGTCTACCACAATCTTTCACTTATCATTTCGGGAATCATCACAATTGAAAAAGTTTTCGAGAGTAACCAACCCTTTCAGAAGTTTATTAGGTTTGAGCTGCATAATTTTTCCTTCATAAGCCTCGGCGATCCTTGGTTGGAGCTGATCGGTGAACTCCCCTGAGTGCTAGATAAATGAAGCAATGTGTTCATTGCTTTCAAAGACTTGCCAATTCTGATCATTGTCAGGGATGGCTAGTCGAACAAGCACTCGTACTAAATATTCATTCCGAAGCAAGTCAGATAAAGGATCAAATTGAGCACCAATCACGGCCATATGGTCTACCTCACTATTTTGTCTTCGGGGAACGGTCTGGATGTTGAAAGCTTCAAAACCCTCAATCAGGTCCCATACTCGATGTCGATAGGATCTCATGCAAACATTCTTTGCTGCAGAAATTCCTTAGACCTGGTTAACTACCAGTTCAGAATCTCTGAACATAATCAATTGCTTAATGCCTATTCATTCCGCAAGGCTTAGGCCTTGGACTAACCCTTCATATTCAACCTCATTGTTTGAACAGGTGAAGTGAAAAAGGAAGGACCTCAACAACTTTTCATTCTATGGGGATATTAGATATACCCTTGCTCCAGCACCTACTTTGCTTCTTGCTCCATTGAAGTATAATGTCCATAGCTCACTTGCTTGGTTACCGTCAGATTCTTTGGCAACCTTCGGAAGCACCTAGTCTTCGTCATAAATTACATATGTGCCCAATCCTCTAGCATGATAATTTCTGAAAGGGTCATTATTTATGTCCTCACTCAAATGAGCATCTTCTTTATCATTCCGATCTCCACTCACCTTCTCTTCCTCTAGCAATTCAACACTAATTTCTTGCTTGGTGATAGAAGTATGCGTGGCTTCAAAATTGATCAGGACCTCATCCGCCACATGTTCAGAATGTAGAGCCTCCAATTCTATCTTCATTTTTGCACCATGCTTGGTCCTAAGTATCAGATGTGACCAATCTAGAGATAAATATCCACCCACCTTTGAAGTAAATTCTCAAGATAGATAGAGATCAAACATAGGAGGAACATCTATGATCACCGTATCTTGCAGGACTGTGATACTGGGGCAGGAAAATAGAGTTAAAGGAAGCACTTTGATGACACCTACGGTATCAACTTTATTTCCATCGAGCTGCATCACCCCCTTCATAAGTTCATAGCTGAGTCCCAAATCTTCGGCTATCTGTTTTGGCATAACTGTTGTACTAGTGCCAAAATCAATCATAGCGTTGTGTAATAGTTTCTTTCCTACAATGAGAGTTAAGAAGAAGGGCTGAAGTTTCGACCTACTTCTATCTTCCGCATGAGATTCCTTCACTTTGTCTGTAAGAACCTTAGCTAGTGGTATTTGATAAACAACCTCTGTACTGGTAGATGACTTTGTTGGTGCTAAGTTGATCTCTTACTGAAGCGCCTTCTGTAATATAGTCTTCTATTTTGGGATAGCTAGAATGTCCCATAAAGGCACATTAGCTGATGATTTCTTCAATTGCTCCACCACATTAAAAGGTGGCAAACTCAAAGATTTCTACTCCTTGGTTCTTGCTATAATAATTTCCTTCCACAGTTGAGAAGGTGAAGGGATGGTCGAAGCACTGGGAATTTGATCGGACACACCTTTGCGTTGCGGGTTGTTCCGATGTGAAACAACAGGCTCACCGGTGAATCTCCTCTTTGAGCACATGTTGTAATCAGACTATACTTGTGGCATTTCAGATATGAATGCATCATTGGCAAACACCATTTCTTCTTCCTCCATCCATGAGAAGAGTGCATGATCAGGAGAAATATCAGACTCTTGTTCTAAAGACATTCCTTGCATTTGCACGGTAAGGACTGCACTCTCCATTGGTGAGGTATATACGTAACCTCCATTTTATGTTATAGTACCTTGACTGCGTTGCTCCACCACTTTCTGTTGTAGGTTGCTGCACAGACAGTTTCGGGGCATATGTGCACTGCTACAGGGGAAACACTATGGATTGATATCATCAATAAGATTTTTTGTCCCACGGTTAATTCCCTACTTGAGCTTAGCGATGCACTTATCAACAGAGTAGGCACCGAGACCATTTGGTTTGTAGTAGGCACTGGTGGATTAGTGCGAGGTGCACTCTGATATTGATTTTGCTGATAAGAAGACCACCCACCTTGATAGTTTTGATATATAGGCAGTGGGGGCATTGCTTGGTTCCGCTTGAGAGTTGTTATGTCATTTACCATAGTTCACAACATCTCCTTGAGGTCGCTTATTTCATCCTTGGAAGAACCTGATGTAGAAGCCAATTTTTTAGGAGCAGCCGCATATGAGTACATTGACTGGGCAATTGATGGCGCACTAGTCGATGCGACCTCTTGTGTAGAGGTTGATATTTTAGGAAATATCAGCATAATAGGTTGAGGAGGAAATTTTCTGCAATGTATCAAATGATTCTCGGCTTTGATAGTGGTACCATAATCATTTGGTAGAGTGGCCCCTCCCAAATACTTTATCATCACAGAATTGTCAGGATTAATGGACTTTAGATAAAATATAAATGCCAACTTGGGAGTCGGGCGGATAGTCACAGGGATCCTCTGCCAATTTTCCAGAAATCGGGCATTGAAGTCCGTCAGAGCCTCCTGGGGGGCTCGTTTTATGATGGATAGCTAATAATATAATGAAAAACAATCTCCGTCGTTTGAGAACCTTTCATAGAATGGATCTCTAAGCTCATCCTAGGTGTGAATTGAATTAGGAGTTAGTGTTCAGTACCAATCTAGAGCCTTGCCTTTAAAAGACACGGTGAGGAGCCTCAGGGCTACATTTTGTGTAGTAATACTATGTACCAAACAAATGTCTGCTGCATCCTGCAAATGTTTTGCTAGTATGCAACATGGTGAGAGGAAAGGGTGGTGGGAATGGAACGGTTACCAGCTGATTTGCAGGCTGGACTATCCCTAGTGGAGATACTAGTAAACTTGGGTTACTTGCGGTCTGGGATCTAGTTACAGGTCGATGGCTCATACACCCCTCTATCATGCAATTTCATTAGTTCGAGTCCCACCGGGCATGCCAAAAAAAAAACAAACTGTTGACACCAAATATTGACAAGGTAACAATGTCTTATGGGAAACTCATTTTAAGGGGTACCTTTTGTGCTAAACTGAGTAATCTCTATATTTTTAAAGAAGTCGGCTTCATCTATAATGGGTTTAGGAAATGGAAAAGGAATCGGATATAATAAAACAAAGTCTAACTTAAGGTGATACACCAAGATCTGTTTATGGGCATGATGAATCATAGATTTAAGGGCCTGAATGGTGTTGTTGTATTCTGAAGCATCAGAGACTTAAGATTATAGCATAGACAATCCATTTATTGACATAAAATAATGTTGCATACATTCTCACCACTAAGAAGAGTCATTAGACATGATTTAGATAAGCAAAATAGTATCCAACATATATAGTTCTTCAAATGAAGTGCCACGACAATAAAAAACACAGTTCACAATTTTATAAAAAATATAAAAAATAGAAAGGCTGAACAATTGGCACAGTCTGAAAGCCACAATCTAAATAAAATAGTAATAGAGGCCTAAAGTCCTTTTGATAAAACCAGTGTGCTTTCTCTAAAAAATTTCTAGGGGTTTTCTCAACAATAGAGAAAGTATATATATCAGGGAAAGACTCCCACCACCTCGAAGGACAACAACAGAAAAGATCACATAATCCTTAGCAATGATGTCTGAATCAAAATATTTCCAAGGCTGTTACAACAACATCGAGCTGGAACACAACATCTGGTCATCCCAGGTGCAAGTGCATCATTCGAAATGATGGCGGTGGTCCCAACCATGCTCGAGGCGATAAGTGTTATCCAACGCTGCAAATGATTATGATGAGCGACACCCAATAGCACTATCTCCCTCAACCAGCCCATCACCTGCTTTACAAATCAGTCATAAGGCATGTGGCAGCCATTCGCTACCCGCATGAAACTTTCTCCCATTATTGGTGAGAGTTTGCGAAGATGCAACACGTGTCCAATGGGCGGAGATCCTTATCATTGCGGAGGGAAAGTTCAATCAGCTCGTCATAAAGGACAGGTGGCAGCATTTCACTGCCCACGGTTGTTTATTTCATCCCTAGATGAAAAATTTGCAATCTGCCGCCACGTAGCATGATCTAGGGCCCACCGACACTCTTTAGAAATGATAGCCCCGTTGGAAGCCTTTCGCAACCCGAAGAGACTTTGAGGAAATAAGAAATAAAACCTCCCGCAAGTGTGACACGTGGAGGCCCAGTGTAGCTTCTCAGGACCTGAAAGGAAAGTTGTTACTTGAAGCCACAAAGAGAAGGTACGCAAAGTGGTAGATCAAAACTTTGATAAACAACTGAGCAAAATCAGTGATGCATAGACTGGCGCACACCTAGTGCAAAAATAAACCCGAAGGGAGCTGCTAAAAATTTATTTAACACTAAGCAATCAGCATGTTGAAAGCATTCAAGTGATCAGCAACAGATCCTCCCTCCTGCATTCTCAAAGAGTACAACTTCTTCCTCAAGAACAATTTGTTCACCAAGGACTTGCCTTGATAAATTGATGCCAGTCTTTTCCACAAGGAAGATGAAGTCTTTTCTTCATGAACGTTTAAAAGAACAAACTCTGCCAAACTAAGCCTTATCAGCCCTTTTGATTTTCTATCTGCCAGGTCCCAATCCTCTTGCTTCATGCCTTGAAGCATTGTTCCAGACATAGCAGTCCAAAGATCTCGATCTGCTAACAGATCTTCCATTTTGAGTTTCCACAACTCAAAGTTGCTACCATTGAATTTCTCTATTTCCATCTTCCTAGATGTGCTCGCCATCTTAATCTATAATTAAATTATCAGACCTCTAACAAACTACCACTAAAAAAGAATTGACACAAAAAACCCAACCCACTCACAAGGATAACACAATTGGCTAGGCTCTAATACCACTTGTAAGGAAAGCAACGGTGTGGAAGCAACTTTCCTAACATCAAAACCACAAGGAAGTAAGCAGACAATACCTTTAATTTTCAAATTATAATTCAATTAAGACACACATGAAAGATTTACAGAAATAGAGAAGATACTCAAAGATAATGAACAACAGATTTACATGGGAAACCCTTTCGGGAAAAAACCCACCACACCAAGCTAAATCTCTCTGTATTACAGTAACAACAATTACATACAATTAGAGATGCAACTCTCTGGTATTAGTTCACAGTAGTTTCATTCACTGTTCATTTAGTTACAGAAAATCTCTCAACAATTTGATCATTTTAGAACTCAGAATCAATCTGCTTTTATCTTATCACCTTTTAATTTTTACCTTTTGTTCATCCTTATCCACCATTGACCCATCATAGAAAGTTTCTACTTGAGCATTGATTTTTCCCTACATGTTGTTCAGCTCCTGCATCGCAATAGTTGCAAAAAAATCTAACTGTCATCCATTCAAAAATTGCTTCCTCTGATTGGTCCATGATGCTCCACATAGGATGGTCAAAGGCATTCAATCTTTGTTGGCATATCAATGAGACACTAACAGTGTCTCCCCAATGCCACAAAGATTTCATATCGATATCGTCATAGATCCCAACAGTCGGCAGGACATTATAACGAATGTCATGAGACATATAGAATCCATCGACATTCATTGCGTTTCTATCAGCTAGACTCATACCGATGCTCACAAGTCATAGCGACTTCCACTTTTCCATCAGCAAGACTTCCCATTCGCCAAAAGGTTTTTTCGAGTCTCCTCAAGTTTCACCAAAGCAGCAACCAGTCGACAAGACTCATCACTTTCGCCAGGACTTCATACTAAGGTCCTAAGTCACACTGATCGCTCCAATCACTAGTCGACAAGACTTATGTCTTTTTCCGAGACCACATACCGAGTGCTTATGTCTTATCGAGTTGGCAAGAAATTTGATCTTCGCTAAGACCTTTCACCGAGTGCATATGTCATACCGAAACCATCCCTATCAGCGAGACCAAGCACCTATCGCCAAGACTTCATACCAAAGTCTTAATGTCACTGCGAAGATCCCAAGCTGTCAGCGAGACCTTCATTGATTGCTGGGACATTTTAACAAAACCTTGTGAGTTGCACCGATGACCCAGTCACTAGGAGTCTCCCTGACATATGCTAGACACCTGATAGCATCTCAGCAAGACTACATACCGATAACAATGTCTCCCCGAAGCCCAATAGGAACATACTATCGGTGAGAGGTCTCCATTTCAATGAAAGATCACATCGAATACATCTAGGTCACAGCGATAGACTTCATTTGGCAAGACATCACCTCTGTCTCAGTGACATTAACATTTCAAGCGGATTTAGAACAGTTAGTCGCCCATACATGAATAATGTCACAACGACTTTTCCTTTTAGGAGTTACATGTTAGTATGGATTGAGGCAAATATTCCAACAAATTTAATTCTTCCAAAATACAATGATCTCTTTGCTTGGCCTTTACAATGCTTTTAAAGAAGTTTCCAACCATCAACTACCTCTTCATCTTCCTTGAATGACCTATGACTCATCCTCTTCCTTGATTTTCTTGATTTTCTTGTTTTGTCTCTTCACATTATTTCTTTTTCTCTCTTTTACATATTTAGCATTTTGACAATATTACACTTTGTGCGTTTTCATGCCTTGATTACATTTAATTTTGGCATTACACAGACTTAAATACATTTTTGACAACTTAGCCTTTTGAAGGAATTACATGAACTAGGTGTTCCTGCACCATAAGCTATGGTCTCATGGTTTTTTTTCACATAAACGTGATTTGATTCACATTTTTTTCACGTGAAAATAAGCTTGAACTAGATTTTGTATTATGGAGCTATATTAAGTTGCCACTTCAAAAATTGATGTAAGAATGATACAAAATAATATTTGAGACTACAAGAAGGCATCAAAATGGCTAGTGTACTAAACAAATTATTATGATTTACGAATAATGTTGATAACTCTACTCAGTTGGTAACTCTACTCGGTTGGCTTCTTTTTTCAAAATCATACAAATTGAACCCTAGCACCAATAGACTCTATCTATCAAGCTACCACAATTCAAGTTACATCAGGCCCATATCACCAAGACACAACTTGAACAATAGGAGGAATGGCCTATTTCAACATACTACACTCAAACCCTTAAGGGATCGATCCGGTTGAATGTAGCTCAGAGTGATTCTACATGTTTGGGTGCGAAAAATGATCATGCCTAGTGTAAACATGCCTACTTAGATGCATTGGAATAGTCTATTTAGTCACACGAGTTATAGAACAAAAATTGCACCACCTTGCAACTTTCCACTGCTTGCAATTGACACTTTTTCCATCAACTGAAAATTAGACACCATGGGAAAACCACTCCGAGATAATGAAAACTGAGAGAGGTTATTGTAGAGGGGCCCAACGCGATCCCATAGGATTAGACAAGAATTTTATAAGCGTCACGGTGTCCGAGTAACCTCATGTTGAAGTTTGCAGCCATTTTTCCCTTTGGACCCTTAAGGGATTGATCCAGTTGAATGTAGCTCGGAGCGATTATGCATGTTTAGGTGTGAAAGAGGACCATGCCTAGTGCAAACATGATAATTTAAATATGTTGGAACAGTCTGTCTAGTCACACGAGTTGCATAATAAAAATTGCACCACTTTGCAACTTTTCAATGCTTGCATTTGACACTTTTTGCATCAACTAAAAACTGGACACGATGGGAAAACCACTTCGAGATAACAAAAACTAAGAGAGTTTATTATAGAGGGGTCCAACACGATCTCATAGGATCAGACAAGAAGTTTATAAGCATCACAGTGTCCGAGTAACCTCATGCTGAAGTTTGGAGCCATTTTGCCCTTTGGACCCTTAAGGGATCGATCTGGTTGAACGTAGCTCAGAGCGATTCCGCGTGTTTGGGTGAAAAAAAGTACCATTCCTAGTGTATAAATTCCTATTTAGACATGTTGGAATAGTTCATTTGGTCACACGAGTTGCAGAACGAAAATTGCACCACTTTGCAACTTTCCACTGCTTCCATTTGACACCTTTTCTATCAACTAAAAACTGGAGAATATAGGAAAACCACTCTGAGATAACGAAAAATAAGAGAGGTTATTGTAGAGGGGCCCAACAAAATCTCATAGGATTAGACGAGAAGTTTATAAGCATCACGGTGTCCGAGTAATCTTATGCTAAAATTTGTAGCCATTTTTCCCTTTGGACCCTTAAGGGATCGATCTGGTTGAACGTAGCTTGGAGTGATTCCGCTTGTTTGGGTGTGAAAGAGTACCATTCCTAGCATAAAAATTCTTATTCAGACACATTGGAATAGTCTGTTTGATCACACGAGTTGCAGAACAAAAATTCTACCACTTTGTAACTTTCTACTGCGTCCATTTGACACTTTTTCCATCAACTAAAAACTGGAGACTAGGGAAAAACCATTCTAAGATAATTAAAACTGAGAGAGGTTATTGTAGAGGTATCAAACACAATATTATAGGATTAGATGAAGAGTTTATAAGCATCACGATGTCTGAGTAACCTCATGCTAAAGTTTGTAGCCATTTTTCCTTTTGGACCCTTAAGGAATCGATCTAGTTGAACATAGCTTGGAGCGATTCTGTGTGTTTGAGTGTGAAACAGTCCCATGCCTAGCATAAAAATTCTTGTTAAGAAATGTTGGAATAGTCTGTTTAGTCACACGAGCTGCAGAACAAAAATTGCACCACTTTGCAACTTTCCACTGCTTCCATTTGACACTTTTTCCATCAACTGAAAACTGGAGACTACGGGAACACCTCTCTGAGATAACAAAAATTGAGAGAGGTTATTGTAGAGGGTTCCAACATGATCTCATAGGATTATATGAGAAGTTTATAAGCATCACGATGTCTGAGTAACCTCATGCTGAAGTTTGCAGCCATTTTTCCCTTTGGACCTTTAAGGGATCGATCCGGTTGAACGTAGCTCGGAGCGATTCCGTGTGTTTTGGTGCAAAAGAGTACCATGCCTAGCGTAAAAATTCCTATTCAGACATGTTGGAATAGTCCATTTGGTCACACAAGTTGTAGAACAAAAATTGCACCACTTTGCAACTTTTCACTGCTTCCATTTGACACTTTTTCCATCAACTGAAAACTAGAGACTATGGGAAAACCACTCTGAGATAACAAAAATTGAGAGAGGTTATTGTAGAGGGGCCCAACGCGATCTCATAAAATCAGACAAGAAGTTTCTAAGGGTCATAGTGTCTGAGTAACCTCATGTTGAAGTTTACAGCCATTTTTCCCTTTGGACCTTTAAGGAATCGATCTAGTTGAACGTAGCTTAGAGAGATTCCGCATGTTTGGGTATGAAAGAGAACCATTCCTAGTGTAAACATGCCTATTTAGATGCGTTGGAATAGTCTGTTTGGTCACACGAGTTGCAGAATGAAAGTTGCACCACTTTGCAACTTTCCACTGCTTCCATTTGACACTTTTTCCATCAACTGAAAATTAGAGACTACGAAAAACCACTCTAAGATAATGAAAACCAAGAGAGGTTATTGTAGAGGGGCCCAATGTGATCCCATAGGATTAGATGATAATTTTCTAAGCATCACGTTGTTTGAGTAACCTCATGCTAAAGTTTGCAGCCATTTTGCCCTTTGGACCCTTAAGGGACCGATCTGGTTGAACGTAGCTCGAAGCTATTCCACATGTTTGGGTATGAAAGAGAAATATTCATAGTGTAAACATGCATATTTAGATGCATTTGAATAGTCTGTTTGGTCAGGCGAGTTAGAGAACGAAAGTTGTATGACTTTGTAACTTATCACAAGGCAAAAAGACACCTAACCTTCAAATCTTGCTTGCAAACTTTTACCAGTCCTTGCTACACTTTATTCATCTTTATTTTGACATTAACAAAGATAAAACACCTTCTTACAACACTATTTAATTAGATTTCACAATTGCTTGCACTAGAAGACAAATTTTGCTTGTAAGTGTCAAAACACTAAATTGGGTGTAACATGCAAACTACAATGAATCTTTATAGGATAAATAAATGTTAGGGTACCCATTTTGGCCATTAAAAATATATATCATTTTTAGATACACTTATTTTGGAACACATGCCTATTGTCCCAACTTCTTTACTTCTAAAGAGATAAAAATGATAGAAAATAGAGTCTTTTGGTATTTTTTCAAAAGTATGATTGCCAACAACATACAATGTTCACAAGGCCTTTTTGAAGGAATATCAACTGATGTAGAGTAGGGTGGAGGAATACAAATTTAGACTTAAGAACCAAGAAATCAACTCAGGTTCATATATCTAATTCAGCTTCCATAAGGTCAACACTATAGTCGATTCCAATTCATGACTGAACAACTAAAAGACCAATTCCTTAAAGAGAATTGTAAAAACATCCATTGATCATCCAAATAACATGAAAAACATGAATGAGAGATATCTAAGAATGTAAGTGTCCGTATAGGTGAAGGAAACTCTGAAAATATAGTAAAATCAAGAAATACAATGAAAAATCAGAAATAAAGCGTTGAAAACTCTGAATCAAACATTAATCAAACTTTCTATATTGAATAATGAGCCTTGAATGGACTTAAAATAGCAATTACAATGACTCCATACCTAAACTAGTGACCTTATGATGGCCTCATTACATCATCTTGACCCTTACATTATGAATTTACATATATTTTCACATTTAGGCTATTCAAGGCTTCATTACACCAAATTGACAACATGCTAACATGACATTGCAACCTCATATCCTACCAACCCAGATTGACTTAAAACACTTCCTAATAGTCCTTGTGACCTTATTACAACATTCTTCATGGACTACAAATCAAAATTTACCACTTGACCACCTTGTGGTCTTGATTGTCCTTGGTGCTCCTGCACCATAAACACCCTACTATAACCCTACTCCACTGATCTACAAGCCTAATTCAGTGGAGTATGCTTTATTTCTTTACTTGACTCTCAAAACCTCAAATTGAAGGTTCCAAACTAAAATTTAGAAAATGTGTTGTAACAGTGGAAAAATTCAATGGATTTTCTTCTAGATGGACTCAAAAGAAACCTAATTCTATGTATTATCTTAATCTATAAAGGACAAGGCCTAAATCATTTTTTACTAGTTTAGTTATAGATACACAAAGGAAAAGAATAAAAAGAAATAGCTCATCTAAAATAGATGGAAGACACTTACAGATAGGCATGGAAGTCTCTCAACTTAGGCAGTCTTGGTCATACATCTTCATTGGGAGTTCCAAGATACCTATTGCACACAACACCTCTCATGAATAGAATTTATTGAAATTCGAGATGCTCTTATAATTTCTATGTCATAGGTGGTCATGATAAAGTTAAATTCAAATGAATAACTTGAAATTGGCTCATCAAGTTTTGCACTCACTTTTGTAATGGCTTAAAATTATAATTGAGATTTGTCAAGATCATCAAAATAAGGATGTTGCATTGCTTTTCTGCTTGAGATTCTCTTGGATGGCTCATAAATCTGCATTTTATGCAAGGGGACACCAATCAATGTTTTCTTGGTTACATACAGATACACAAAGTAAAATAAGATGATAGCATTGGCATCAACCAAATTGATGTGGATACAAGTATAAATTAATAAGAACCGTTGTGCATATACTTACAAATTAATCCAATGAACCATCTGGGTCTGCTCTACTCTTTATTGTGTCAAGTATTGCCTCATGGTTAGACTCACGGACCTTCCACAAGGTCTTGTTCAAAGGTCTACCCCCATATTTTCTCAAACGAACATTAGATGCCACGACAAGGTTTGAGTAATGAAGAATCTTACGATGCATGTCAAATTCCTCAAACAACCAATGTTTAAACTCTTATGTGGGTACCTTCTTAGCCATGTTCTAGTAACAACAACTAAGCCTGTAGGGTATTCAATGTTTTCTCCATCTATAATTGGGGCTTCCAATTTCATTTTTTCCTCAACACGACATAAGTAATAGTCTGTACCCTCTTCGTTGTCTTCATCTACAATAACTGCATAAACATGCCCTGCATTATATGTGTGGCATATCTCTTGAAATTAGTCAACATTATGAATATAGTACAAAGTAAGATAACAATATGGAATTTCAAATACTAAGCAAGTAGATATATTACATGGTTGAACTAGATCCGATACATGGTCAAAGATGACCAATGATTCCATCCGTGTTAGTTCTAATGCCATTGGAGGGTGATATGTGTGAAGTGGGCTAAGATAACTCGTCAACCATTTGTCAACCCACTCCCCTAACTCATAATCATTCCAAGCTTGCATTGTACATGAAGAACAAAAGCATGCCATCTTATGTGTATCGATACTCCATGAACCTGCATTTGAGTTAAGGAAAGAGTGCAACTCACTCAATCCTATTAGTGTACAACAATCTTCATATTGTGCAATGTTAGTATCATCCATCAACCAAAAAAATATACGAACTGAAGATGTACCTTCATTACTTGGACCCATCGAACCATTACACCACTCGACGATTGATCTGGCATCTGTCAACTGTGCACTGTCTTTATACTTTAACTCTTCTCATGGTAATGCTCTTTTCACACATGCTCCTGCACCATCATGCTCCCCCTTTCCATGTTCAGCCTCACAAAAGTTCCAAATATGTTGAGCACGTGTAGTGAGATGCATCCTACACAACCAGTAGAACATGCGTGTGTTCTTGAACTATGCTGCATAGTTATTTGACCATATTATATGTCGACCATATCATATGCCCCTCTGAGCCAAATGATTGTAGAGCATCTAGAAGAAACCTTGCATGAACTCTAGAGAATACGTGCGATCATCACTAATATAAAAGTGATACTCCCTCAATACCTTCCTTTCATCCTCTGTACTTTTAGTTGCATGTATGAATGCTATGTGCACAAATATCGAAACCTGTGTGGATTTGTAATACTGTGACTGCACCTCACGATGTGGCTGTAGATTGTAGTTCTCTACAAAGTCAACCACTGATACTATGCTACCAAGTGTAAAGGTGTCCTTGCATAGCTTGAATTGTGTGTCCAGCCATCGAGCTCTATGGGTATGCCTTGCATACTCATACACTAGATTCTCATGAAATATGGACATGAACTGATACACTGGAATCTTCTGAATAACCAACTCACACCTTTTTGCTTCAGACACATCTTTTGTAGCATATGCCACTGTTTTATACTTCTTGAACTCTACTAGTTTTTGTTTCGCCTCATATGTGCTTTCCATATGTTGACATACTAGCATTCGTTGCAAGCCACCACAACGCTCGCATGAACCATCCAAGTATGTTGTCCTATAGAATATTTGGCCATCCTCTATTTCACATAATTTTTTTGATAAAAACTCTTAAATATTTTGGTGGGGCTTCTATGCCACAATCCTGCAAAACATTGTTAGTATGCAAATGTAAACATATAGAACGATAAACATGATAATGGTTAGAGAATTCAATATGTAGTTTACAACAACAAGTAGTGCGTGTTTGATTTATCTTGACATAAAAAAGGTTTAATCATTTCAAAAAATCTTTGAGAAATACTAATTTGAGGATTAAATTTTTGAAATTTATGAAAAAATTTGGTTTGAGTCATATCCAAAAAATGCTTTGGATGTGGCTCACGGTTTCGACTACCAATTCTCCTTCTTACAACATCCCTTTGATTCAGAGATGGCCTTGTATTATTCTTCCAATAATCTTCAATTAGTGTTCTCAATGCTTCAAAAACTTTTTATCTTTGTGTGGCAGTATCCCCGAGAATGCCCATAATTCATTTGAATCGGTGCCCTCAATTCTTTGCTGCATTTGAATGAATTTTGATAAAAAATTTCTACTAATTCCCATTTGTTCACTTGTCTTTTTAATGAGGTGAGATCTCTTTATTTGATAGCTTACCAAAGTCGATGTAATGACACGTCGGGTGACATTACTATCCTTTGAGTGTGAGGTCTTACCCACACTATCATAAGCATCCATTAGATTCTTCACAATAGTGTTTTTCATGATGCATTTGTTCTCAACCCAAAAGTCTTCATGATGTCTCTATACTTTATACCCCACATCATTTCACCAAATAGTTGACATCTTGCAATCTCATTTAGCCTTTCAAAGTGGAATTTCCAAATCTTATCAGCATATCTTCTACAAGTGTGTGTTGGAATCTTACCTTCCATGTGCTGCGAAATATCCTCATCAATATTAATCAAATTCTTTGGCTTTCTACACAAAATTCTAGGTGGTGTT
>VDFB02000013.1:68817428-68857037 GCA_007258455.2 Sequoia sempervirens | reverse complement strand
CCCACCCTCTCTCCCACCCTCCCACACTCTCTCCCACTCCCACCCTCCCACACTCTCTCCCACTCCCACACTCTCTCGCCCTCTCTCCCATAAGCATAAATACATACATGATGACACACCAACATACATACATGACACACCAGCATACATATGCATACAAGATATAAAAAAACTAGCATTTAACTAAAGGAATAAATAACACGAGCGCATTATTTGTTGTCAGAAATGTTCCACGGAGAAGAAAAAGTGACAACTAGTAAATAATGCGCTTGTGTTATAATGCGAGCACGTTATATTTTGGTTTGGGAATCCTTGAGCCTTGGCTTTGCTATTTTCCTTGGAATACCAACCCAAAGGTTTGGAGGGCATTCCCAACCACTGGAGACGTGTTTTTTGAGAATTCTACAATTTTTCACATAATCAAGTTTATGCTCACCATTAGGATTGCATTTGGTTTAATATCGACGAAATAAAACACATGGGTAATGTTAAGTTCTCTCTTAGCTTTCCAACGATATATTTTTTTTCACTTTTTCACAATGTGAGGGCTTTCATCCATAATTTATTTTGTTTGTATGTCTTTTTTTTTCAAAAAGCAATGTTTGGTTTTTAGTTATAAATTAACCATTCATCGAAATTTCAAATAAATTATATTTTTAGAAATTAGACTCCATTCTACAAATTTTTAAAAATAATTTTTTAAAAAAATCTATAACTTTACAAAATTTGTAGGGGTAGCACAACCAAAATTCTGCTTTTTAGGAAGTGCCCACATAGAAAATTAGTAAAAAAACAAATATTCATTAAAAAATTATCAGAAAAATTATGCACCAACTAGATACTGCTAGCTAACTTTTGACCGTAGCAATTTTAAAAATACTAAAAAAAAGGTCACTGTGCTCAAGTCATACAAGAGTTGCTATGTTATGTTTTTCTAACAAAAACAACACCAATTTGTGTACATCCCTTTGTTGAATGCCTTAATCTCAACCATTTTCAAAATAAATCATTAGTTTAGAAAGTAGACTCAGAGTACTTCGATCCTTGTTTTTGTTCCATCTCAAAATTCTGAGTGTAACTATCCTCAATTTCACGTCCAAGGTCAACATTTCCTGATTTCAAGAAAAAAGTGGCCACTTAAGCCCCCTTTTTGGGAACCATCTTGGTGCACTTACCCGCTAGTAGTTGTGTATGCCCTAAACAAGTTTTGAGGTTATGTCACTGGTTACCAAATATTTGTCCATACTGATCATGTAGCAATAAGGTACCTCATGAATAAGCCTGCCATATCTGGCAGATTAGCAAGATGGCTCCTATTGTTGCAAGAATTTGATATCACAGTTATTGATAAACTAGGTCTGGCTAATGTGGTGGTTGATTTCTTGTCAAGACTTCAAACAACTACACTTTCCACCCCTAAGGTAATTGATGATTACTTTCATGATGAACATATGTTTTCTATTGCTGCTCGAACTCCATGGTATGCAAATATTGCAAATTATTTAGCAGCCTGATTTCTTGTCTAGACTTCAAACAACTACACCTACCACCCCTAAGGTAATTGATGATAACTTTCCCAATGAACATCTATTTTCTATTGCTGCTCGAACTCCATGGTATGCAGATATTGCAAATTATTTAGCAGCCAACAAGATTCCAGCCCACTTGTCACCAAAGGAAAGATAATTGTTGGTAGAGAAAAGTTTTAACTTCTCATGGATTGCAAACTATTTATTTTACACAGGACCTGACCAAGTCATGAGAAGGTGTGTTAGGGAAGATGAGACCTATGACATTTTTCATGCCTATCATGATGAGCCATGTGGTGGGAACTTTGCAGCCAAGAGAACATCGATGAAAGTGCTTGCTACAGGATACTATTGGCCCACACTACACAAAGATGTTGTAGCCTACACCAAGAAATGTGATAGATGTCAACACATGGGGAGACCAATAAGGTCTGATGAAATGCCCCTGTATCCTCAAGTGGTAGTCAGTCCCTTTGACAAGTGGGGCATGGATTTTGCTGGGCCTATTAATCCTCCATCTAATGGGAAATCATACATTTTGGTTTGCATTGATTATGTAACCAAGTGGGTGGAAGTGCAAGAAATGACACATGCCCATGACAAAAAAGTTGTTGAGTTCCTATATGAGCAGATTTTTACTCGATTTGGAGTCCCAAGGGAACTTGTTACTGATCAAGGAGCTCAGTTTACCTCAAACTTAATCACTACATTGACGAATGATTACAAGATCAGACACATAAAGTCTAGCCCCTATCATCCTCAAGCCAATGGTCAGGCAAAAGTTACCAATAGAGAAATTGAGGCAATCCTTACTAAAATAGTATAATTACACAAGAAGGATTAGAGCAGTCACCTTCCTGAAATAGTCTGGGCCTATAGAACAACATGAAAAACAACTACAGGGTTCACTCCTTTTCAATTACTCTATGGAAAAATTGCCATGTTGCCAATAGAATTTGAGCATAAGACCTTAAGGACTGCTCTATAGCTTAACATTGATATTTCAGAAGCCCAAAAGGAATGCCTCCTACAGCTGAATGCATTGGATGAGATAAGGAAAGCTGCCCTGCAACATACTTAAGCTATTCAGTAGCAAATAAAAAAATGACATGACCACCATATCAGAACTAAGCAATTCTCTGTTGGTGCTTGGGTGCTGCTCTATGACTCCAGGTACAAGGAAAATCAAGGTAAACTCACCACAAGATGGCTTGGTCCTTATGAAATACAAAATGTGTTTGATAATGGTTCAATTCAGTTAGCTATAATAGATCTTGTCCAATTCAAGCTATTGGTTAATGGACATCATCTTAGGTTGTATCATAAGCCAACATCCAAAGAAGAATTTATGAAGTAGTTTGTTTCAGATGTGGCCACTGATCTTCCTGTAGCAAAAGGCTTTGGTCTTTCTCCTGCAACATCTCTTTAAAATTCTATGTTACATGCCCATAATAAAGGTTTCCTTTTTAAATAAGCCACTTTCTCCATTTTTCATCCATCACCACCATTCATTCTCTCTTCTTCCACATCACCCATCCATGTCATCGATCCTATCGTACCGCCCTCATTTATGGTTTCACTTCCAGCTGTCATTTCATGTTGAGCTGTGATCTTTCCCAGTACGAGCACTTATTACAAGGTACATGATATCTTTTATTGTCACGTCATTTATTTATTTCATTTATTCATTAATTTATATGTACATATCAGTCATCATTTCCCATTCTTCACCTATCCTTTTGCACATGTGTGGACACATGCCAAATTTTAAGTAGGGGTGAGGATAATCCATTTCAACTTTTTCTTATGTCACTGTCCCAACTGTTAAGATATTGTTATTTTCTTGTACTTACCAAATATGACTGTGTGTCTTCATCCTAAGCAACAATTAACTAATTGATTTGAATAAGTTTTTAACAATAATTTCATGCAATTATCCTTTGTGTCATTCTTGGAAAAGTAAAGAAAAGTGACGGCAGGGCAGAAAGAAGCAAGGCAGAAGAAGTTTTTTGAATATTCAGAAGAAGTTTGAGTTTCAGGAATCTCAACATGAATAATTTGTGAATATGGGTGGCCAGTTAGTAAGACATGAGTCTAAAACTCATGCACCCTTGATGCAAAATCCTCAAGCGGTTCAGGCATTCAGCAATTGCGGTTGGCTAAATTATTTTCTGATGATAGATTCCTTTAATGAGGAAGCTGTAGGTGAGTTTTTGAGAACTCTTTCAGAGGGAGAAGCTATAGTTTGGGGTTTGATAGTAGCCATTACAGAAGAGTGGATTGCAGAAGTAACTAGGCTTCTGGTGGTAGGAGAAAATTTTTATTCAGGGAGAGATGTTGTCTCTGCTGGGGCGGAATTCACAATACAAATAGATGGACCCTTGGAGGTTTCTAAACAAGGATGCAAACAGGTGTCACTGCCTCCTCCATACTCAGAATATGCCACCTTCATAATCAAGTATTTGACTTGTGAGAGATGTTTTTCCTTTTTGCATTCCTATTATTTTAAACTATTGAGTCATATGCGGCACAATTTAGCTTTCAATGTTCCAAATTTTTTGTTAAACCTTTTGGAACATTGTGCCCATGAAACCCATAGGGGTAGGGATAACTCTATCGCCCATCATGCCCTCATTAAATTATTGATTGAGCATTCCATGAGAAATGTATCACCCTTTTCTTGGAAAGAATTTGTTTCCTAGAAGGGTCTACAACCTCTAGAGCCTCCTAGAGCACTCCCTACACAACACAAGAAAAAGAAAAAGAGAGTAGAATCTACAAGTAGGGAGGTAGAGCAAGAATCATCTGCTCCTACAACCTCAGCGCCAGAGCCCTCTACCCAAGTACAAACCAGGTCTGATGGTAGAAAATAAAAAGGGAAAACGAAGGTAGGAGAGTCATCTAGGGCAAAACAAACTCCATAATTTAACCCTCATGTTCAAAAGAGAAAAAATTCCTCCACTCTTTCCTGCAACATCTTCCCCTGTAGCAGTTTCTCCTGTAGTAATGCCTGTTGCCACTGCAGTTTCACTATCATCTTCTCCTGCTGAGTTTGAATCCTCTAGACAGGTTAGAAAGAGGAAATCCATGAAAGTGTGTCCTTCAACAACTACTTTAGAAACATTTCCAAAAAGAGCTTCATCAAGGAAACAACGTAAAGTTACCTCAACCTCCATTCAACCTGAAATCGTAGTAATTTCTGAGGAATCTGAAGAATTCAGTCATGATATTTCTCAAAATGTATCTGAGAATTTTCCAAAAAGTCCATTTGTTATTCCTGGGGAAGTTCAAACTCAGAAAGTGGAAGTTGAAGAAGCACAACATGGTAGTGGTAACGAAAGGGGGATGCTAAGTCTTGATGACTTGGCTGAAGCAGTTAGGAAAGTTTCAGAAGAAGCACAATCTCCTCCTGTGCATCAATAGGAATCCATCCTATAGCAAGAGGAAGAACAACTTAGGAAATCTGAAATGTCCAATGAAACCCCATTACCCCCTGAAACTTGTCAAGCATTGGTTGTTTATGAAATGACATTGTTGATTGAATATTTGGAATATCTTAGGACTACATGGAGGCCTAGTACATTTCAAACTTTGAGTTTCCGCCATTTAGCTAAAAATAAAATTCAATAAAGTCTTTGGGAGGAAGAAAAGAAGAAATTGAAAAGAGAAATTGAAAGAAAAAAATAGGAAATTCAAGAAATGAAAGAGAAAATTGATGAAATGATGAAGATAACTGGTAAAATTATGGAATGTAGACCACCACCTAGGGTATATGCTATGTTCCTTAAAGAGAAATTTCTCTGGTTCCAATTGATGAGAATTTCAAGAAATTTAGACCCAGTCATTCACACAGCTAAGGAATTTTATGATGCATATGAGGTAGCACCCAGTTGGCTGAATTTTTTTTATGTGAGTTTTATTTACATGGTTTTCTAATTCCCTCTGAAACAGAATGGGATCCGCTTCTCTACATTGGTGACATTCATCTGAGGTCACTCACGTCTTGGGCAGCCAATGAAACTAACTATGTAAGATAATTAGAGGCTTATGGAGAGGCTAAAAGGAATGAACCTATTCCACTGCGACCTGAAAGCTCAGCTCCCCATACAATTCTGAGAACTTGGCTTACTATTGTGTATGGATTCAATGATCAGACAGAAAGAATGAAAATATTTGATATCAGGAAGTAGGTGTATGATGAGTTCAAAGACCAAACATATCTATTTTGGAAGCTTTCATCTTCTAGAATTGAAACAAGATGGGAAAAACTGACTGTTGGTCTGAGGAAATCTGAGCCTCATAGCCCTTTGAACTTTAAGGCAACCATCAAAAGGACAGAGAAGTATATGTAGCTTGGTCTCCATAAAATGTTTGAGTTATGGTTACCATTAACATTTCGACCTCCAGTTTTGATGTGGTCATTTTACCCTTATTAGGCTATAGATGTTAATGAGGATACAGAAACCTGTAGGTATGAGAGATGACAAAGTTTCAGAGGTTTCTACTACAAATTCAGAACTTCATTACAGGGTCATACTACTCCTACTGATTTCAGAGAAACAACTAGAAAGATTAATGCTGGAGGACCATCATTAGGATAAGTAGGGGAAAATGATGAGCTAAAAATATGCTCATAATTTGAATATTATTATGTATTTTTAATACCCTTACTCTTATTGCTGATGGTTGTTTTAACTCTTTGATTAAAGGCTTTTTATCTAAAATTGAGTAGTATCCTGTAGCAATACATTCCTATATTCCTATAGCTTAACATCTCTATGTGTCTGTATTAATTGCCCTGTTTGACCTCCCAAATGACTGATATGGTGCATGTGGTTTTTGGATAATGAAATGGATTTAATATGTGATTAATGAATGTGTATTGTGTTATTTTCCACACATGCTTTCTTTTGCTTCTATCGCCATGTACATCATAGGTTGTTGAAGGAAGCATGAAAGAGTCAAAGCGCAACAGATCTCAGCCCTGCAGTAAAGTTCATTTCTAGCACGACATTCAGGAAGTTGTTCCAGCAAAGACTCTCTGACCGGGTCATTGGGAGGAAGTCTAAATGATCATTAATCTAGGAAGAGTGGTATACTAAATTCTCTATGAATCGTGTTGAACAGATATGCCTTCATTTATGAGAAGTTTGTTCCTCAGTTTCATGATGCATTTATGTCCACGTCTTTCTCTATTAGAGTTAGGTAGTTAGTTACTTTTCTAATATAAATAAGTTCTCTTGCATGAGTGAGCAATAGAGTGTGTAAAAGTTAGTATTATAATGAGAGATAGTGTTTTGTGTTAGTTTTCTTATAAGCAGAGCAATCAATGTATATGATTCCAAGTTTATAAATAGAAGCTGATGAAGTTTTGAGTTCAATTCTTGCATAAACTAGTTGATGCTTGCTAAGGGGGCCCACTTAGTGAGTATTTGTAGTTACTTAGTTGTTTATCTCCTGTTGATTATAAGTTGGATTTCATTCTTGAAAGTTTAAGCACAAACTCAGTCTTATATTGTTCCTGCAGCATAAGACTGGTTCATAGTTTGTTTCTTACTAATAGTTGTCATGATTTATACTTTGATTAAGCTATGCTTGAGTTAAGAAGACCTTACATTACATTCCTGCAGCATAAGTAGAATTCCTTCCAAGCATTTATTTCTAGTAAATTGTGACTAAAACTAGTTCTTAGTGCACATATAGTATCAATCCATTTCAAGTATACATTCCCTGGTTTGACAATGTAAATGAACAACCATAAGAAGATGTTAGTCACCTGCTAGAATGTCCAATTCTTAGGTTAGCATTTGCCATGACTTTTATATCCTTTTGTGGAATCAATCATTGATAAGCTTGTTATTGTAACAAAACTTGTGCTTGATCTTTTTGTGCTTGATACTAAGCTTATACTTGAGCTTGAGCTTGTTGGGTAACTTGTGCAGCTTGGGTAGCATGTGCAGCTTGTGCTACTTGCACAACTTGTGCAACTTGGGTGGCTTATTTTTGTTGCAATTAAGCTTGATCTTGTGCATCCTATTTTTCTTTTTATGTGGCTTGTTGTGCCTATGCTTGTTGAGTGGCTTGTTGCATAGATTGTGTGACTTGTTGAGCTTGAGATTGCTAGAATTCTTTTTGATAGGATTGTTGAGCTGCTTGCAGTGTGATGTTGTATTGGTTTGCCACGCTTGGATTTGGTGGTGAAGGTAGAGGATTCAAAATGGTGTGAGATGTTGTGATGAGATTTTGTTGAGGTGGTTGTTGAGGTGTTGTTTGAGTGACGATGAGGGGTTGTGTTGTAGATGCTGCAATTTATATGCTAGTTCTTTAGGAGACCACATTTTCAGGTGTTGTAGTGATTGATTGTGTTGTTTGGATTGGTGCTACCTGGTGTTGCGATATCGGTGGCATTGTTAGAGGATTTGGTATGTTGATTTGATTCATGATCAAAGGATTTTTTTTATTTGGTTGATTGAGGATTAGTAAAGGGGGTTTCCTTAAACTGAGGATTGGTGTAGATGTTGATGGTAGAGGAGGAAATGGTGGAAAGATGGGTGGTGTGTTTCCTTCACAAAGTAATGATGAGGGATCAAAGATTCCCCCTTGTCCAAATAGGCCCACTTGTCCTTGTCAAGTCATGGGGAGAGAGAGGTGTCAAGAGAATATGTTGGTGATGCGATGGTGGATGGATTGTTGGTTTCATGAAAAATGAGTGGGACGTATGGATGCTTTGGATCTTGAGGAATGGTATTTTGTAGACCCAAAATGGTGTTGGCGTCTAATTCTTGGTTATTTACAAGGGTATGTGTTTGAAGGGCATGAAGCAATGAACTTCCCTTGGTAACCATGGGTTGACTTGGAGCATGAGATGATGTTGGTTGGGGGATGGGTTGAGTAATTTTTTGAAAGGAGGGTGTGAATGATACTGGTGCGATAATCCCAAGAGGTTTTTTCACAATAGTACTTACATCATAATCAGAGGGGAGTTTTGTGGCGATGGTTTTGCATGGGTTTATTACTGTGATTTTTTGTGTTTTGTGGGTTTTTCCATCTCAATCAATGGTCACATCAATGTTCCATATAACACATAGGGATCAATATGTATCAATCATGCTTGCATCTATTATGACATACATACATATCTGCACATAGGGAAAACACATTGTCTATCACTGCGAACAATGGTAGCATCAGTGTTCCATATAACACTCAAAAAATGGCTTATGATTCCAAGAATGTCTCAGTATGTATCAATGTTCCATATAACACATAGGGATCAGTATGTATCAATCGTGTTTGCATCTACTATGGCATATATACATATCTACACATAGTGCAAATACATTGTCCATCACTACAAACAATGGTGGCATCAATGTTCCATATAACACTCAAAATACGGCTTATCATTCCAACAATGTGTCAATATGCATCAATGTTGTTTACATCTACTATGACATACATCCAAATCTGCACATGGCATTGTTAGTCATTGCAGCCAATGGTGACATCAATGTTCCATATAACACTTAAAATACAATTTATCATTCCCTATGTGCATATATGTATGTATCCTATTCTTAATTCCTTGTATGTGTGTACACATCCCTGCCATTTGGACTTCCCCTCTGCCTATCACCTCATTGTTGCATTTTAATACACACAACTACTAGTTTTACTTGTGGTGATGCATTATGAGGTCAAGTTGTCCAAAGGCCCATATGACGTCACACCATTCTAATGACTTTTTGGTGTTGACAATCATATATTAAAATGAATTCACATTAGATTTGATTTTCCATCTCTACATTGTTTACAAATTTAGTTATTAAATAAAATAAATATTATTTCAATAATTATAAAACAATTAATAAAAACATAATAAAAATATTGCTAAAAAAAGTTAGAAATATAAGCATATAATATTGTTAAAAATTATTCAAAATAAAATAAATAAATATTGTATAAATTAAGGTAAAAGTTCAAAATATAATTATTCTACAATAATTCATTTTTAATAAAACAAAAATAATTATAATTTGAACTACTTCTAATGTTGTTATTTATTATTGTAATTTCAAAAAATAGACAAATAATTAAAATATTTTAAAACTTCAATCTAAATTAAAAACTAAAATAGACTGAATAAAATTGTAACCTTAATGAAAAAATAAAAAATCTAAATATTAATAAAATAATGATTTAAAACAAATAATAGATAACTATAATCTTAATATATAATAAGCTTATTATATTAATAAATAATTAAATAAAAATAGTATTTTTTTTAAAGTTTATTAGTATAATTAATATCAAACCATATTAAAATTAATATAAAGGTAAACTCACTATCACTACTAATAACTAAAATGTTTGGAAGACAAGTGTCTCAATAGTGCCCACAAACATTATAAATATAACATAGTTAATATAAATATATAATATAATAATATAATATTTTAAAATTATAATTAATAATTTATAGTATATTAAATTAAAATATCATATAGGGGTTGGGGTCCTAGCTCGGTTGGCTAAATCTTTCTTGTTGCAGAAGGTTGGTCATGAGGTCTAGTCTCCCCCACCCCGTGGTACCGGAGGGCGTGTCGCGCCAGTGCCGTTTTATAAAAATAAATAAATTAAAATATCATATATCATTTAATATTGTACATAGGTTTTTAACATCCTATTTTCGATTTCAAAAAAGTGATGTAGCAAATGATGATGATAGAGGGGTACATAACTAGTTACTTTAAAATTATTTTATAAACATGTTAAAAAATTTAAATGATAAAACATAAAATATGTTAAAAAAGTGCCACCCGCTAAATAAGTTCTTCCACTAACACGAGCTTGGACAGTCACTAATCTTTTCTGTAGTAATCAGGACCCTCCACATTAATCTTCTAATTTGATCAAATGAAAGCAATTAAGCGGAAAATATCATGAACCATTGATCTGACAATGATAAAATGTCAAGAATGCTTGGAAATATTTACAAACAACATACATTTTCACTAACCATTCATAGCTCCTGTTTATTGTTGGCAACCCTTGGCATTATTATGCAAAATTTTCAAATAGATAATTTAAAAAATCTGAAGAAAATATACGATTAAATAATTAGACTTGTTCACACCTTATGTGGTGATTCCAGTGAAGGAAAGGTTAATCACATGAAGCTTTATTATTCACGTAAGCTCACTATTTTTACGAAAAAGGAAAGATAGGCCTGCTACCTACTTAAATTAGCCATCATTTCCTACTACTCAAAAATAGGGGCAACACTTGACCATTCAATGAATTTGGTCTTCCATCGTGTGTCAGTGATGATAAAATGATTTCATACCATTAAAAGTATGATTTTACTTAGACAAACAGTAAGATTTTAAACTACAAATAATGGTGATAGTAAATTGAATATTTCTACAGCATCGTCACAAATTCCAAAGTAGGTTTGGTTATTATCATAATCGAAATAGTCACTCCCAGAGGATTTCTACATTATCCCATGGCGAATTAGGCATTATCCTATTGATAAGCAGCTTCCCTGCTGTAAGAACCATTACAATCAACGAGAATTTCATCAAGAAGCTTACATCTTTTCCTATTTTTTCTTTCTAACCCTTTTTTAAAACAATTTTCCACGCGCATTGCTTGATGCAATGACACTTATGATTACTGTAGAGACGGCCGCTATCTTCACGCATCTGCATTTTTGGTAGAGACGGCCGTCTTCATGCAACCTTTTTTTCTCCTCCTCCAGCCTCAGCCGCCTGAGCTGTGCGCCGCCGAGCCCTCTATGCGGCGGCTTCTTCTGCTCCCCGCCGCTCATCTTGGCCTCCTTCAATGCCTTTGCTCATTAGCTCATAGAATTTTGTCTACCTCAGTGAGACCTAGGGCGTGGTGATAACAAAGAGCTATTGAGCAAGGCATGAGGGCAGAAGAAGCCGCCGCAGAAAGGGCTCGGCGTGGCGCAGCTCGAGCGGCTGAGGCTGCAGGAGCAGAAGAAGAGGTTGCACGAAGATACAATAATGGCAGCCGTATTTACCAACAATCATACGGAAGGCAAGCGGGTTTTTCTTTTCTCAGGAATCATCATCCTAAACAATTGTCTGCCTCTTCTATTTGATGTTTACTTTGCAGCAGGTCGCCTGTTCGAATCACAGGAGAGGTGTTTTAAGCGCTGATGCTGCGGCTCAATTGGCGCCTCCTTATGCTTCGCTGTAAGAATGAAGCAAAACCGCCTTGTAAGTTCATCTATGACGGTCAATGTGATGGAAAGCCTTCCTGTGGACCATTTCTTCAGAGTGTTCCGGTATCTAAGGTATGCGTAATAATGATCGCTGATTCTGCGTTTCTTTTATTTTCGTTAGGCTCAGCTAACACTCGCTTTTCCAGGAGAGAAGAACTGCTGTTGAATCGATTTCAGAGAATTCTGGCTTCAACTGCATTGTTTTCGAAGTTTCTTGCCGTGCATTTTCTTTTATTGCTTGAATGCGAAATACTTCACTGCTTAGCGGTAAATATTAGTGTGTCTGGTTCCTTGCTAGGAGTAGGTTTTTTATATGAGCGAGGAAAGTGTTGGTAATTGGCTATATCTTCTCCGCCGTTGCAGAATTTCTGTACAAAATATTAACTAAATGCTATTTTCTGATTTTATTTTGTAATTTTTAATTTTTTCGCTGTATATACAGAGTTTTCTACTTTAATCGTGTTCTCTGCTGCTATTTTACTACTATGTAAAATTGTTTTGCAGTGCCATTTTCTGTGACTGTAGACACTTATTGTCTGCAGATTTTGTGGACTAGTAAATTATTAGCTATATCTTGTTTGCCGCTGTAGGTTTCCATACACTTATTCGGAGTAATTGCCTAATACTGAAGTATTTAATTTCTGGTCATGCGCTAGCTGCAGATTCCGAATGCAAACAGTTTATGGCCTAAATCTTGTTTCCTGATGCATATTCTGTCTGATTGTATTTGTATAAGGGAAATTGTTACTCTCGTACAGAAATGATGTCTTCTTTCAGAAACGAAAAAATTGTAAACGCAGGTTGGCGTTCCGCTTACAGTTGAGTAGTCAAAGGAGCTCTCTTCTTTCCAAAATTTTCATGATCCCAACCGGTAAGGCGAAAAAATAAAATAAAAATTATAGAAAATCCTATTGACAGTGAAGATCATTTTCTGAATGTTCTGATACCTTAGGCCGTAAAGCTGCAAAAATCATTATGCTGCAAAAAATCCAACAACAGTAATTTGCTATCGTGAGTTTATTCTTGTTTCAAACACAAATTTATTATATGTTTGCTTTTCCCTACCAAGATTGATTGAATGTGGGAAACCAAATTTGACTAGATCAATTTATTTATTTAAGAAAAGGAAGAGAATGTCGGTAGATACCATGATGGTCTTAATAAACCACCTAATGTGGAGTAATCTAAGTAGTTGGTATTGCAAAAATAAACATATAACTTTTAGTTACAATGCTGGAAGTTTTATTTTTATAGCATGTAAAATATTTTGGTATGGAAATTAATAAATAATAATATATAGTTTCCTAACTTTTTTTATTGGAAAAAAAAGAGCATAAAGAATTACAACAAGAGATCAGTTACAGAACAGTAAATGCCCCATTCCAAGACCAGTGAATAAGGCCGCTATAAAACAGCAACAAATTGTTGCACAACTGTTATCAAACAGCAAAAAAAACAGCTCTAAAGGAATGACGTAACAGCAAACCCAGCAGTAACAACTTGCTGCTCAATTCAGGAAACAACAAGTCACAAGGAGGACCATAAACGCTGCATAACATTCACCTGTAGCCAAAGATCAAAATTCATCCTTAAAAGACTACAAGTGGACAAAATGAAAGATCTACGATGGCTGTCACAAACAATGATCTCTGTTTGGAAACTGCAATGCACAAGAAGATAGTCACTGCCTGTGCTCAGTCTAAGCGCCATAGACCAAGGGCTGCCCATGGAACCCTGAGATTTGTCACTTTCGAGGCCACGTTCCCTCGCTTTCTTTTTTATCGCCGACGCCTTGGGGTTCAGCAGCCGTAAAGACTCAGATTCTGATGCTTGTGCAGACCGTGGGGCCTTGGATGGGGCCGTGGTTGAGCGGGAGATTCACAGCGTGAGTTAGGGTTTCAGTCGCACCAGTTTCATTTTTGAACGTTCATATTATTCATTTTTAATTTTTTTTCAAAATAATGTTTTGGTTTTCACTCAAATATGTGAGTATGAAACTAATTTGAATCATTTTTATAATTGTAGATCTAACCTCTCAATTTTAAATTTTATATTTTAATATCAAATTCAAACCTTTGCTACTACGCCTTTGACTTGACTAATATAATTTTACTAAAGTGCAAATTTATCAAATTATACACCAAGTTCATGTATTTAAAGGCTAACACTAATTAGAAAATGAATCATTTAAGAACAAAGTTTAGAACATCTTAATTAGAGAGCATATCCATGAATTTGATTACACATTGATAAAATAGATTACATCAACACTACATTATTATTCTAAGAGCATATCACACTCTTCCGCATTATTTTTTCTCCTTGGTTCATCATCTTTGGATATATTCATCTAGAAGTTTGACTAAAGATAACTTGAATCTCATAATATAATAGTTACTCGAAGGTGTCTGTAAACACCACCCATCCTTACACAAAATGCAGACACCAAAAATTGAGATAAATATGTTCAAATGAGGAGAAAATAGATATATTAAGTTCATGAGCTATAGCTTCACTTTTATACATTAAGATCAAAGCCACATTAGTAGAGATCACTTTTGCACTCATGAAAGTAACACCAAACCACACACAATTAGATTTATAGTTGAATTGATATAAAAATGGGATCTTAATCATAATAGTAATGCCTAATTTTCTTTATTTTAATTAACGAGTCCATTATAATAAGTCAGTTTTCATTAATTTTGGAGCATCAAAAGCTTGTGTAGCTTAGGTTGTTGAAGACTTGGGATGGTCTAGAAGAAGAAGAGAGACTTATATGTTGTTTTAAACATGTAGTGCTTTTTAATTTTGCCATGTTCGTTGATTACATAAGATGAATGCATGTTCACCCTAGTAAACTAAATTATAAAAATATAGTGTTGAAAATTTGGTCACCCCAATGAATTCATCAAAAGAAATAAATTAATTCTAAATGAGAACTAGAAAATTTATTTATGTGTGTGCAAGACATAGAATTTGAAGGGTTGTAAGTAACTGTTTCCATTTCAATGAATTGGGATACATGCCTTGACTTATAGGAAGTGTGTATGCATTAGCATAGATTTATATTACATTGTTTAGTTAGCACATTGTTATTCTTGTAGGAAGTTATCAAGTAGTTGGAAATGTGTTATTGTATAATTGCATTGCTCTTGTTTATATTTGTGTTTTTTTTTTAATCAATTTAATCAATCAATTATTGAGCATTTTGTATTCTTTATTTCTTTTTATTTTGGTATCAAATCCAAGATAGGGGCCCCAAGCACGTACTATGTAGCTTAAGGGGGTGTTGGAAATAAACCACACCTGAATTGATGATGTTTTGCCCAATGTGGTGCCAATAGCTTAGTTGATAGAGCACTCTAATAGCATAAGCCTCAAAAGGTTAATTGATGGTGTTATATTTGTAATATAAACACACATGACACTAATAGATGTTGATATAATGCCTTGACACAACTACAACAACAAAAGCCTCAAAGGGTGAAATGATGATGTCACATTTGTAATGCAAACATGTATGACACTAATAGATATTGATATAAGGTCATGAATCAATGAGATTCTAGTCAAAAAGGTATATTTGGTCATAATGATTCTTAAAAAAAACCAATGACAACCTCACTAAAGAAAGAAAAAGGACATGTCATGGGCCAACAAGATGATGCATACAATGAGGACATACTAGACATAGCCAATTGTGCTGCCTATCAAAATATGTTATTATCTCCCAAACATCAAGGAATTTTTGGTTGATTCTCTAGCATCAAAAGTATAAATGTGTTGGAGCTCATATTTAAAATTTGAAGAGGATTTACATTCTTATGTGGATAATGTAAAGATGAGTGATGGTAGGTAGTGAGATTCCAGAATGGTTGATATTATTTCCAAACTATTTTTTTTTTTTTATTAAATTATAGATTTATCAATACATAAAAATGACCCAATCATCAAAGGACTATATATAAATTAATCCATAATATTTATTAGATTAAACAATTTGAACAATCATCAAAGGACTATATATAAATTAATCCCTACTATTTATTAGATTAAACAATTTGAACTCTAGTCTAAGGGATAGAAGAAATATTCCTTGAGATTTCAAATGAAGGGATTGTTGGAAATCACCCTTAAAAAAATCAATTAAAACAAACAAACAAAAAAATCATGTTATTGATAAGTAGGAGGTATTTTTCCACAGCGTGTCAAATTATGATATTGCTATCAGGATTCAACCGTGTAGTTTCGAGTCAAACTCATTGACCCATGTTTCATGAATAGGGTTCAACAAGAACCCATCTCTCATGAAACATGGGTCAATGAGTTTGACTTGAAACTACACGGTTGAATCCTGATAGCAATATCATAATCATGTTATTCTTTAAAATATCAATTGAATTAGATGTAGAATGGATTTTTTTATACAGAAATTTCACATATTGCATGCTTGTTATTTGTTCCAATGCTATTAGTTACAAAAAATATAATGATGATGCCAAATATTATTTAATTTTAATTTACAACTCCCATTTTCATTTACTAAAACATCTTCAAGGCTCTACTAGCAACCCATTACATGGATAACTTAACAATTGTGCAATTTTATGTGAGAGAAAAATTGCATTGGATACTCTAGTGCTAGCACTATACAATATGACATGAATCTATAGAATTGCTAGTATAGCCATACTATGAGGTTTCAACTAGATAAATCAATCAACCATCATTCCATTGGTGAAAAATGCAACTTAAATTATCTTTAATTGATTAAAAATTTTGAGCTTTAATAAAGTGATATAAGAAATCTCTCCTCAAATCAAAAGTGAATTAAAAGCTAAAAATCACCCCTATTTATAATAATATAATAATATTAAATAGAAAAAATAAATCTCATCATATTTCTTGGAATATTAAAAAGGATTATAGAAGATTGACTTAAATATTGGGTGGAAAATTTTTAATTTATAAATTTCACATATTAGTCTTGTGTTATTTATTCCAAAAGAAATATATATTTCATACAAATTAGAACGATGATACTCAAGTTTGAAATTAATTTTAAAGTTACCAGTTTCATTTACTAAACATCTCTTACTTTATCAAGAAGCTCATTTAATACAAATCTGTAACGTCTAAGACAATTTTATTTTAGTTATACGTTGATGCATTTCCATACCATGTTCTAAGATTGTTTATTTATTTTTAAATCTTATCGTTTCCCTTTACATTCTACGTTAGTTCTTTTCTATTTAAATGTAGTCTGGATTTAACTTTCCTTCATTCCTCGAGCTTTCCTTCATTTAACTTTTCTCTACGAGTTACGATCTTCGCCATTAATTTTCTATTTTGATCAAATGGAAGCAAATTGTAAACCAATTAAATAACAAGACTTGATTAGCACCTTATCAGATATTTCTAGTGATGGAAATGTTTGTCACATAAGGTTTTATCACTCGTATGAGTTCACAATTTTTAGGAACAAAGAAAAAGATAGGCCGGCTGACCAGTCAAAAGAGCATTTGCACATTCAAAAAATGGGGCAGCATTTGAACAGTCAACCAACCTGCCATATTCTTTTATCTATAAACTGCAACTTAATAGGAATAATGATACAAATTTTTGTCACAATGTCGCTGTTGGAATATAATTTCTCCCACTCATTGGGAATATAAATAAGACAAATATTAAATTGGAAAAAGAAAAATCAAATAAGAAGTTTGCAGAAAGGGTTAGATAGTTTCTAGCTAAGTTAGAGATTGTTCTAGAAGATAGATAGGCTGGCCTAAGTTCTAGAAGAGTCCTTTGTAATTTCTAGAATGTATTTTGTAGTTTCCAGAATTATCTATATGTATTCTAAGCCCTCTATGAAAGAGGCAGCAAGTAATGGGTTAGGGCATCAGGGTGGCAAGATGGAAGTGATCATAGGCAATGTTGTAGCATTCTGGCATATGTAATATATTGAGTGATAAATGAAATGTGCAGCAGCACATACGATTTTTCGGTGAATCAATTTTGTGTTTATTTCTAAGTTTATGTATTAGATCTGTATCCATCCACCCCCTATCAATTGGTATCAGAGCCGAGGGTTTGTAGCTGTGTCTAAAATGATTGCAAGGAAAGGGAAATTACTGTTAAAATGGAAGGAGAGTATGCTGGTATCAACTCAGTTGTAGCTGATGTACAAGTTGCTGTCAATTAAGTCCCTAAAGGTGATTGCAGTTCAAATTACAGTTTTTTTTAAGCTGTATGTGATTGTCTTTTGGAGATCGTAGTCTAAAAGAGCTGTAGTCCCTTAGCAAAGGGAATCATAGAAATTAAAGATTGTGGATCTGTAGATTAAGATTGCCATAAAAGAAGTTGTGGGTTTGTCATGTCTGCCCAGTCAAAGCTGATTCATTGGGAAGAAGCTGTAGGCAAAAGTGGTCGATGTTTGAGGAGCTGCTAATAAATTACATGGAGTGTTTAAAAGTCAGAGACCTCTGTCCAAGAGATTCGATGCTATTGGAAAATAGCCAAAGCAAAAGAGTTGAAGCTATCATGGATCATTGTTTCCAGTAAAGAAGTCGCCATTGTTTATGAAGTTGTCAAGAGGATTCATAGTCATCAAGGAGTGGACATAAAGTGACCTAAGTGCAGAAAAGGTATGATTAGTAGTTTGAATTTGCAAATATAGATTGAGGTTTTTTTTTCAGTAGTTGTATCACTGTCGATGAGAAAAGAGGAGTTCAAGAGTGCTATTGAAATTGCTAAAATAAGCAAACAAAGGGTACAACTGTGGAATGTGGTCAATGGTTTTTGTATTTTAGTTGCAATTTATTGATCTGAAGAAAGAAAGAAATAGTTGTAGTTGTTGAAGGAAATTGTGGAAGAGTGAAGGCAGGCGAAAATTGCAAAAGTAAGGTGACTTTAATTATTTGTTTCAATGGGAAAAATTGGAAAAAGAGTTAAAAAAGAGAATGAAAATTTAGTGGTTGAAAACAATTTTTTGGAAGAAGAATTAACAAAGCTTAAAGAACAATTGGATATTGTTAAAAAGAATAATAGATTCTATTTTGAAATTAATAAAGAGATGCAAAGAGAAAAGTGTAAACTTTTAGATGAAAATTATAATCTTGAAAAGAAATTAGAAGAAGTTAAAGATAAAAGTGAAAAGTTAGAAGAAAAGTTAAAATTATTTGATGAGGTTAAAAAGAGGAGTGAAGAGTTAGAGGAAAAGCTAAGATTGTTTGAGGAGATCAAGAAAAAGAATGAAGAACTAGAACAAAGAGTGAAATTGGTTGATGATTTAGAAGAGAAATTAAAGAAATTAGAAGAAGCAAATAGTTTGCAGATGAAGGAAATTACAAAATTGAATGAATGTTTGAAGTCAAAATCTGTATGTGATGTTTCATGTAGTACAGAGGATTTGAATTTGTCAATTGAGAAATGTGTTTTTGCTGAAGAAATTTGTGATAAAAATTGTCAAAATGATAATGTTGTTAGATGTAATGACAATGAAATGAATGTTGGTTTAAAGATCATGGAAAGAATGGGATACAAAGGTAAAGGTTTAGGAAGACATGATCAAGGGATGAGAGAGCCAATTAAGCCAATAGTGAGGCCAAAGCATGAAGGACTTGGATATGTGACAGGTAAAGGAAATAATACAGGTGTAACCAAATTTGTTAAAGAAATGGAATGTGTGCAATGTTTTCATTGTAACAAGGACATATGAAGGATAGATGTTGGGACTTACATCCCTGCAATATTTGTGGTTTGAAGAGTCATTCAGAAAAAACATGTTGGAACAGGCAGTGCAAGAAAGATTCTATGGTAGATTGTATGAAAATGGATTGTGGATGGTATGATCAAGAACTTGTTTAAATATAAAAGTTCGCAAGTGAAAGTTGATGGCATTCAAGCAAGGTTTTCAAAAGGCATAATTGATAATAAGTTTGAAGATAGTATCATGGAAAGGCAAGACATCTATAGAAGAAAAGACTCCAAGAAGTTCCAGATTCAAGTTTTGAAGAGTTTAATAGTTCAAGGATTGCTGCAGCAGTTGGACTAGGATAAAGGCATCATCAAGGCATAAAGATCATCAAGATGGAAAAGAAAAGGATTCGAGAAAGTTTGAAGAGTTGGTTGCAACCGTAAGGAAAGGAAGAGAAAGAAGACAATTGTCAATGGCAAAAGAGATTGGGGAATACTACAACATTCATGGTAGAAATTAGGGAGGAGTGTTGGAATATAATTTCTCCCACTCATTGGGAATATAAATAAGACAAATCAAATAAGAAGTTTGTAGAAAGGGTTAGATAGTTTCTAGCTAAGTTAGAGATTGTTCTAGAAGATAGATAGGCTGGCCTAGTTCTAGAAGAGTCCTTTGTAATTTCTAGAATGTATTTTGTAGTTTCCAAAATTATCTATATGTATTCTAAGCCCTCTATAAAAGAGGCATCAAGTAATGGGTTAGGGCATCAGGGTGGCAAGATGGAAGTGATCATAGGCAATGATGTAGCATTCTAGCATATGTAATATATTTAGTGATAAATGAAATGTGCAGCAGCACAGACGATTTTTTGGTGAATCAATTTTGTGTTTATTTCTGAGTTTATGTATTAGATCTGTATCCATCCAACCCCTATCAGTCGCATGTTATATGTAAAAACAACATAATTTGCTGAAAGACAAATGTTAATCAAATATGGAACCTGAACTGTAATAGCAGGGATTGGTAACAATGAATGTGGTCTTCCATCATGTGCCATTGATGATAAACTGATTTTATATAACTCAAAGTATGATTTTACTTAGACAAACAGTAATTTCTTAAACTACAAATAATTTTGAAAGAAAAATAAGCATTTTTACAGAATCATCACAAATCAGAATCAAGAGATAATTCAAAAGTAGGTTTGATATATTCATAAACAAGATAGTTAGTCCCAAAAGATTTCTACATTATCCCATGGACAATTACACATTATCCGGTGAGAACCATTGCAATCAACATATAATTTCATCAAGAAACTTATATCTCTTCCTATTTTTTCTTTCCATACTGTGTCTCAATTCAGGACTTTTCTTCTCCAGCAATTCGGATATCTGCCCATTAATTTCAACGCAAGGTTTTCTCAGATCTCTCTTGCCTTTGCTATTGTGGGTCATGCTTGTGCACTCTCCAAACCCAGCAAAATTTCTCATTCTTTTAACGGAATCCCTGATAAGCTTGATATCAGAGGCAGTCTCCTCCTTTTGAATACCAAAACACCAGTCACACACTTCACTGATAGTCTGAACTGATACAATTTCAAAATATGATCTGCTGCAATATCTGACCAAAAAAGCAAAAACCAAATATTTAAGGCCTTCACACAAACTCAATGAATGAATTCTTATTTCCTACATAGCATACACTGCATGAAACTTATCTTTCTAAAATTGAATAAACTGAAAGAAATGAGGAGAGCAATTGTTATTTTACTGATGCTGGAAACGAATTAAACATTTTCTGCATTGGAATAGATAGATCTGGAAGCCCACATCACTGCACATACTGCACTCCATTGTTGTTTATTCTTCCTCTGTCATTGAGATTGTATAGTGCACCTGAAATAATAGAATGCTTGGGGAAAGTGGTGGGAAATTGCCAAATAAAGGGGTTTCATAAAAAGCGGAGGAATGCGGGGAAGTAACGTTTCTGTGGACTTGATATCGTACAGTCCGTCTTGAATACGCTACCAGATTGCGTGTGGGTCCAGTGACAGAAGTTAAAAGCAAAACATTAATTTATATGAAAAGATTATATATTAAAATAAATGCGTTTTAATTAAATTTAACTAAAATACAAATTTAATATATATGTTTATTGTTTCATACGGTAATCGATTAATGCCGAAAACTGAATTTGACTAGGTCAATTTATTTATTTAAGAAAAAGAGGAGAAAGTGGCTAAATACCATGTGGCCTTAATAACCCGTATTATTTGGAGCGAATCAAAGTAATATCAACTAAATAAATCACTAATAAAGTATGGAAATCAATGAGTAAACATAATAATTACTTGGAGTCAAAGAGTCAAACATTTGATTTTTTTTTTAAATATATAAAATTATTTTGCAAACATTAATTTTAGCACAAGTTCATTTCAATATTTGGCATGGCTACAAAACTTAAATTATTTCACATTGTAGATATAGGATCACATATCATGGAAGCATACTTAGAATCTACAAAGAGAAAGAGAAAGGAGAGAGAGCATCACTGAAGTGGTAGCCAACTTGCAATAAAGCATGAAACTTTCTTATGCTACTCCCTTGGAGAAGCCCAATCCATCAGAAAACATCTAGCAATATGTGGCCAACATGCATGGTGGAATCTAGGGAATTATGTGACTCTTTCACATGTTAACATACCTATATGCTTATGCAACATGTATGTGGTCATATTATGGGAAAGAATGTAAATCAACTAAGGAAATGCACTTATGCATGTAAACTAATGAAAAATAATGTTTAAAAAATAAAATGTCCTAATAATCTCAATATGATATTTGGACATTCATTAGAATAGGTAAATTGTGTCTAGAAGACAAATCTTATAATTAGCCTTTAGTCCTTTAGATTCTAACTTAAACAATTTATTTCTAAGGTAATTCCCTCTATCTAATAGCCCACCAAGGAAACCAATCCATATTCTAAACATAATATCTAATCCACTCAATACTAACCAATATAGAGGGAAAAGGGTCTTACTTCCTCATTTGCTAATTTCTCAAATTTAGGATTCTTTCTACAGTGTTGTGGACGGGATAACACCAACTACATTCAGTCATATATAATAATGCATTTACAAACATTTTTATGTTCACTTACTATTTATAGAAAAATAGGCCAGAATTCAAAAGGTCAGAATTTATTCACTACTTGATCAAATTTTAAATTTCAATATAATCTAGAAATATAGAAAAGAAAAGTTTAAAAAAAAAAAAAAAAAAAGAATCCTAAATGTATGTGAGCAATTATCTAAAATAATAGTTTGACAATAGGATAATCTTATTATTATGTTTATATAAACACATAACTTAACATTGATCCTATAAAGTCAACATTTGATGATTAAAAATCTCTATCATTTTCCTCTCTGATGATAACATGCCAACCTTTGTCTTAATATGATTACATGTTATGATTTGCAATTACAATGAAATAATGATTTATCATGAAAAAAAGAACTAAATAAAGTTGAGAATACTCTACATAATTAAATAAAAATAGAACATACAAAAGAAAATCAAATAATAAATGACATACGATATAAATTATGCATGTAATGCGCACTATTATTTATAACAAATATGATATGTCTTAAAAATAGAAATATTAAAAATATCCTAAAGTCATTCTTTATTTCATTAATCTTCATGTGCATTTAAAACAAGTAAAATTGTCACAACTATGAAGTAAAAGCATCATGAAATTAACATAGCTTCCATGCTCTTTTAGATGGCAATCTTTCCACTAAGAAAATTCTATATGTTTTATATTTCATTCATATTGAAGACCTTGGTTGATTGATTAGAAAGAATATTTCCATTGCAATGACAATATCCCTATTACAAATCTAAGCATTTATCATTGCAGTTAACACTTTCATTTGTAGTACTGCTACACTTTTTAATACATGTCCAACTATAGAATATGGGTCACATCGTAGTTTTATTTCAACATTAATAATATCATTACCATATAGCAATTAGGATTTCATAATGATATTAAATCAACATAAAACTACAACTCTAATATATTGATTTGAGGCTTGGTATTATATTATGCATTCTATTTTTAGCATGCTTTAAATATTTGATTGGTAGCTCTTTAGTAGTTTAAATTGAAATATTAGGAGCTGTATCCATTTGAAAGTAGTAATCTTTAAAGCCTCTTCATTAATTATGTTTTGAAAAGGTGAGAGTTAAGAGAATTTCATTCCAAAATAAAATATAAAACAATAGAACAAATTAAGTTAATTCTAGGTAGCTCCAAGTCTCTTTGTTAACTAAGCTAGGAATTGAATGTGACGATATTCTTTTCAAACAATTTCATAGCTAAACAACTAAAACATATATCTCATTTATTCTCATTTTTCATTATTTAATTTATTAATTAAATAATACTATATTATTTAATCACTATGAGCTAATTATATTATGGTTTGTAATAAATTCTAATAAATAAGACTTATTAATTTATTTTTTTGATTGTGCTTTCACAGTTTAATTTTTACATTTCCATTCTTTTTAAATGTATTTAAAATCTTTATTACACATGTGAATCGAAGCCTTGAAAATTTATATTTTAAAATTAAATTGAAATCGTTATTGCCCTTTTCACTTGACCATAATAAATCAACTAAAATATTTTTTTTTCAAATTACAGTAAAGTTGTATATTTTTAAACATTGAACCTAATTGAAAAACACATCCTCCAACAAATAGATTTGAAATAGCATAATTACAGAAGAGATCTATGAATTTGACTACACATGTATAATTGGAATAAATTGATCTGGAAGCCCACAATCCCCACACATACTGTGTTGATTTTTTGTAGCTCGAAAGGTTGGATATGGATTTTCTTTAAAGCAATTCAAGATTATATATGCTTTAAAACAATTCAAGTTGGATTTTTAGCAACAACGAGATTTTTATTCTTTAATAGAATGTTTCCGAGTTTGTGAGGATAAGATAAATCCAAGAGTGATTTTATGTGTAGTTAAAGCCAAAGAAAGCAAGGAAAGATTCTTTCCTTGCATGCTAAGTGAAGCAACTAGGCTCTATATATGTAAGATTGTTGTAGCAAACTCATATTGTATTTTCGAAAGAAAAGTTTGCTGTTAGGTTGAATAGAAGATCTAACATTTGCATGTTTTTTCCCGCATTGGGGTTTCCTGGGTAAATTTGTGTTACTGTCTATTTGTGATTGGCTTCATGTTATTTTTGCTTCCACTGTTATTAGTTGTTATTTAACCTAGTTGTGTTAATTGTTATAAATCAGATTTCTTTCTATGAATTTATTGTGCAATTAATCTATTGCTAGGTTATAGAAATTAACATGGTATCAGAGCTCTAAACTCTGAATACGAAGCCAAGATTTGTGACATAGATTTCAAGAAAAAAAATTAGATTTTCGTCTCCAGTTCTTTTGTGGCTATGGCAACCAGTGTTTGATATGAGGACAGGCTCGAGGGTGCATCTAACTTCTTGTAGTGGAAGGTTTGGATTACATCTATTCTCAAGGATAACAGGTTATGGACCTATGCTAGCACATAAGTGACTCCACCAACAAATGATCTTGTTGCCTTAGATTCGCATGAAGTCAAAGAGGCCAAGGCTCAAAGGATTATCTTGATGGAGTAAGAGATCATTTAATTCCTCATTTATCAGGGAAAGACACTACCAAGGAGGTGTGGGATACACTCACAAAACTTTATCAGAGTGACTATCAGAGTCGTAAGATGATGCTCAAGGATAAATTGCATAATACCAAGATGTCCAAAGGCGAGAGTGTGATCTCTTACTTGTCCAAGCTGACACAGGTTAGGGATGAGATTTCTGCTATTGGAGAGATGATTAAAGAAGATGAGTTGGTGCATATAGCCTTGAATGGTTTTTCAAAGCACTAAGAAGTGTTTGTCAAGTGTATTGTCAGTAGAGATCAGCTACCTGATTGGGCAAGACTTTGGGATGATTTTGTTCAGGAGGAGATCCGTGAAGGTGCTCATCGAGGAGATCAGACGAAGAAGGGTCAAGATGAAGAAAATCTTGCTCTTGCAAGCAAGGGTAAGAAGAAGTCCAATAAAGAGCAATCGGAAGGTTCTTCTTCCAAGAGTGGGAAGAAGAAAGATCTGAGCAAGATTAAATGTTTTTACTGCCATCAGATGGGTCACTATGCCAGTCAATGTTCGAATAAGAAAAATAAGGACAAGCAGAAGAAGCAATTTACTGCTACAACAGAGGTGGACAAGTTTGCATCATGATTTGAGAATGAGTTTTCACTCATTGCCTGTCACTCAAGTTCAATTGCCAACAAGGTATGGTATATTGACAATGGGGCTTCTCGCCACATGATGGGATTCAGAGAATGTTTCACCAAGTTGGAGGAGAAGAAGCTGGATTTCTATATTGAGCTCAGAGATAATGCCAAGTATCATGGAACTGGTATTGGCACTGTCAAGTTTCAGAGGGAGTCTGGAAAACCTTTGTTGGTGGAGGATGTGTTATATGTCCTTGGCATGATAAAGAATTTAATCTTAGTTTCTGCTTTGGAAGACAAGGGTTACATCGTAACCTTTGAGAGGGGAAAATTCTATATTCATCCCAAAGATTCCAAGGTTGAAAAAGTGATTGGAGTTAGGCATGGCAGCTTGTTTCGGTTACAGTTTGAGCCACCACATGCATTGGTTAATAGCTGTAAAAGGATAGGAGAATTGTGGCATAGGAGGATGGCTCACCTTCACCTTGGAGTACTTAATATTCTTAAAGAAATAGTGATGGGGCTGCCTGAGATGAAGATAGAAAAGCATGAGGTGTGCAAGGGTTGTGCTCTTGGGAAATATGCCAAGACTAGTTTTCCAAGCAGTGACACTAGATCCGAAGGGATTTTGGATCTTGTACATTTAGATGTGTGTGGGCCCATGTCAACAACATCCTTGAATGGATATGAGTATTATGTTACCTTCATTGATGATTTCTCCAGGAAGACGTGGATATATTTCATGAAGAATAAAGATGAGGTCTTCAGTAGGTTCAAAGAGTTTAATGCTCTCGTGGAGAACCAAACTGGGAAGAAGATCAAGATACTGAGGTCTAATAATGGAGGCGAGTATACCCCGAATGCCTTCAAAGATTTTTGTGCTCAAGAAGGTATCAAGAAAGAGTTGATAGTTCCATACAACCCACAGCAGAATGGGGTTGCTAAACGGAAGAACATGGCTATAGTTGGAGTAGCCAAGGCCACGCTTCATGATCAGGATCTGCCTTGGTTCTTATGGGTAGAAGCTCTTAATATAGCCGTGTATTTGAAAAATAGGAGCCCTCACAAAGTGTTGGGAAAATTGACTCCAGAAGAGGCATTCACTGGTAAGAAACCAGATTTGGGGCACATTCGCATCTTTAGATGCCTTGTCTATTGTCACATTCTTGTTGAGAAGAGAACCAAGTTGGAACCTATTGTAGAGAAGGGTATCCTTGTTGGGTACAGTGAAACTTCTAAGGCTTATCGGGTTTACATTCCTGTTCTCAAGAAAACAGTGGTTTGTAGAGATGTGAAGTTTGAGGAAGAGAGGGCTCTTCAGAAGTCAAGCAACTTGATGAATGAGGAGGAACAACCATCCACAGTTGAGGTAGAAAAAATTCCTCAAACTTCAATCACGCAAGCTGGAGAGCAGAGCAATCAAGGCAAGCAGGGTGATCAGAAGGAGGAATCAATAAATCCTCAACCTTAGATTCCTATTACTGAGAAGAGGAGAAACAGGGCAGTTGAGCAAACATTGAGAGAGGCTCAAGAATATGTAGGTGATCCTCAAGATTCAGTCAAACAGAGAAGGGCTCCCAAATGTTATTCTGAGTATGTGGCACTTATGAGTGAATTAATTGAAGTAGAACCTTCTAGCTTTCAAGAGGCATCCAAAAACCAAGTATGGAGGGATGCCATGGTGGAAGAGTATTCTTCCATCATGAAGAACAGTGTGTGGGAGGTAGTACCAAGACCAGAAGATAAGTCTATGGTGGGCTCGAGATGGTTGTATAAGATTAAGCTTGCTACAGATGGTAGTGTGGAAAATTTCAAAGCCCGATTTGTGGCTAAGGGGTTTTCTCAGAAGGAAGGAGTCAACTATGATGAGACTTTCGCTCCAGTAGCCATGTACTCATCCATAAGAGCTATCATTTCTATAGCAGCACAAATGGGTTGGAAGATTCACCAAATGGATGTAAAGACAACCTTCCTCAATGGAGTGATTGAGGAAGAGATTTACATAGAGCAACCAGAAGGATTTGAAGCACATGAGAGGGATTCTCATGTATGCAGGTTAAAAAGAGTACTTTATGGACTCAAGCAGGCTTCCAGGGCGTGGTATTCACATATTGATAGTTACTTGCAAAGTGTGGGCTTCATCAAGAGTGAGGTAGATTCAAACCTATACTATGTTCAGGTGAAGGGCGAACTTCTCATATTGTTGTTATATGTTGATGACCTATTTCTCACAGGGTTAGAGGAGCTCATAGCACACTACAAGTGGATCTTGCAGGAGAGTTTGAGATGAAGGACTTGGGGTTGATGCATTACTTTCTGGGATTGGAGTTGTGGCAGAAAGAGGGAGAGATCTTCCTTGGACAAGGGAAGTACTTAATTGATATCTTGAAACGATTCAGGATGGAAAACTGTAAGCCTACGTCAATGCCACTTGTGACCAATTGGAAGAAGATTGATGCTTCCAGATTATAGATAGTAGACCTGACTTTATATAGCCAGTTGATAGGCTCTCTTATGTATCTGGTCAACACCAGGCCAAACATTTGTTTTGCAATGAACTCACTCAGTCAGTTTATGGTGGAACCTAAACGTGTGCACTGGATAGCTGTGAAGCATGTTTTGAGATATCTCTGAGGTACAGTTGATTATTGGCTGAAGTATGTTCAACAGGATGGAGTGAAGCTCGAGGGGTTTACCGATGCAGATTGGGCAGGCGGTACAGCTAATTGAAAGAGCACTTCAGGGTGCAGTCTCTTGGTACAGTAGGAAACAGAAGTTAGTTACACTAAGTTCTACAGAGGCTGAGTATATGGTAGCTAGTATGGCTACATGTGAGGCTATCTAGCTTTGGAAACTTCTAGCTGGGCTCTTTGATCAAGAGTTAGATCCTATAGTCATTTACTGTGATAATTAGAGTTGTATCAAACTCTCTGAGAATCCAGTGTTTCATGACAAGTCAAAGCACATTGAGATCAAGTACCACTTCATTAGAGATTGTGTGAAGAAGGGGATAGTGAAGCTCAATTACATTCCTATGGATGAACAAATAGCAGATATCCTGATGAAGGCATTGATGAAGAGCAAGTTTGAATTCTTCAGGGACAAGTTAGGTGTGGTGCAGAACACCTTCCTTGCTAAGAGGGAGTGTTGATTTTTTGTAGCTCGAAAGGTGGGATATGGATTTTCTTTAAAGCAATTCAAGATTAGATATGCTTTAAAACAATTTGAGTTGGATTTTTAGCAACAATAGGATTTTTATTCTTTAATAGAATGTTTCCGAGTTTGTGAGGATAAGATAAATCCAAGAGTGATTTTATGTGTAGTTAAAGCCAAAGAAAGCAAGGAAATATTCTCTCCTTGCATGCTAAGTAAAGCATCTAGGCTCTATATATGTAAGATTGTTGTAGCAAACTCATATTGTATTTTTGAAAGAAAAGTTTGCTGTTAGGCTGAATAGAAGATCTAACATTTACAGGTTTTTCCCCGCATTGGGGTTTCCTGGGTAAATTTGTGTTACTGTTTATTTGTGATTGGCTTCATGTTATTTTTGCTTCCGCTGTTATTAGTTGTTATTTAACCCAGTTGTGTTAATTGTTATAAATCAGATTTGTTTCTGTGAATTTATTGTGCAATTAATCTATTGCTAGGTTATAGAAATTAACATACTGCACTCCATTGTTGTTTCTTCTTATTCTCCAATTGAGATTGCACGCTCTGCCTAAAATAGAAGAATGCTCTTATTTGACCGAAATTGTCAAATAAAGATGTTGTGAAAAAAAAGGAGGATTGCGGGGAAGTAACGGTTCAGTGGGCTCAACTTCCTGCTATCCGTCTTGACCACGCTATAAAATGCTTAGTTGACTGTGCTACACAATGTTCAGACTATGTATTTTCCCAGTTATTTTCTTTCACACTTCTCATTTTCTTTTTGCATTTGAAGGAGAGGATGATGGGTCCTTTGATATGGATCCAAAGCAAACATCAGTTACACTATTTCAGTTATTAATCTTATATATTAAGATGAATGTTTTTTAAATTTAAATTAATTTAGATTATTCTGTTTATACTGAATATCAGTTATTTCAGAGTATTATGTAATAATATATATTTTGATTGATTAAATCATTTCAAGTTTTTAAACAAAAGATATTACGAAATAAAAAAGCATACAATCTTATATATAAAATAGCCACTAAATTAACAATGATAAATATGATCGACTGATTAAAAGTAAATAAAGATAGCCTTCTCTAAACTTAAATGATCAAATCTAATGTTTAAACTTTTATAACATTGCAATGCTAACTCTAACATATAATAATTAAATTACAATTGGAATTCTAAGAACAATAAATTAAAAGAAGAACAAAATATAAACATACAGGGTTTATGCGGTTCACCATAAATGGCTACATCTATGAGAAAAGAAGGGAAAACTCTATTTTATTGTTTGTTATAGTTGAATAGATAATCTGTCATCAAATCTTCAACAATGAGAGAGTGAAAAGTTTAAATAGATTGCACAAAGGAACATTGATGAGACAATATAAGATGAGGAGTCACGGTCAATGTGACTATTGGACTTCACACATCAACAATCTCCCACTTGAATTCCATCATTACTACTATACATGGTCACACCAATGATATCCCCTTACTTTTCTAAATTCACTATCATCTTTTGACCAAGCCAAGAGAAGCTCTGTAAAAATATAGCTTCTCTTGTGAAACTATTTTGTTGAATGCATCTGTCGAATTCACATCTATGTATCTTTTCCAATTTTAACTTGCCTTATTCAAGCACATTTCAAATGAAGTGATACCAAAAATCTATGTGCTTCATTTGATTATGGAATGCATGATTTCTCACCAAGTGTATAACACTATTGCTATATCACTAAACAAGGTGAAAACATGTTGTTTGCAGCCCAACTCACCCAATAAATGCTACAACCATATCATTTCTTTGGATTCTTTAGTCATGGTAATGTAAATGGCTTCGGTAGTGGAGAGTGCAAATACATATTGCAATCATGAAAACCAACTAATCGCTGCCCCAACAAAGGTAACAATATAACCAGTAGCTGAACTCCTTTTGTCTAAACCCCTTACTATATGGGAATCCACAAAACCTTGCAGTTGTGTGTTATTCCTTCCAAAACACAACATAATCAGAATTACCCTTGAGATATCTCAAAATCTAACACACAACATCCCAATGAACCTTACCAAGATTGATCATAAACTAGCTAACTACTCCCACTACATGGGAAATGTTTAGTCAGGTACAAACCATTGCATGCATGAGACTCCCAACTAAAAATGTGTAAGGAACTCCCTTCATATAGTCTTTTTCTTCTTGTGTCTTGGGAAACATCATTGAGGATAGGAAAAAATGATTGGTAGTACGCGTGCTAGTAGCCTTTGTACCCTTCATATTAAACCTATCCAAAATTTTATTGATGTATTTCTTTTATGACAATTTGATTTCTCTTTTATACTTGTCTCAGGTTATAGTCATGCCAAGAATCATTTTTGTTGCTCCCAAATCTTTCATGGAAAAAATGTTAGCTAGTTTAGTTTTCAGATCACGGATAACATTCATGCTAGTCCTGGTTACTAGCATGACATCAACATACAACAAAATTAAAACAAACTCACCATTCTCTAAGAGTACATGGATCAGACTAACACCTAGTGAAGTTTTGTTCAACAATAAAGGAATCCAACTTTAGGCACCATTATCACAGGGCTTGCTTTAGCCCATACACAATTCTTTTCAATCTACACACCAAAACTTCTTATGCTTATTTCTCAAAACGTTTTGGCTATTGCATATACAATTCCTCATCTAAATCACCATGTAGAAATGTTGTTTGTATATCAAGTTGTTCCAATTCAAAGTCGTAGACAATAGGTAGACTCAAAACTACCTAAATGTTGGCCATCTTAACCACAAGTGAAAAAATTTCATTGAAATCAATACATTTCTCTTGCTCACACCCCTTCACTACCAATCTTTCCTGATAACTCTTTTTAGCTCCTTCATCTTCTTTCAATTTTTACACCCATCAATTTCTTAATACTTTCCAATTGGGTGGAAGAGGGAGAAAATCCCATGTGTGATTAACCATCAGTGAAGTCATTTCTTCTTTCATTGCATCTAACCAATTCTTGTTGTCTTTTTCATTGCAAGCTTCTACAAAAGTCACAGGTTCAACTTGATCAAAGAGTAACAAATGATGCTCAAAATCATTAAATTTTGCAAGTGGTTTTTTCTCTCTAGTCGACCTCCTCAACTGGGGAACTTGAGTTTGCATAGTGCCTTGTCTAGTTTGTTGTTGTGAAATACCCTGTTCACCACCAAGAGGCTACTCATTTCATGACAGTGATAAACTACCCACATCTAGTAGAAAATTATGACCAATGCCAAAATTTGAAATTGGTTGCTCATGTGAGTTTGGAAACACATGAGTGTTGGGTGGAAAAATCAACTAAGGCAACAAAATTGAATTTGAAAGATTTAAAAGGGAGTTGGATAGATTATCATGTGGTGACAAATTGGGTTGATTTGTGTTAGGGGAGATGAGTAACATTTTAGAATTTACATCAAGAAAATTTGATGAAGTTGTTTGATGCGTCAAGTTTGGGGATATATATGGCATGTTTGATGTTTGAATAGACGTTTGATGTGGGAGGAGCGGTGGATTTGTGTCTGTAGTGACATGTCATAGAGTATTATGCATAATTCCTTCAATAGGCTGCTCAATATAAGAATTATGACCACCATTTCTAGTTCCATGTGAATGCATATTTTGATCTTTATGTTTAAAAATGTCACTTCCATTCAAAATATGTTCTACATGCACAAATTCCTTCACAAATTATCTCTGTTCTTGCAAACCTGACATGCCCTTTTCATTGAAGATTACATCCCTGTTGTGCATGACCTATTTTGTAGTGGGATACCACAACTAGAAGCAATATTTCTCATCTCCATATCCTACAAATATTCAACGTTTGAATTTAACATCCAACTTCATCCTTTTCTCTGATTGAATGTGAACGAAGTCTTCAAAACCGAACGCCCACAAATGATTGTATGAAATTTTCTTTCCAAGCAATTTCTCCTCTGGAATTTGAAAATATAATTGACAAGATGGTCTTCGATTAATCAAATAAACTGATATATTAATAGCCTCTACCCAAAATTATTTTCTCAAATTAGCATTGGAGAGCATGTTATGAGCTTCTTCCAAAATTTTCCTATTCAACCTCTTAGCTGCACCATTCTCTTGAGTAGTGAAATAAACAATTTTAATCCTCTTAATACCATTTTTTGAACAAAAAATTTCAAACTCCAAAGAGAAAAAATCCCCATTGCTATCCATTTTAAAGTATTTAATTTTGTGCCCAATTTGATTTTTGACTAATGCTTTAAAAATCTAAACATGGAAAATATTTTAGATTTGTGTTTTAGCATATACACCCAAATTTTTCTAGTGCAATCATCAAGAAAGGTAACAAAATAATTAGACCCACCAATAAAAGCTACCTTTGTGGGATCAAAATCATCCAAGTGTATAAGCTCTAATGGGCTTGACTTCGTATCATGTCTTGGAGAAGAGACATTGATCTTCCTTTGTTTTCCAAAGATGCAATGTTCACATAATTCCAAATCAACATATTTCAGCCCTGGTAATTGATCCCTTTTGAATAAAATTCAAGGCCCTTCTTGCTCATATTCCTGGGTCTCTTGTGACAAAGCTCTATCCCACTATCCATAACTGCAACTATAGCTCCCACATCTGCATGACTCTCTCACACATACAAAGTGATCACTTCATTGCCTCTTGCAATTACAGAGCCTCCTTTGGTCATCTTCCATGTGTTTGAATCAATGGTGACACTACATTGTTGAGTATCTATCTATCCCATTGAAATTAGATTCCTCTTGAGCTGAGGAACATGTCTTACAACTCACAATAACCAAGTATTTCCATTTTTCAGCTTTAGCATCATTTTTTTTCCCCTCAATGTCACATGGTTCATTATCATCAAGGTAAACCTTACCAAGCTTAGATTCTTGATAGTTTTTGAAAATATCCTATCATGGAGAGGCATGAAAAGAGGCACTAAAATCCAACACCCATGCATTAGCTATAATTTCACATATTGATAACACTAATGTGCTTGCATCTTCTTCCTATGTGTTGTTTACCTTATTTTGCTTTTTTTGGTTTTCAGATTTCTTATAAGACTAGCAATTCTTTTTGAGATGATTGGGCTTATCACAATACCAATAACCATTATTTCTACCCCTTGACTTTGATCTCTTTCCCGATTTCAACCTCCCTCTATGATTATGCTTTGATAATTCTTGTGATTTTCCCCTATTTCTAAAGAACAAAGCCCCTTTGGGTGCTTTATTTGGACCTCTTCTCATATCTTTGTTGAGAAGAGTTGTAGCAACATCATCAAATTTCAACTTTAATTCTTTTACCTTTTCTTTGTCATTAGATCATCTTCTTACGAATGCCAAATTGTTGATTTTCATCACCACTCCTTCACAACTATTGGGAAGAGAGCACAAAATCAACATAGCTCTCATGTTGTATTCAAAATGAGTATCCATTGAAGCTAGTTGGTTGATCACAGTATTAAATTAGTTTAAATTTTTGGATATACAGTTTCCGTCTTTAATCTTCAAATTAAAGAGTTTCTTCATCAAGAAAACTCTATTAGTCGTGTAATCCCTCTCATACATGTCACACAATTGATCCCAAATTTCTTTTGTAGTCTTCTTTGTTGTAACACTAAATAGGACATTACTAGATCATGAAAGAATGATTGTTGTAGCCACCTTTTTGTCCAACATAAGGTTATTGGATAAGGAAATAGTCTCATCCTTCTTTGTCTTTTCCTCTAACCAAATTCAGAGGTCCTTTTGAATTAAAAAAGCATGAACTTGAAGCTTCCATCTATCAAAATTTTGAGTAGAAAATTTTTCAATTTTGGTCTCCTACATTTCTACTAAAAATAAAATCACAAAAAGGATAACCCATCCTCCCTGGTCTAATACCACTTGTTGGGAATTTAAAGAGCACATTGTAAAATAAATAGTTAGAACAACAAACTAAAAAGAAGAACATAATACAAACACACAAAAACAACAAGGTTTGTGTTGTTCACCATTAATAGCTATATTCATTGGAAAAGTAGGGCAAAAAACTTTGATTTATTGTTTGTTGCCACTAAATACATAATCTTTACCAAATCTTCAACAATGAGAGAATGAACTATTTATGAGTAAATGCATTTTTCATAGTCACTTGTTTCACATAATATCCATAAGATTGGATAAAAAGAATAAAATAATATCACTATGGAAGTTATTTTATAGAAGAGACCCAAGAATTTCATGCCCAATTACCACTCAAATTGAATTTTCAATTAGTAGAAAACCAATGAAGAATACATTATTATAATTTTCCATACAATATGTTTCAATGTCCTAGGATTCCCATTTGAATGGGATCAAGACAACTCTTCTACTTCCAACTAGGCCATTAATAAAATAATAAAGAAAAGAGGTAACCAAACAGAAAAGACATAAACTAAATTTTGCAAAGATAAAACCATAGACAAAACCTTTAGTATTATAAATGCTATTGTAAATAGGGTTATTTCACATCTAGTTAGCTAATGAAAAAGTGAGAAAAAATAAATGAAAATGTATCAAGTATAAGAATGATTATCTACAAATGTGAGAAGCATCATATGTTTATAATTTTTCTGAAAAGGAATAAAAATAAATATTCTAGACAAAGTGATAGAAATGACTATTAAAAATGGCACTTACATTCGCCAGTACCTTTAAAATATATCTTGCATAATATAGGAAATTTTATCTTGACAAGGTAGGATACAACCAAAAACGTGATCAATTTGAAGCAAATATATTCATAGGAACATGCATCTATGGTATATGAAAATATTAAATAGATCTCCAGATACTTATAATATTTGTCCTATATTAGTAAGGTCTTATAGATACAACCGATATATCAATATAGAAAAGCTAGTATCATTTTCAGCCTTATTAAATTAAGTGTTATAGAGTTCTTATTTTTTAGAAAATATATAAGATAATTTTTACAAAAATATTCTTACATATTTACATTAGCATCAAGAGTCAGTGAAGCCTCATGTCTAGAGTTAGAAGTTGAAACTCTATGATTTGTCTTAGCCTTTGTCACGGAATTCATCTAAACATGTCTAGCCATCACCAATATCAGCAAAAAATAAATAAAGTAGGCTAAACAAATTTTAGGGCCTGAATAATTCTTTATGAGAAATAATGTTCCCATAGAAAATAATAGAAAAATAATATTTTGATTCATATTCTATAGCAATGTATTTCACTTCAATGATAAGGCATTTAATAGAATTATCATATTTTTAACAAGTTTTCTAATGAATTCTACACCTAAGTAACTCATTTCATCATTCTTTTCTACACTTTGTTAACTTATTCCAATGTGTGACTTTATTAACATCTACCAAAGTCACTTTATTAGCATCTATCTAGATTTAATTTATACAATAAACAAATAATTTCAGTAATAATTGTATATAATTTAGAAAATATAACTTCAACAACATATTGATCAACTTTAGTAGCTTCATGGACTTTATTTCATTAGCAATTGAATTTAGTAGTAATGGGCTTCAATATTATCTTTATTAGCTTCATGGGTTGTTGCATTTCATCTTCATCAAGATATATAATGAATTCAACAACAAGATGTGTAGCCACCTTAAGGTTATTATTGGATAAATTATCATTACCTTCAACAATAAGTTGATGATAGTAAAAAATTAAAGCATAACAATGGGAATTTAGCATGTCTTGACTTATGGGCCAAACTTGCTTGTTTTGGATCAAAAAAATTCTACATTGTACATGTTGGTGCTTTAGGTACAATGTAGGTTGGAATATATTTTTATCGGGCAACTATTTATCCACATTGCCTTCATTAGAATCAATTAATTATTTTCCTTTGGGTAAATTATCTTATCTATTGGTGAACAGTTTGTTGTCTTGTGAGTTTTATCTATCTTCTTGGTCTCTACTATTATTCTTTTATTCACATGGTAGGTCATTATCTTAGTCGCATGGAGTTATCTATTATTACATAGGCCATATGGGCATTCATTTAATAATGAGGGTCATTACAATTCTTTTTTACATAATGATTACTAACATTGATGTGATGACATGATTTCCTAGCTTGTTCTTCTATAATTTTCTATCTTCTAGTAGTGATCTTTCTTGGGAAATCATAAGAAAAAGAGGATGACTATCATTTATGTACAAGGGAAAATGGTTGCATTAAGAGATTACAATGTGAATAGGTGAAAAAATTTAATTTGTATGGACTTATAACATATGCTTTGATTGATTTATGGAATTTAATTGATTGTAAATTAATAAGAAATACTAAAACCTAATTTAATAGTGCCTTTGGATAATAAACATATAAATGATGAGGTGAAAAGCACTAGAAGGGATTAGTTTTAATTGTTGATTTAGGTTAGGAAATGATGAATATTTTTATGTATATTACACTGAACTATAGTAGACTTATACAACTTTAGGATGAGGTATACATATCTACAATAACTTAGTCCTTAGATACTTTATCTTTAAGAAAATAAAGCATTTAGTACTCCATTATTTAGCTTCTATTCGCCTATGACTATGACTAAGTCTAAAATTGTGGTGATGTTAAAAAACACCTTCGGGATATGCTATGTTTAGAGGAAAATTTTGAAAATTAGTCAGACCCTTTGTTAATGCACAAGGATCAAAGAAATGATACAAAGTCAATGCAAGTACCTAGGATGTTACTATGATTGATTTGTTAATGTGATGGTGATATAAATACAATAAGATAATGCTTTACATTAGGGTATGATCCTACTATCCCATGATTATTAATGATATAAAATTATTCTTAAACAAAATCTTAAATGCTTAACTCAAGGCACTTTGTTGTGCAAGTTTATAGGTAAGTTTCAAATTCCATAAGCATCGACCTAAAGAGTGAATATCATTTGAAATGTTGAGACAGGAGTGAAATGTAAACTAATTCAATAGACAAATCACGCTCATGATCTAATAAAAGAGGAAAGTAAGATCCTAAGAAATTCAAACTAATTGTGTTCAAACAATATATATATATATATATATATATATATATATATATATATATATATACTTATTCATAATGATATATACTAAATTAAAAATCAACTTATACATGAAAAATGAACTTTATTACACTCTATCTATAATGATACCAAAAAAATTGAAATAAAATATACAATGCTAATCCTTACAACTACCTTATTTAAAAAATATGTTATAATAAAACCGAAAACCTAACCTAAATAAACATTTTATAAAAATATGCATTCTTCTAAATTTGCATTCCTTTTACCTTTTATTTTAAGAAAATCTCAACTTAAAAAAAATAAACTCTATTTTGTTTCGAGACAAATCTCCGTAATTATTCTTTTCTTAGGCTAACCTACCATCCCATCTTACTTCCCTCTACTACAGCGATGGTATTCAAAGTAAACAAAGCATTTACTGGACTATACTCACACGCTTTGACTTCAAAGCAAACACAGAAGTCGCATTCAGGAGTTTCATATCATGATAGAAAATTAAAAATAAAATCAGAAGTGACATCCATAGAAAATAAGATGAGGAATCACTTATTCATAGAAAAAGAAAACAATCAGAAGTGACATCCTTAGTCAACACAGAATGCAATGCTGCTACTCCCACGGAAGTTGCCGGAAAACTTTAGTTTGACAATTTCACACTACTTTCCTAAGCAAGATCTCTTGCCTTTTAGGTTCAGCATTACAATCTCAATTGAAATAGCTGAAGAAGAAGAAACAACAATGGAGCAGTCTCTGTGGAGACGTGGGCTTCTTCAAGTCTATTTATTCCAATGCAGAAATGTTTAATACGTTTTCAGCATCAGTAAATTAACATTCACCATCCCTATTGGTCTCATCTTATTCAATTTTATACAGACAAGTTTCAAGTAGTATATACTAATTTATTGTTTCCATTTATGCAAGGACTATCAATTTTGACCTTGTGGGTTTTGCTTTTTTGGTCAGATATTGTAGCAGAGCATATTATGAGAATGTACCAGTTGAGAGTATCAGTGAAGTGTGTGACTGGTGCTTCACTATTCAAGAGAAGGATGCATGCTCTGATGTTAAGCTTATGATCAGGGATTCTGTTAAGAAAATGGAAAGTTGTGCTGGGTTTGGAGAGTGTACAAAAATGACCCACAATAACAAAGGCAAGAGAAAAACGTGTGCCTCCATTAATGGACAGATAACCAAAGAGCTGAATAAGCAGAGGAAACCTGAATTTATGTACAGTACTGAAAAAAAGGTAGGGAAGAAATATAAACTTCTTGATGAAATTGTCTATTGATTCCAATGGTTTACATTGTAGAGAAGCTAATTTCTGAAAAAGCTGAGCTTAATAGATACATACTTTCCAAATATAGAGTGGTGAAAGTTAGTCAGTTTTGTATTTATGGGACAGTATGTTCATGAACATTGGAAACATACTTTAGAATTATCTCTTATGTTATTTGATGATAGTACTGTGCGAATATTCAATTTACTCTGAGCAGTATTTGTGATTTATAGTAGTTAGTCTCTTGCTTTATTTGTAAATTTTGTAAAGGTGAATGATTAAACATATAGTTA
>VDFB02000013.1:68593017-68817328 GCA_007258455.2 Sequoia sempervirens | reverse complement strand
AAATATAACATAGTTAATATAAATATATAATATAATAATATAATATTTTTAAAATTATAATTAATAATTTATAGTATATTAAATTAAAATATCATATATAATAATAAATAAATATATTTATTAATTTAAATGACAAATTTACCTTTTCGTTCATTTAATATTGTACATAGGTTTTTAACATCCTATTTTCGATTTCAAAAAAATGATGCAGCAAATGATAATGATCGAGGGGTACATAACTAGTTACTTTAAAATTATTTTATAAACATGTTAAAAAATCTAAATGATAAAACATAAAAATATGTTAAAAAAGTGTCACCCGCTAAATAAGTTGTTCCTAACACGAACTTGGACGTCACTAATCTTTTCTGTAGTAATCGGGACCCTCCACATTAATCTTCTAATTTGATCAAATGAAAGCAATTAAGCGGAAAATATCATGAACCATTAATCTGACAATGATAAAATGTCAAGAATGGTTGGAAATATTTACAAACAACATACATTTTCACTAACCATTCATAGCTCCTGTTTATTGTTGGCAACCATTGACATTATTATGCAAAATTTTCAAATAGATAATTTAAAAAATCTGAAGAAAATATACGATTAAATAATCAGACTTGTTCACACCTTATGTTGTGTTTCCAGTGAAGGAAAGGTTAATCACATGAAGCTTTATTATTCACGTAAGCTCACTATTTTTACGAAAAAGGAAAGATAGGCCTGCTACCTAGTTAAATTAGCCATCATTTCCTACTATTCAAAAATAGGGGCAACACTTGACCATTCAATGAATTTGGTCTTCCATCGTGTGTCAGTGATGATAAAATGATTTCATATCATTAAAAGTATGATTTTACTTAGACAAACAGTAAGATTTTAAACTACAAATAATGGTGATAGTAAATTGAATATTTCTACAGCATCGTCACAAATTCCAAAGTAGGTTTGGTATATTATCATAATCGAAATAGTCACTCCCAGAGGATTTCTACATTATCCCATGGCGAATTAGGCATTATCCTATTGATAAGCAGCTTCCCTGCTGTAAGAACCATTACAATCAACGAGAATTTCATCAAGAAGCTTACATCTTTTCCTATTTTTTCTTTCTAACCCTTTTTGTAAACAATTTTCCACGCGCATTGCTTGATGCAATGACACTTATGATTACTGTAGAAAAGGCCGCTATATTCACGCATCTGCATTTTTGGTAGAGACGGCCGTCTTCATGCAACCTTTTTTTCTCCTCCTCCAGCCTCAGCCGCGTGAGCTGTGCGCCGCCGAGCCCTCTATGCTGCGGCTTCTTCTACCCCCCGCCGCTTATCTTGGCCTCCTTCAATGCCTTTGCTCATTAGCTCATAGAATTTTGTCTCCCTCAGTGAGACCTAGGGCGTGGTGATAACAAATAGCTATTGAGCAAGGTATGAGGACAGAAGAAGCCGCCGCAGAAAGGGCTCGGCCTGGCGCAGCTCGAGCGGCTGAGGCTGCAGGAGCAGAAGAAGAGGTTGCACGAAGATACAATAATGGCAGCCGTATTTACCAACAATCATACGGAAGGCAAGCGGGTTTTTCTTTTCTCAGGCATCATCATCCTAAATAATTGTCTGCCTCTTCTATTTGATGTTTACTTTGCAGCAGGTCGCCTGTTCGAATCACAGGAGAGGTGTTTTAAGCGCTGATGCTGCGGCTCAATTGGCGCCTCTTTATGCTTTGCTGTAAGAATGAAGCAAAACCGCCTTGTAAGTTCATCTATGACGGTCAATGTGATGGAAAGCCTTCCTGTGGACCATTTCTTCAGAGTGTTCCGGTATCTAAGGTATGCGTAATAATGATCGCTGATTCTGCGTTTCTTTTATTTTCGTTAGGCTCGGCTAACACTCGCTTTTCCAGGAGAGAAGAACTGCAGTTGAATCGATTTCAGAGAATTCTGGCTTCAACTGCATTGTTTCCGAAGTTTATTCCCGTGCATTTTCTTTTTATTGCTTGAATGCGAAATACTTCACTGCTTAGCGGTAAATACTAGTGTGTCTGGTTCCTTGCTAGGAGCAGGTTTTTTATATGAGCGAGAAAAGTGTTTGTAATTGGCTATATCTTATCCGCCGTTGCAGAATTTCTGTACAAAATATTAACTAAATGCTATTTTCTGATTTTATTTTGTATTTTTTAATTTTTTCGCTGTATATACAGAGTTTTCTACTTTAATCGTGTTCTCTGCTGCTATTTTACTACTATGTAAAATTGTTTTGCAGTGCCATTTTCTGTGACTGTAGACACTTATTGGCTGCAGATTTTGTGGACTAGTAAATTATTAGCTAAATCTTGTTTGCCGCTGTAGGTTTCCATACACTTATTCGGAGTAATTGCCTAATACTGAAGTATTTAATTTCTGGTCATGCGCTAGCTGCAGATTCCGAATGCAAACAGTTTATGGCCTAAATCTTGTTTCCTGATGCATATTCTGTCTGATTGTATTTGTATAAGGGAAATTGTTACTCTCGTACAGAAATGATGTCTTCTTTCAGAAACGAAAAAATTGTAAGCGCACGTTGGCGTTCCGCTTACAGTTGAGTAGTCAAAGGAGCTCTCTTCTTTCCAAAATTTTCATGATCCCAACCGGTAAGGCGAAAAAATAAAATAAAAATTATAGAAAATCCTTTTGACAGTGAAGATTATTTTCTGAATGTTCTGATACCTTAGGCCGTAAAGCTGCAAAAATCATTATGCTGCAAAAAATCCAACAACAGTAATTTGCTATCGTGAGTTTATTCTTGTTTTGAACACAAATTTATTATATGTTTGCTTTTCCCTACCAAGATAGATTGAATGTGGGAAACCCAATTTGACTAGATCAATTTATTTATTTAAGAAAAGGAAGAGAATGTCAGTAGATACCATGATCGTCTTAATAAACCACCTAATGTGGAGTAATCTAAGTAGTTGGTATTGCAAAAATAAACATATAACTTTTAGTTACAACGCTGGAAGTTTTATTTATATAGCATGTAAAATATTTTGGTATGGAAATTAATAAATAATAATATCTAGTTTTGAATTTTTTTTTTTGGAGAAAAAAGCATAAAGAATTACAACAAGAGATCAGTTACAGAACAGTAAATGCCCCATTCCAAGACCAGTGAATAAGACCGTTATAAAACAGCAACAAAAAGCAACAAGTTGTCGCACAATACAGCTAACAACTGTTATCAAACAGCAGAAAAAAACAGCTCTAAAGGAATGACTGAACAGCAAACCCAGCAGTAACAAATTGCTGCTCAATTCAGCAAACAAGTAGTCACAAGGAGGACCATAAACGCTGCATAACATTCACCTGTAGCCAAAGATCAAAATTCATCCTTAAAAACTACAAGTGGACAAAATGAAAGATCTACGATGGCTGTCACAAACAATGATCTCTCTTTGGAAACTGCAATGCACAAGAAGATAGTCACTGCCTCTGCTCAGTCTAAGCGCCACAGACCAAGGGCTGCCCATGGAACCCTGAGATTTGTCACTTTCGAGGGCACGTTCCCTCGCTTTCTTTTTCATCGCCGACGCCTTGGGGTTCAGCAGCCGTAAAGACTCAGATTCTGATGCTTGTGCAGACCGTGGGGCCTTGGATGGGGTCGTGGTTGGGCGGGAGATTCACAGCGTGAGTCAGGGTTTCAGTCGCAACAGTTTCATTTTTGAACGTTGATATTATTCATTTTTATTTTTTTTTCAAAATAATGTTTTGGTTTTGACTCAAATATGTGAGTATAAAACTAATTTGAATCAATTTTATAATTGTAGATCTAACCTCTCAATTTTAAATTTTATATTTTAAAATCAAATTCAAACCTTTGCTACTACTCCTTGACTAATATAATTTTGCTAAAGTGCAGATTTATCAAATTATACACCAAGTTCATTTATTTAAAGGCTAACACTAATTAGAAAATGGATCATTTAAGAACAAGGTTTAGAACATTTTAATTAGAGAGCATATCCATGAAGTTGATTACACATTGATAAAATAGATTACATCAACACTACATTATTATTCTAAGAGCATATCACACTCTTCCGCATTATTTTTTCTCCTTGGTTCAACATCTTTGGATATATTCATGTAGAAGTTTGACTAAAGATAACTTGAATCTCATAATATAATAGTTACTCGAAGGTGTCTGTAAACACCACCCATCCTTACACAAAATGCAGACACCAAAAATTAAGATAAATATGTTCGAATGAGGAGAAAATAGATATATTAAGTTCATGAGCTATAGCTTCACTTTTATACATTAAGATCAAAGCCACATTAGTAGAGATCACTTTTGCACTCATGAAAGTAACACCAAACCACACATAATTAGATTTATAGTTGAATTGATATAAAAATGGGATCTTAATCATAATAGTAATGCCTAATTTTCTTTATTTTAATTAACGAGTCCATTATAATAAGTCAGTTTTCATTAATTTTGGAGCATCAAAAGCTTGTGTAGCTTAGGTTGTTGAAGGCTTGTGATGGTCTAGAAGAAGAAGATAGACTTATATGTTGGTTTAAATATGTAGTGCTTTTTAATTTTGCCATGTTCATTGATTACATAAGATGAATGCATGTTCACCCTAGTAAACTAAATTATAAAAATATAGTGTTGAAAATTTGGTCACCTCAATGAATTCATCGAAACAAATAAATTAATTCTAAATGAGAACTAGCAAATTTATTTATGTGTGTGCAAGACATAGAATTTGAAGGGTTGTAAGTAACTATTTCCATTTCAATGAATTGGATACATGTCTTGACTTATAGGAAGTGTGTATGCATTAGCATAGATTTATATTACATTGTTTAGTTAGCACATTGTTATTCTTGTAGGAAGTTATCAAGTAGTTGGAAATTTGTTGTTGTATAATTGCATTGTTCTTGTTTATATTTGTGTTTGTTGTTGATCAATTTAATCAATCAAGTATTGAGCATTTTGTATTCTTTATTTCTTTTTATTTTGGTATCGAATCCAAGATAGGGGCCCCAAGCACCTACTATGTGGCTTAAGGGGGTGTTGGAAATAAACCACATCTGAATTGATGATGTGTTGCCCAATGTGGTGCCAATAGCTTAGTTGATAGAGCACTCCAATAGCATAAGCCTCAAAAGGTTAGTCGATGGTGTTATATTTGTAATATAAACACACATGACACTAATAGATGTTGATATAATGCCTTGACACAACTACAACAACAAAAGCCTCAAAGGGTGAAATGATGATGTCACATTTGTAATGCAAACATGTATGACACTAATAGATATTGATATAAGGTCATGAATCAATGAGATTCTAGTCAAGAAGGTATATTTGGTCATAATGATTCTTAAAAAAAATCAATGACAACCTCACTAAAGAAAGAAACAGGACATGTCATGGGCCAACAAGATGATGCATCCAATGAAGACATACTAGACATAGCCAATTGTGGTGCCTGTCAAAATATGTTATTATCTCCCAAACATCAAATAATTTTTGGTTGATTCTCTAGCATCAACAAGTATATATGTGTTGGAGCTCGTATTTAAAATTTGAAGAGGATTTACATACTTATGTGGATAATGTAGAGATGAGTAATGGTAGGTAGTGAGATTCCAAAATGGTTGATATTATTTCCAAACTTAAAAAAAAAAAAAATTATTAAATTATATATTTATCAATACATAAAAATGACCCAATCATCAAAGGACTATATATAAATTAATCCATAATATTTATTAGATTATCAATCGTATGAGTTCACAATTTTTAGGAACAAAGAAAAGGATAGGCCGGGTGACCAGTCAAAAGAGCATTTGCACATTCAAAAAATGGGGGCAGCATTTGAACAGTCAACCAGCCTGCCATATTCTTTTATCTGATAAAACTGCAACTTAACAGGAATAATGATAGATTTTTTTGTCACAATGTCGCATGTTATATGTAAAAACAACATAATTTGCTGAAAGACATATGTTAATCAAATATGGAACCTGAGCTGTAATAGCAGGGATTGGTAACAATGAATGCGGTCTTCCATCATGTGCCATTGATGATAAACTGATTTTATATAACTCGAAGTATAATTTTACTTAGACAAACAGTAATTTCTTAAACTACAAATAATTTTGAAAGAAAAATAAGCATTTTTACAGAATCATCACAAATCAGCATCAAGAGATAATTCCAAAGTAGGTTTGATATATTCATAAACAAGATAGTTAGTCCCAAAAGATTTCTACATTATCCGGTGAGAACCATTGCAATCAACATATAATTTCATCAAGAAGCTTATATCTCTTCCTATTTTTTCTTTCCATACTGTGTCTCAATTCAGGACTTTTCTTCTCCAGCAATTCGGATATCTGTCCATTAATTTCAACGCAAGGTTTTATCAGATCTCTCTTGGCTTTGCTATTGTGGGTCATGCTTGTGCAATCTCCAAACCCAGAACAATTTCTCATTCTTTTAACGGAATCCCTGATAAGCTTGATATCAGAGGCAGTCTCCTCCTTTTGAATACCAAAGCACCAGTCACACACTTCACTGATAGTCTGAACTGATACATTCTCAAAATATGATCTGCTGCAATATCTGACCAAAAAAGCAAAAACCAAATATTTAAGGCCTTCACACAAACGCAATGAATGAATTCTTATTTCCTACATAGCATATACCGCATGAAACTTATCTTTCTAAAATTGAATAAACTGAAAGAAATGAGGACAAAAACTGAATTTGACTAGGTCAATTAATTTTTTTAAGAAAAAGAGGAGAAAGTGGCTAAATACCATGTGGCCTTAATAACCCGTATTATTTGGAGCGAATCAAAGTAATATCAACTAAATAAATCACTAATAAAGTATGGAAATCAATGAGTAAACATAATAATTACTTGGAGTTAAAGAGTCAAACATTTGATTTTTTTTTTTAAATATATAAAATTATTTTGCAAACATTAACTTTAGCATAAGTCCATTTCAATACTTGGTATGGCTACAAAACTCAAATTATTTCACATTGTAGATATAGGATCACATATCATGGAAGCATACTTAGAATCTACAAAGAGAAAGAGAAAGGAGAGAGAGCATCACTGAAGTGGTATCCAACTTGCAATAAAGCATAAAACTTCCTTATGCTACTCCCCTCGAGAAGCCCAATCCATCACAAAACATCTAGCAATATGTGGCCAACATGCATGGTGGAATTTAGGGAATTATGTGACTCTTTCACATGTTAGCATACCTATATGCTTATGCAACATGTATGTGGTCGTATTATGGGAAAGAATGTAAATCAACTAAGGAAATGCACTTATGAATGTAAACTAATGAAAAATGAAGTTTAAAAAATAAAATGTCCTAATAATCTCAATATGATATTTGCGCATTCATTAGTTCTAATAGGTAAATAGTATCTAGAAGACAAATCTTATAATTAGCCTTTAGTCCTTTAGATTCTAACTTAAACAATTTATTTCTAGGGTAATTTCCTCTATCTAATAGCCCACCAAGGAAACTAATCCATATTCCAAACATAATATCTAATCCACTCAATACTAACCAATATAAGGGGAAAAGGGTCTTACTTCCTCATTTGCTAATTTCTCAAATTTAGGATTCTTTCTATAGTGTTGTGGAAGGGATAACACCAACTACATTCACTCATATATAATAATGCATTTATAAAAAATTTTATGTTCACTTAAATTCATGTAAATGTCATATAAATAAATTAAAAATTTTCAACTTACTATTTATAGAAAAATAGTCTAGAATTCAAAAGGTTAGAATTTATTCACTACTTGGTCAAATTTTAAATTTCAATATAATCTAGAAATGTAGAAAAGAAAACATTTTTAATTTTATTTTTAATAACAATCCTAAATGTATGTGAGCAATTATCTTTGCAAATTAGTCCACTAATCTATCTAAAATAATAGCTTGACAATAGGATAATCTTATTATTATGTTTATATAAACACATAACTTAACATTGGTCCTATAAAGTCATCATTTGATGATTAAAAATCTGTATCATTTTCCTCTTTGATGATAACATGCCAACCTTTCTTTTAATATGATTACATGTTATAATTTGCAATTACAATGAAATACTAATTTATCATGAAAAAAAGAACTTAATAAAGTTGAGAATACTCTACATAATTAAATAAAAATAGAACATACAAAAGAAAATCAAATAATAAATGACATGATATAAATTATACATGTAATGAGCACTATTATTTATAAGAAATCTTATATGTCTTAAAAATAGAAATATTAAAAATATCCTAAAGTCATTCTTTATTTCATTAATCTTATGTACATTTAAAACAAGTAAAATTGTCACAACTATGAAGTAAAAGCATCATGAAATTAACATAGCTTCCATGCTCTTTTAGATGGAAATCTTTCAACTAATGAAAGTTCTATGTGTTTTATATTTCATTCATATTGAAGACCTTTGTTGATTGATTAGAAAGAATATTTCCATTGTAATGCCAATATCCCTATTAAAAATCTAAGCATTTATCGTTGCAGTTAACACTTTCATTTGTACTACTGCTACACTTTTTAATACATGGCCAACTATAGAATATGGGTTATATAGTAGTTTTATTTCAACATTAATAATATCATTACCATATAGCAATTAGGATTTCATAATGATAGTGAATCAACAAAAACTACAATTCTAATATATTGATTTGCGGCCTGGTATTATATTATGCATTCTATTTTTAGCATGGTTTAAATATTTGATTGGTAGCTCTTTAGTAGTTTAAATTAAAATATTAGGATGTGTATCCGTTTGAAAGTAGTAATCTTTAAAGGCTCTTCATTAATTATGTTTTGAAAAGGTGAGTGTAAAGAGAATTTCATTCCAAAATAAAACATAAAACAATAGAACAAATTAAGTTAATTCTAGGTAGCTCCAAGTCTCTTTGTTAACCAAGCTAGGAATTTAATGTGATGATATTCTTTTCAAACAATTTCATAGCTAAACAAGTAAAACATATATGTCATTTATTCTCGTTTTTCATTATTTAATTTATTAATTAAATAATATTATATTATTTAATCATGTGAGCTAATTATATTATGGTTTGTAGTAAATTCTAGTAAATAAGACTTATTAATTTGTTTTTTTGATTGTACTTTCACGTTCTTATTTTTCCATTTCCATTCTTTTTAAATGTATTTAAAATCTTTATTACACTTGTGAATCCAAACCTTAAAAATTGAAACCTTTATTGCCCTTTTCACTTGACCATAATAAATCAACTAAAATATTTTTTTTTCAAATTACAGTAAAGTGGTATATTTTTTTAACACTGAACCTAATTGAAAAACACATCCCCCAACAAATAGATTTGAAATAGAATAGTTATAGAAGATATCTATGAATTTGACTACACATGTATAATTGGAATAAATTGATCTGGAAGCCCGCAATCCCCACACATACTGCACTCCATTGTTGTTTCTTCTTCTTCTCTAATTGAGATTCCACGCTCCGTCTAAAATAGAAGAATGCTCTTATTTGACCGAAATTGTCAAATAAAGATGTTGCGAAAGAAAAGGAGGATTGCGGGGAAGTAATGGTTCAGTGGGCTCAGCTTCCTGCTGTCCGTCTTGACCACGCTATAAGATGCTTAGTTGACTATGCTACACAATGTTCACACTATGTATTTTCCCAGTTATTTGCTTTCTTACTTTTCATTTGCTTTTTGCGTTGGAAGGAGAGGATGATGGGTTCTTTGATATGGATTGAAAGCAAACATCAGTTACGCTATTTCAGTTATTCTTAACATTATGTAATAATATATATTTTGATTGATTAAATCATTTCAAGTTTTTAAACAAAAGATATTACGAAATAAAAAAGCATACAATCTTATATATAAAATAGCCACTAAATTAACAATGATAAATATGATCGACTGATTAAAAGTAAATAAAGATAGCCTTCTCTAAACTTAAATGATCAAATCTAATGTTTAAACTTTTATAACATTGCAATGCTAACTCTAACATATAATAATTAAATTACAATTGGAATTCTAAGAACAATAAATTAAAAGAAGAACAAAATATAAACATACAGGGTTTATGCGGTTCACCATAAATGGCTACATCTATGAGAAAAGAAGGGAAAACTCTATTTTATTGTTTGTTATAGTTGAATAGATAATCTGTCATCAAATCTTCAACAATGAGAGAGTGAAAAGTTTAAATAGATTGCACAAAGGAACATTGATGAGACAATATAAGATGAGGAGTCACGGTCAATGTGACTATTGGACTTCACACATCAACAATCTCCCACTTGAATTCCATCATTACTACTATACATGGTCACACCAATGATATCCCCTTACTTTTCTAAATTCACTATCATCTTTTGACCAAGCCAAGAGAAGCTCTGTAAAAATATAGCTTCTCTTGTGAAACTATTTTGTTGAATGCATCTGTCGAATTCACATCTATGTATCTTTTCCAATTTTAACTTGCCTTATTCAAGCACATTTCAAATGAAGTGATACCAAAAATCTATGTGCTTCATTTGATTATGGAATGCATGATTTCTCACCAAGTGTATAACACTATTGCTATATCACTAAACAAGGTGAAAACATGTTGTTTGCAGCCCAACTCACCCAATAAATGCTACAACCATATCATTTCTTTGGATTCTTTAGTCATGGTAATGTAAATGGCTTCGGTAGTGGAGAGTGCAAATACATATTGCAATCATGAAAACCAACTAATCGCTGCCCCAACAAAGGTAACAATATAACCAGTAGCTGAACTCCTTTTGTCTAAACCCCTTACTATATGGGAATCCACAAAACCTTGCAGTTGTGTGTTATTCCTTCCAAAACACAACATAATCAGAATTACCCTTGAGATATCTCAAAATCTAACACACAACATCCCAATGAACCTTACCAAGATTGATCATAAACTAGCTAACTACTCCCACTACATGGGAAATGTTTAGTCAGGTACAAACCATTGCATGCATGAGACTCCCAACTAAAAATGTGTAAGGAACTCCCTTCATATAGTCTTTTTCTTCTTGTGTCTTGGGAAACATCATTGAGGATAGGAAAAAATGATTGGTAGTACGCGTGCTAGTAGCCTTTGTACCCTTCATATTAAACCTATCCAAAATTTTATTGATGTATTTCTTTTATGACAATTTGATTTCTCTTTTATACTTGTCTCAGGTTATAGTCATGCCAAGAATCATTTTTGTTGCTCCCAAATCTTTCATGGAAAAAATGTTAGCTAGTTTAGTTTTCAGATCACGGATAACATTCATGCTAGTCCTGGTTACTAGCATGACATCAACATACAACAAAATTAAAACAAACTCACCATTCTCTAAGAGTACATGGATCAGACTAACACCTAGTGAAGTTTTGTTCAACAATAAAGGAATCCAACTTTAGGCACCATTATCACAGGGCTTGCTTTAGCCCATACACAATTCTTTTCAATCTACACACCAAAACTTCTTATGCTTATTTCTCAAAACGTTTTGGCTATTGCATATACAATTCCTCATCTAAATCACCATGTAGAAATGTTGTTTGTATATCAAGTTGTTCCAATTCAAAGTCGTAGACAATAGGTAGACTCAAAACTACCTAAATGTTGGCCATCTTAACCACAAGTGAAAAAATTTCATTGAAATCAATACATTTCTCTTGCTCACACCCCTTCACTACCAATCTTTCCTGATAACTCTTTTTAGCTCCTTCATCTTCTTTCAATTTTTACACCCATCAATTTCTTAATACTTTCCAATTGGGTGGAAGAGGGAGAAAATCCCATGTGTGATTAACCATCAGTGAAGTCATTTCTTCTTTCATTGCATCTAACCAATTCTTGTTGTCTTTTTCATTGCAAGCTTCTACAAAAGTCACAGGTTCAACTTGATCAAAGAGTAACAAATGATGCTCAAAATCATTAAATTTTGCAAGTGGTTTTTTCTCTCTAGTCGACCTCCTCAACTGGGGAACTTGAGTTTGCATAGTGCCTTGTCTAGTTTGTTGTTGTGAAATACCCTGTTCACCACCAAGAGGCTACTCATTTCATGACAGTGATAAACTACCCACATCTAGTAGAAAATTATGACCAATGCCAAAATTTGAAATTGGTTGCTCATGTGAGTTTGGAAACACATGAGTGTTGGGTGGAAAAATCAACTAAGGCAACAAAATTGAATTTGAAAGATTTAAAAGGGAGTTGGATAGATTATCATGTGGTGACAAATTGGGTTGATTTGTGTTAGGGGAGATGAGTAACATTTTAGAATTTACATCAAGAAAATTTGATGAAGTTGTTTGATGCGTCAAGTTTGGGGATATATATGGCATGTTTGATGTTTGAATAGACGTTTGATGTGGGAGGAGCGGTGGATTTGTGTCTGTAGTGACATGTCATAGAGTATTATGCATAATTCCTTCAATAGGCTGCTCAATATAAGAATTATGACCACCATTTCTAGTTCCATGTGAATGCATATTTTGATCTTTATGTTTAAAAATGTCACTTCCATTCAAAATATGTTCTACATGCACAAATTCCTTCACAAATTATCTCTGTTCTTGCAAACCTGACATGCCCTTTTCATTGAAGATTACATCCCTGTTGTGCATGACCTATTTTGTAGTGGGATACCACAACTAGAAGCAATATTTCTCATCTCCATATCCTACAAATATTCAACGTTTGAATTTAACATCCAACTTCATCCTTTTCTCTGATTGAATGTGAACGAAGTCTTCAAAACCGAACGCCCACAAATGATTGTATGAAATTTTCTTTCCAAGCAATTTCTCCTCTGGAATTTGAAAATATAATTGACAAGATGGTCTTCGATTAATCAAATAAACTGATATATTAATAGCCTCTACCCAAAATTATTTTCTCAAATTAGCATTGGAGAGCATGTTATGAGCTTCTTCCAAAATTTTCCTATTCAACCTCTTAGCTGCACCATTCTCTTGAGTAGTGAAATAAACAATTTTAATCCTCTTAATACCATTTTTTGAACAAAAAATTTCAAACTCCAAAGAGAAAAAATCCCCATTGCTATCCATTTTAAAGTATTTAATTTTGTGCCCAATTTGATTTTTGACTAATGCTTTAAAAATCTAAACATGGAAAATATTTTAGATTTGTGTTTTAGCATATACACCCAAATTTTTCTAGTGCAATCATCAAGAAAGGTAACAAAATAATTAGACCCACCAATAAAAGCTACCTTTGTGGGATCAAAATCATCCAAGTGTATAAGCTCTAATGGGCTTGACTTCGTATCATGTCTTGGAGAAGAGACATTGATCTTCCTTTGTTTTCCAAAGATGCAATGTTCACATAATTCCAAATCAACATATTTCAGCCCTGGTAATTGATCCCTTTTGAATAAAATTCAAGGCCCTTCTTGCTCATATTCCTGGGTCTCTTGTGACAAAGCTCTATCCCACTATCCATAACTGCAACTATAGCTCCCACATCTGCATGACTCTCTCACACATACAAAGTGATCACTTCATTGCCTCTTGCAATTACAGAGCCTCCTTTGGTCATCTTCCATGTGTTTGAATCAATGGTGACACTACATTGTTGAGTATCTATCTATCCCATTGAAATTAGATTCCTCTTGAGCTGAGGAACATGTCTTACAACTCACAATAACCAAGTATTTCCATTTTTCAGCTTTAGCATCATTTTTTTTCCCCTCAATGTCACATGGTTCATTATCATCAAGGTAAACCTTACCAAGCTTAGATTCTTGATAGTTTTTGAAAATATCCTATCATGGAGAGGCATGAAAAGAGGCACTAAAATCCAACACCCATGCATTAGCTATAATTTCACATATTGATAACACTAATGTGCTTGCATCTTCTTCCTATGTGTTGTTTACCTTATTTTGCTTTTTTTGGTTTTCAGATTTCTTATAAGACTAGCAATTCTTTTTGAGATGATTGGGCTTATCACAATACCAATAACCATTATTTCTACCCCTTGACTTTGATCTCTTTCCCGATTTCAACCTCCCTCTATGATTATGCTTTGATAATTCTTGTGATTTTCCCCTATTTCTAAAGAACAAAGCCCCTTTGGGTGCTTTATTTGGACCTCTTCTCATATCTTTGTTGAGAAGAGTTGTAGCAACATCATCAAATTTCAACTTTAATTCTTTTACCTTTTCTTTGTCATTAGATCATCTTCTTACGAATGCCAAATTGTTGATTTTCATCACCACTCCTTCACAACTATTGGGAAGAGAGCACAAAATCAACATAGCTCTCATGTTGTATTCAAAATGAGTATCCATTGAAGCTAGTTGGTTGATCACAGTATTAAATTAGTTTAAATTTTTGGATATACAGTTTCCGTCTTTAATCTTCAAATTAAAGAGTTTCTTCATCAAGAAAACTCTATTAGTCGTGTAATCCCTCTCATACATGTCACACAATTGATCCCAAATTTCTTTTGTAGTCTTCTTTGTTGTAACACTAAATAGGACATTACTAGATCATGAAAGAATGATTGTTGTAGCCACCTTTTTGTCCAACATAAGGTTATTGGATAAGGAAATAGTCTCATCCTTCTTTGTCTTTTCCTCTAACCAAATTCAGAGGTCCTTTTGAATTAAAAAAGCATGAACTTGAAGCTTCCATCTATCAAAATTTTGAGTAGAAAATTTTTCAATTTTGGTCTCCTACATTTCTACTAAAAATAAAATCACAAAAAGGATAACCCATCCTCCCTGGTCTAATACCACTTGTTGGGAATTTAAAGAGCACATTGTAAAATAAATAGTTAGAACAACAAACTAAAAAGAAGAACATAATACAAACACACAAAAACAACAAGGTTTGTGTTGTTCACCATTAATAGCTATATTCATTGGAAAAGTAGGGCAAAAAACTTTGATTTATTGTTTGTTGCCACTAAATACATAATCTTTACCAAATCTTCAACAATGAGAGAATGAACTATTTATGAGTAAATGCATTTTTCATAGTCACTTGTTTCACATAATATCCATAAGATTGGATAAAAAGAATAAAATAATATCACTATGGAAGTTATTTTATAGAAGAGACCCAAGAATTTCATGCCCAATTACCACTCAAATTGAATTTTCAATTAGTAGAAAACCAATGAAGAATACATTATTATAATTTTCCATACAATATGTTTCAATGTCCTAGGATTCCCATTTGAATGGGATCAAGACAACTCTTCTACTTCCAACTAGGCCATTAATAAAATAATAAAGAAAAGAGGTAACCAAACAGAAAAGACATAAACTAAATTTTGCAAAGATAAAACCATAGACAAAACCTTTAGTATTATAAATGCTATTGTAAATAGGGTTATTTCACATCTAGTTAGCTAATGAAAAAGTGAGAAAAAATAAATGAAAATGTATCAAGTATAAGAATGATTATCTACAAATGTGAGAAGCATCATATGTTTATAATTTTTCTGAAAAGGAATAAAAATAAATATTCTAGACAAAGTGATAGAAATGACTATTAAAAATGGCACTTACATTCGCCAGTACCTTTAAAATATATCTTGCATAATATAGGAAATTTTATCTTGACAAGGTAGGATACAACCAAAAACGTGATCAATTTGAAGCAAATATATTCATAGGAACATGCATCTATGGTATATGAAAATATTAAATAGATCTCCAGATACTTATAATATTTGTCCTATATTAGTAAGGTCTTATAGATACAACCGATATATCAATATAGAAAAGCTAGTATCATTTTCAGCCTTATTAAATTAAGTGTTATAGAGTTCTTATTTTTTAGAAAATATATAAGATAATTTTTACAAAAATATTCTTACATATTTACATTAGCATCAAGAGTCAGTGAAGCCTCATGTCTAGAGTTAGAAGTTGAAACTCTATGATTTGTCTTAGCCTTTGTCACGGAATTCATCTAAACATGTCTAGCCATCACCAATATCAGCAAAAAATAAATAAAGTAGGCTAAACAAATTTTAGGGCCTGAATAATTCTTTATGAGAAATAATGTTCCCATAGAAAATAATAGAAAAATAATATTTTGATTCATATTCTATAGCAATGTATTTCACTTCAATGATAAGGCATTTAATAGAATTATCATATTTTTAACAAGTTTTCTAATGAATTCTACACCTAAGTAACTCATTTCATCATTCTTTTCTACACTTTGTTAACTTATTCCAATGTGTGACTTTATTAACATCTACCAAAGTCACTTTATTAGCATCTATCTAGATTTAATTTATACAATAAACAAATAATTTCAGTAATAATTGTATATAATTTAGAAAATATAACTTCAACAACATATTGATCAACTTTAGTAGCTTCATGGACTTTATTTCATTAGCAATTGAATTTAGTAGTAATGGGCTTCAATATTATCTTTATTAGCTTCATGGGTTGTTGCATTTCATCTTCATCAAGATATATAATGAATTCAACAACAAGATGTGTAGCCACCTTAAGGTTATTATTGGATAAATTATCATTACCTTCAACAATAAGTTGATGATAGTAAAAAATTAAAGCATAACAATGGGAATTTAGCATGTCTTGACTTATGGGCCAAACTTGCTTGTTTTGGATCAAAAAAATTCTACATTGTACATGTTGGTGCTTTAGGTACAATGTAGGTTGGAATATATTTTTATCGGGCAACTATTTATCCACATTGCCTTCATTAGAATCAATTAATTATTTTCCTTTGGGTAAATTATCTTATCTATTGGTGAACAGTTTGTTGTCTTGTGAGTTTTATCTATCTTCTTGGTCTCTACTATTATTCTTTTATTCACATGGTAGGTCATTATCTTAGTCGCATGGAGTTATCTATTATTACATAGGCCATATGGGCATTCATTTAATAATGAGGGTCATTACAATTCTTTTTTACATAATGATTACTAACATTGATGTGATGACATGATTTCCTAGCTTGTTCTTCTATAATTTTCTATCTTCTAGTAGTGATCTTTCTTGGGAAATCATAAGAAAAAGAGGATGACTATCATTTATGTACAAGGGAAAATGGTTGCATTAAGAGATTACAATGTGAATAGGTGAAAAAATTTAATTTGTATGGACTTATAACATATGCTTTGATTGATTTATGGAATTTAATTGATTGTAAATTAATAAGAAATACTAAAACCTAATTTAATAGTGCCTTTGGATAATAAACATATAAATGATGAGGTGAAAAGCACTAGAAGGGATTAGTTTTAATTGTTGATTTAGGTTAGGAAATGATGAATATTTTTATGTATATTACACTGAACTATAGTAGACTTATACAACTTTAGGATGAGGTATACATATCTACAATAACTTAGTCCTTAGATACTTTATCTTTAAGAAAATAAAGCATTTAGTACTCCATTATTTAGCTTCTATTCGCCTATGACTATGACTAAGTCTAAAATTGTGGTGATGTTAAAAAACACCTTCGGGATATGCTATGTTTAGAGGAAAATTTTGAAAATTAGTCAGACCCTTTGTTAATGCACAAGGATCAAAGAAATGATACAAAGTCAATGCAAGTACCTAGGATGTTACTATGATTGATTTGTTAATGTGATGGTGATATAAATACAATAAGATAATGCTTTACATTAGGGTATGATCCTACTATCCCATGATTATTAATGATATAAAATTATTCTTAAACAAAATCTTAAATGCTTAACTCAAGGCACTTTGTTGTGCAAGTTTATAGGTAAGTTTCAAATTCCATAAGCATCGACCTAAAGAGTGAATATCATTTGAAATGTTGAGACAGGAGTGAAATGTAAACTAATTCAATAGACAAATCACGCTCATGATCTAATAAAAGAGGAAAGTAAGATCCTAAGAAATTCAAACTAATTGTGTTCAAACAAATATATATATATATATATATATATATATATATATATATATATATACTTATTCATAATGATATATACTAAATTAAAATCAACTTATACATGAAAAAAATGAACTTTATTACACTCTATCTATAATGATACCAAAAAAAAAAATTGAAATAAAATATACAATGCTAATCCTTACAACTACCTTATTTAAAAATATGTTATAATAAAAACCGAAAACCTAACCTAAATAAACATTTTATAAAATATGCATTCTTCTAAATTTGCATTCCTTTACCTTTATTTTAAGAAAATCTCAACTTAAAAAAAATAAACTCTATTTTGTTTCGAGACAAATCTCCGTAATATTCTTTCTAGGCTAACCTACCATCCCATCTTACTTCCTCAATACAGCGATGGTATTCAAAGTAAACAAAAGACGCATTGACCATACCACACGCTTTGACTTCAAAGTAAACAGAAGTCGCATTCAGGAGTTTCCATATCATGATAGAAAATTAAAATAAAATCAGAAGTGACATCCATAGAAAATAAGATGAGGAATCACTTATTCATAGAAAAGAAAAACAATCAGAAGTGACATCCTTAGTCAACACAGAATGCACAAGCCGTTACTCCCACGGAAGCTGCTGGAAAACTTTAGTTTGACAATTTCACACTACTTTCCTAAGCAAGATCTCTGCTCTTTTTAGGTTCAGCATTACAATCTCAATTGAAGAAGAAGAAGAAGAAACAACAATGGAGTGCAGTCTCTGTGGAGACGTGGGCTTTCAAGTCTATTTATTCCAATGCAGAAAATGTTTAATACGTTTTCAGCATCAGTAAATTAAAATTTACCATCCCTATTGGTCTCATCTTATTCAATTTTATACAGACAAGTTTCAAGTAGTATATACTAATTTATTGTTTCCATTTATGCAAGGACTATCAATTTTGATCTTGTGGGTTTTGCTTTTTTGGTCAGATATTGTAGCAGAGCATATTATGAGAATGCATCAGTTGAGAGTATCAGTGAAGTGTGTGACTGGTGCTTCACTATTCAAGAGAAGGATGCATGCTCTGATGTTAAGCTTATGATCAGGGATTCTGTTAAGAAAATGGAAAGTTGTGCTGGGTTTGGAGAGTGTACAAAAATGACCCACAATAACAAAGGCAAGAGAAAAACGTGTGCCTCCATTAATGGACAGATAACCAAAGAGCTGAATAAGCAGAGGAAACCTGAATTTATGTACAGTACTGAAAAAAAGGTAGGGAAGAAATATAAGCTTCTTGATGAAATTGTCTGTTGATTCCAATGGTATAAATTGTAGAGAAGCTAATTTCTGAAAAAGCTGAGCTTAACAGATACATACTTTCCAAATAGTGAGTGGTGAAAGTTAGTCAGTTTTGTATTTATGGGACAGTATGTTCATGAACATTGGAAACATACTTTAGAATTACCTCTTATGTTATTTGATGATAGTACTGTGCGAATATTCAATTTACTCTAAGCAGTATTTGTGATTTATAGTGGTTAGTCTCTTGCTTTATTTGTAAATTTTGTAAAGGTGAATGATTAAACATATAGTTAATGGAATCCCTGATAAGCTTAATGGGTCATGCTTGTGCCAACTCCTTTTGAATACCGAAGCACCAGTCACACATGTCAAAGATACTCTCAACTGATATTCTTAAAATATGCTCTGCTGCAATATCTGACCAAAAAAGCAAAAATCAATAGTCAATATTTGAGGCATCTAAATAAATGCACTGAATTAATATTTTTGTTTCTTCTTCTTCTGTAATTGAAATTGTATACTGCACCTGAAATAGCAGAATGCTTGTTTGACTTCGACGTATAGACTCTACAGAACAGGGAAGGTAGTGAGAATTTGTCAAATAAAGGTGCTAGATAAAAAATGGTAGATTGTGGGGAAGTAACGCTTAGTGGACTTCACGTCGTACAATCCATCTCAAACACGGTAGAATAGATGTACAGTTCACTAAACTAACAACGTTTACACTAAGTATTTTCCCAGTTATATGCATGCCACTTAATTGCAATAGGAAGGTTCCCTGTTAAACAAAAATGCTAAGGACAAAAATTGTTTACTCCGCCTGCAAAGGTGATTGACATTTACTTTTTAATAGAAAATTGTGAGTTCTTTATTTTTAAACACAAATTTAATATATGTTTGTTTTTCCCTACCAAAATCGACTGCGGGAAACAAAATTTAACTAGGTTAATTTATTTATTTAAGAAAAAGAGGAGAAAGTGGGTAGATACCATGATGGCCTTAATAAATCATATTATGTGGATTAATTTAAGTAGTTGGTCTAACAAAAACATAAGTATATTTTTTAGTTGTAAGGATGCAAGTTTTATTAGTCGATAGGCTTATTGTGTGCATTTTGGCCAGAATTTCCTTCAACCTTCCTAGTTTTTAACCCTTCCAATGTCGGCTCCCAGTCGGAAAAAAAATAGTCAACATTGTCTTATGGATAACAACATAAACTATATAACATTTACTATTTTATTGTGTTGCGACCATCACCACAAAACGCAAACCATAAATGAATCAATATCGGTTTCAATAGTGACCCAAATGAAAAAACCCACAAAACAGAAGAATTCACAATAACAAACGAATGCAAAAAAAAACAAACCAATTGGACTTCCCTGGTCGCGCCCACAAAAGGATATGAAAATCACGGCAAAACCTATCATGGGAATTGGACATTCCAGCAGGTGACTAATATCTTTTCATGGTCGTTCATTTACTTGTCAAACCAGAGAACGTATACTTGAAATGGAGCGGTACTGTATGTGCACTAAGAACCAGTTTCAATCACAACCTATCAAAAACAAATACTTGAAAGAAATTCTACCTACGTTACAGGAAGGTAATACAAAGTTCTCTAAACGTAATCAAAGCAGAAACTATAACAACTACCAACTGGGAACAAACTATGAACTAGCCTTATGCTGTAGGAACAGACACAGGGATGGATTCCCGATGCTGGAGGAACAATATAAGACTGAGTTTGCATAGAAACTTCAAGAATGAATTCTAACTTATGATCAACAGAAAATAAATGACTAACTAACTAACTAGAGATACTTACTAAGTGGGCCCCCTTAGCAAGCATCAACTACTTATGCCAGTATTGAACTCATAACTTCATCGAATTTTATTCATAAACTCAGAATGGTGTACATTGTTCTGTTCATATGAAAACTAACAAAAAAATCTATCTCTTGTCATACGTACTCTACTTTTTATTATCATACTAACTTTTACATGATATCCTTTATATCTCACTATGCTTGCTCACTCGTGCAGGAGGAACACTTATTTAAATCAGGAAAACAACTAACTAACTAACCCTAACAGAGAAAGACATGGATGTAAATGTATCCTGGAATCGAGGAATGGACTAAATAAGTGAACTTATCCACTCAACACGATTCAGAGAGAATTCAACACTCCACTCTTTCCAGATTAATTGACATTTAAATTCCTTTCGAACAATTTCGGTCAAAGAGTCTTCGCCAGAATAACTGCCTCGAAGTCGTGCAGGAAATGGACTTTACTATAAGGCCGAGGTCAGCTGAGCTTGACTCGTTCATACTTTCTTCAACAACTTGCGAAACACAAGGCAACAAAAGCGAACGGAAACATGCATGACAACTTACATGATATTCATTTATTAATCACATATCAAATTTACTTCATCATTCAAAAACTACATGTGTTATACCAGTCATTTGGGAAGTCAAACAGGGTAATAAATAGACATATCAACATGATAGGCTGCAAGAATATAAAAGTGAATTGCTACAGGATATCCCCCAATAAAAAGTTTCTAAAGAGTTTAAACAACCATGAACAACAAAAGTAAGGGTATTAAAAGTACACCATGATACCCAAATTATGAGCATATTTTGGGCTCATCATTTGCCCCCTACTTAACCTGATGCTGGTCCTCTAGCATTAAACTTTCTGGTGGTCTCTCTGAAATCAGTGGTTGAGGCATGACCCTGAAATGAAGTTATAAATTTATAATAAAAACCTCTGAAACTTTTCCACCTTTCATACCTACGAGCTTCTGTATCTTCATTAATATTTGTAGCTTGGTAAGGATAAAGAGGCCACATCAGCATAGGAGGTCTAAATGTCAAGGGAAACCACAATTCAAACCTCTCTTGAAGGCCCAACTAGATATATCTATTTGATCTTTTGAGAGTTACCGTAAAATTCACGGGACTGTGAGGCTCAGACCTTTTTAACCCAACAGTCAATCTCTCCCATCTCTTCTCAATTCTAGAGTATGACAGCTTCCAAAATGAGTATGTCTGTTCTTGAAACTCATCATACACCTATTTTCTGAGATCGAATATTTTCATCCTGACTATATTATTATTATAGCCATATGCCACAGTAAGCCAGGTTTTCAACATTGTATAAGGGTCTGAACTCTCAGGGCACAATGGAATAGGCTCATCCCTTTTGGCTTCTTCATATGCTTCCAATTGTCTGCCATAATTAGCTTTGTTTTCCACCCAAGACATGAGTGATCTTAAATGAATGTCGCCAATGTACAGAAGTGGATTCCACTCTGTTTCAGAGGGAATTATAAAGCCATGCAAATAAAATTCACACAAATAATTCCTTAGCCAATAAGGAGCTGCTTGGTATGCATCATAGAATTCTTTAGCAGTGTGACTAACAGAATCTAAATTATGAGAAATTCTCATTAATTGGAACCACAAAAATTATTCCTTGAGACATAGAGCATAAACTCTAGGCAGTGGTCTCATAATCTTACCAATTATTATCATCATTTCATTCATTTTCTCCTTTAACTCCTAAATTTCATGTTTCTGCCTTTCAATGTCTCTTTTCAGTTTCTTCTTTTCTTCCTCCCAAAGACTCTGTTGCATTTCAGTCTTGGCTAGGTGGTGGAAACTCAAGGTCTACAATGTGACTAGTCTCCATGTGTTTCTGAGATATTCCAAGAATTCAATCAAAAATGTCTTTTTGTAAACAACCATGGCTTGACAAGTTTCAGGGGGTAATGAAGCTTCATTGGCCACTTCCAATTGTTCAAGTTGTTCTTCCCCTTGCTGCAGGATGAATTCCTGTTGCCGTAGTGGAGAAGACTGTGCTTCCTCTGAAATCTACATAACCGCAGCAGCCAAGTCATCGAGACTTGGTACCCCCCTTTCATTATGCTCAACTTCCCTTGTCTCAATTTGTTCTTCTTCAGGAATAACAAATGGACTTTGTGTAGCATTCTCAGATACAACCTAAGAGACATTATGTTCAGAACCTACAAATTTCTCTAAAATTATGATAACTTCAGGTTGAGGTGAAACAGGGGAGACTTTACATTATTTTCTTGTTGAAACTCTTCTTGGCAATGTTACAGCTGCCGGAGGTGCTCTTGTAGCTTTCCTCTTTCTGAATTTCCTAGAGGGCTCTACCTTATCAGAAGATGATGGTAAACTTGTGGTGGCAACAGGCGTTGCTGTAGGAGAAATTATTGTAGGAGAAGGTGCTGCAGGAGTAGAGCGTTTCCTTTTCTAAGGATGAGGGTCAGATTCTAGGGTTTGTTCTACCCCATATGACTCTCCTGCCTTTGTTTTTCCTTTTTCTCTCCTACTGGAAGACCTAGTTTGCACCCGGGTAGAGGACTCTGGTGTGAACGCTGCAGGACTAGGTGTTGCAGGAGCAGATGACCCTTTCCCTGCTTCCCTACTAGTAGATGTTATTTTCTCTTTATTTTTCTTAGGCCATGGAGCAAGTTCCTTAGGGGGTTCTAGAAGTTGCAGGCTCTTTTGGGCAACAAATTGTTGCCAGGAAAGAGGTGACACATCCCTCAAGGAGTGTTCAATCAACAGTTTAATAAGGGCATGATGGGCAACAGAATTATCCCTCCCTCTCTGGGTTTCATGGGTGCATTGCTTCAAAAGATTTAACAAAAAGTTTGGGACATTAACAGCTAACCCATGCCTCATATGACTCAGCAATTTAAAATGGTAGGAATGTAGGTAAGAAAAATGGCCTTCACCTGTTAAGTACCTGATTATAAAAGTAGCATATTCTGGATATGGGGGAGGCAATGACACTCGCTTGCATCCTTCCTTAGAGACCTCCAAGGGTCCATCAGTTGGTATTGTACATGCTGCCCTAGCAGAAACAACATCTGAAGAAAAATTCTGTCATACAACTGGAAGCCCAGTTACCTCTGCAATTCGTTCCTTAGTTACAGCTACTGTTAAACCCCATACTGTAGCCTCTCCTTTAGAAAAGGTTCTTAAAAGTTCGCCTACGGCTTCCTCATTGAAAGTATCTAACCTCAAAAAGTAGTTCAACCAACCACAAAGGTTGAATGCTTGAACTATTTGAGAATTATGTGTCAATATCTCATGAGATACAGGCTCATGTCTTACCAGTTGACCACCCATATTCACAATTGTCTGTTGAAACTTAAACTCTTTTCTAAAAATCCAAAGAAAACGTTTTTGCTCTGTTTTTCTATCTTGCTGTCACTTTCTCTTCTTTTCTAAGAATGAACCCAAAAGATATTTGGATGTAATAATTGTTACAACTACTTAAAAAAGCAGTTTTAATTGTGATTTAGGATGGAAACATGCAGTCATATTTGGAAAGTACAAGAAAAAAATAAAGAAAAATATATGAATCAGTTGTGACAGCAGCATAAGTGAAATGGATTATCTTGCCCCCTACTTAAAATCTGACATGTGTCCACACATGTACTAAAGAATAGGCAGAGATCGGGTAATAATGACTGATATAGACATAGTAGTAAATGAATAAAATGAAATAAATCAATGATGCAACAACAAAAGATATCACATACCTTTCAATAAATGTGAATATGTGCCAAGAAAGATGACGGCTCCGGCATGAGATGACAGTTGGGAATGAAATCATAATTAAGGGTGGTACAAATGAATGAGGTGGATGGGTGACGTGGACGGATGAGATGCATGGAGGGAACAGATGGATGGGATGGAAGATAAGGAAGTGAGATGTGGCAATGAGTGAGAATGAAGAAAAAGAATTTCCTTAAAAATGAAACATTTATTATGAGCATGCATTGTAACATTATGGTGAAGCTGCAGGAGAAAGGCTAAAGCCTTTCACTCTAGGAAGATTAGTGGCAAGATTCTGAACAAACTGCTACATGAATTCTTCTTTTGAGACTGGCTTATGATACAACCGAAGACGGTATCCATTAACCAGTAGCTTGAATCGAACAGGATCAATTGTGACTAATTGAACTGAACCATTATCAAATACATTCTCAATTTCATATGGGCCAAGCCATCGGGTGGTGAGTTTACCTTGATTTTCTTTATACCTCGAATCATAGAGTAGCGCCCAATCACTGGCAGAGAATTGCTTAGTGCGGATATGGTGATCATGCCATTTCTTCCTTTGTTGCTATACAATTTTTGTATGCTAGAGGGCTGCTTTTCTGAGTTCATCTAGCGCATTCAGCTGTAGGAGTCATTCCTTTTGGGCCTCAGAAATATCAATATTAAGTTCTAAAGTAGTCCTCAAGGTCTTGTGCTCAAATTCTATTGGCAACATGGCAGTCTTTCCATAGAGTAATTCAAAAGGAGTAAACCCTGTAGTTGTCTTCCACATTGTCCTATAGGCCCAGACGACTTCAAGGAGTCGACTGCTCCAGTCTTTCTTGTGTAGCTGAACTATCTTTGTAAGTATCACCTCAATTTCTCTATTGGTAACTTCTGCTTGACCATTGGCTTGAGGGTGATAGGGGTTAGACTTCCTGTGTCAGATCTTCTAATCATTCATTAGTGCATTGATTAAATTGGATGTAAATTGAGCTCCTTGATCTATGACAAGTTCCCTTGGGACTCCAAACCTAGTAAAGATCTGCTCATACAGGAATTCAACAACCTTGTTGTCACGGGCATGAGTCATTGCTTTCACTTCCACCCATTTGGTTACATAATTAGTACAAATTAAAATATATGATTTTCCATTGGATGGAGGATCAATAGGTCCAACAAAATCCATGCCCCACTTATCAAAGGGACTGACGACCACTTGAGGATATAGGGACATTTCATCAGACGTTGTTGGTCTTCCCATGTGTTAACATCTGTCACATTTTCTAGTATAGGTTGTAGCATCTCTGTGTAGTGTAGGCCAATAGTATCTGGTAGTAAGTACCTTCATAGATGTTCTTTTTGCAAAAAAGTGCCCACCGAATGGCTCATCATGACAAGCATGCAGGATGTCATAGGTTTCACCTTCCCTTACACATCTTCTCATGACATGGTCAGGTCCTGTATAGAATAAATAATCTGCAATCCATGAAAAGTTAAAACTTTTATCCACCAACAATTATTTTTCCTTTGGGGAAAAATACGCTGGAATCTGGTTGACTGCCAAGTAATTTGCAATAGCTGCATACCATGGGGTGCAAGCAGCAATGAAAAATAGATGTTCATCAGGAAATCTATCATCAATTACCTCTAGTGTGTCAGGTGTAGTCGTTTGAAGCCTTGATAAGAAATTAGCCACTACATTAGCCCGTCCTAGTTTATCAATGATTGTGATATCAAATTCTTGCAACAATAGAAGCCATCTTGCTAATCTGCCAGATATGGCAGGCTTATTCATGAGGTACCTTATTGTTGCATGGTCTGTATGAACAAATACTTGGTAACCAGTGACATAGTGTCAGAACTTGTTTAAAGCATACACAACTGCTAACAATTCCTTTTTGTGACAGTATAATTTAATTTAGGACCTTGCAAGTTTTTGCTAATGAAATATATGGCATGTTCAATTAATTCTCTTTCTGTCCTAAAATTGCCCCTGTTGCATAATCAAAAGCATCTGTGTGTATATGGAAAGGCAAACTCCACTTCAGTTCTTGAAGAACAGGTTCCTGAGTAAGCAAGTTCTTAAGCTACAAGAAAGATTTGTCATAGGCTCCAGTCCAACTAAATTCAGAATCCTTAGTCAACAAGGCATATAATGGGCTGACTATCTTGCTAAAATCTTTGATGAATCTTCTATAATATCCAACATGTCCTAGGAAGCTTCTAACATCCTTTTGTTTTGTAGGTTTTGGCAAAGTTAGAATAACTTCTATTTTTGTAGGATCAACCTAAATTTTTGCTTGAGAGATATGATGGCCTAAAACAATTCCCTCTTGCATCATCATAAAACATTTCTCACTATTCAAAGACAAATTCTGTTCCTGACATCTTTTCAACACTTTTTCCAAATTGGCTAATGCTTCATCATAAGTAACTCCATAGGTAGTGAAGTCATCCATGTAGATTTCCACAGAATCATGAGAAATATCAACAAAAATACTTATCACTGCCCTTTGGAATGTTACAGGTGCATTACACAGTCCAAAAGGTAAGATAGAGTAGGCAAATGTGCCCCATGGATTGGTAAAAGTTATTTTGTCTTGATCTTCAGGGGTGATTCTTATTTGATTATAGCCACTGTACCCATCCAAAAAGGAGAAATACTTTTTTCCAGACAATGAATCTCATACTTGGTCAATAAATGGCAATGGAAAATGATTATTTTTAGTTGATGTGTTCAACTCTTTGTAGTCCACACAAACTCTCCATTTTCCACCTTTTTTAGGGACAATACCCAGTGGAGACACCCATTGATTGTCTGAAATGGGGTAGATAAAACCATCATCAAGCAATTTTTGAAGCTTTGTTTTAACTATTTCCCTAAGTGCCAGATTTATCCATCTTTAAGGCTGCCTGAGAAGTGAACAATCTTCCTTAATGTAGATCCTATGAGTACAAAGTTGAGGATCTATTCCCTTCATATCCCCATAGTCCCATGCAAAAGCTCTGTATTGTTCTTGCAACATTGTGACTAGGGCAGCTTGTTGAGATTGAGGTAGCTTATTATTGATATTCAAACAGTGGCCTGGAGATACTTCTACTTGTTTGATAAGATCATTCATAGAAGCTGTTGATAATGGTGGTGTCTGTATTTCAGATGGAAGAAAATTTTGATAAACAGTAGGAGATTCAGGCGACAGGTTCTCAGAATTTAGTTGATGCAGGAAACACTGCTGAAGACTGCTATCTGTAGCAGATGGGCTACCCAGACCAGGATTGGACTGCAAAATATTGAAAAGCAGGTCATCCTCACTTTGAAGTTGAGAAAACAGATTAGTTTGCAACATCATTAGTTGAGCCAATGAATTGACTTCTTTAGTTTCCTCTCCTAAATTTGGCCAAATTGGTTGAAACAAATCTGGCTGAGGCTGAGCAGGTGGGTATAAAGCTAATTTATTTCTTGACTGACCATCAGAAATTGTCATGTCTCTAGAATGACATCCTATAAAAGCATCAGCTGTAGCTAACCATGGTCTACCTAGGATGATAGGATATCCTCCCAAAGTGGCCTTAGTGGACAATATGGTAAAATCTGCTGAGTATTCCCAAGACTCAAGGGTGACAATAACATCTACCATTCCATCAAGTTTTATTGTGGAGCTATCAGCAAGCTGCAGGACGGTAAGTGTAGGCCGAATTTTTTAGATATTCAAATACTCCATTGTATTCTTGGTCATTACATTGATGGCTGCCCCAAGGTCAATCAAAACATTCTTTATTATTTGGCCATTAATATTTATTTGTACCACAGGACTCCCAGGGTCAGTGTATTTTGGGATGACTATCTTTTCTAACATAATATTTGCCAACTGTCCTAGAACATGGATAGTTTGGGAATCCTTTTTCTTTCTTCCTTGTTTCTTCAAACATGACTCCTTAATGGATTTTCTATAAATTAGGACATCTTTAATGGCTTGAAAAAGGGGTATTTGAATGTGTACATTCTTCAACTGATCCAAAATATTAAAGGTAGGCTCTTCCATAGAATTTGATGTAATAATTTACAATCTTTGAGGAAAAGGAAATTTGGTCTGATGCTATAGGATAGGCTCCTTAGAGACAGTATTTGATATAGGTATATGTTCTACAGTATCAGTTAGTTGTTCTAAGGCAGAGTCTGGAATCTCTGTAATTATAGGTGACTGTGGAGCAGGAAGTGTGGTTCCATATTAGAGATGAATATCATGAATATTCAAGGCATAAGCTAGGTACTGATTGACTTTTGTAGAATGCATAGGCTGTTGTTGCTGCTGTTGCTTATTATTAGGATTTGACAATGGTTGAGCAGGCATAGGTGTTTGTTTTGGAGGGCCAGTATTTGCTGCAAGTGCTGCAGGAGGTGGCATGAGGGCCTGTGGTTGTGGCTGCTGAGGATGCAGGAAGACAAGGGATTGCTTCTACCATTGCTATGGACTTCTCCATTGAGGGTTCTGCTACCAGTTACTTGAAGGTGGAGTCCATTGTCCTTGTGGCTACTGCTAATCTCCTTGAGGAGATTGCCATTGAGGATTCTGATAGCTAGGCCAGTGAGGTTGAGAAGTATTCCAAGGTTGTGATGGGCCATATGTAGGTTGCCACTAGTTATTGTAATTAGAATAAAGATTACTAAAAGTCAAAGGATCTTGAGGCATACCTTGTCTTGAGCCCATGGTCGCCTTTGTACAAGGAAGAATACTTGGTCATCATCACTTTCTACAACTTTAAAATTAGTAGGTAGCTGCTTAGCCTCCAGGTTAGCCACCATCTTGCATCTGCATTCACATTTCTTCTATCTGCAATGTGGATAGAACTCAGCCAAGATTACTTCAGCTTCCTTATGTTTCTTCCGAGCTTGCATAGTATCCAACTGTGTAGCCATGTTGTTTATGATATCCTGCTTGAAATCAGATAGCAAATTTGTGATCTCCATCCATGAAACTCCATTAATAGAGGACTTTCCCACTGTGGCTTGATGACCTCTACCCTTCTTAACAATTGCTCAAGAGTAGTTGAGACATATTTTTTTGATATCATCCCAAGGCAGTTAAGTTATATCACCTCCTACCATCAGGTCCAGGGCGTCTATACATGTATCAATAATTCCCCTTAGAAAAAGTAGTTTATGAGATTATTCGTTGAGAGTATGGTCTAAATTATTTTTCAGGGAAAACAAGAATCTTGAGATATAGTCTTCCAGACTTTCATCCTCCTTTTGTTGAATTCTGAATATATCGTCTCCCTTACTACCACTCTAACAATATTCCTTGTATTTCTCAAGGAATTTTGTTTGCATGGCTGCCCAACTATTAACAACACCTCTTCCCAAACTCATGAACTATCTAAGGGCTCCTTCCTTCAAAGTGGAAGGAAACAACTTTAGCCTGTGAGCATCTTAAGTGTAATCATAGCTACAATAGAGGATATCAAACTTAAAAAAAAAAAGTTTATGGGTCCTCTGTAACTAGGCCAAAGAACTCGGGAAGTAATGAAGAAGGAATATTTTTAAGGTTATCAGTATCCTACTAGGCAACAATGGGAAACTCAAAAGTAGGAGGCAGTGGATTAGGTGGATTACGTGCCATATTTGCTCGCTGAAGTATCAGAGCAAATGGATTTTCCTCAGGTTCTTCGTCAGCTGGGTCAAATGGCAATTCAACAAATAGGTTTGTAGGGAGGAACCTTCCCGGAGCATCTCTTCTTCTATGCATGCAATAGAATGAATGGTGAATTGAAAGATTTTGAAAATTCTTGAATAATAGACTAAACTACTGCTAAAAATGACTTTTGACAGGTTCTTAGCTTGACACCATCCCCGACAATGGCGCCAAAAATGGTCACACCCACAAAAGGATATGAAAATCATGACAAAACCTATCCTAGGTATTGGGCATTACAGCAGGCGAATAATATCTTTTCATGGTCATTCATTTACTTGTCAAACTAGGGAACGTATACTTGAAATGGAGCGGCACTGTATGTGCACTAAGAACCAGTTTCAATCACAACCTATCAAAAACAAATACTTGAAAGGAATTCTACCTACGTTATAGGAAGGTAATGCAAAGTTCTCTAAATGTAATCAAAGAAGAAACCATAACAACTACCAACTGGGAACAAACTATGAACTGGCCTTATGTTGCAGGAACAGACACAAGGATGGATTCTCAATGCTGCAGGAACAATATAAGACTGAGTTTGCACAAAAACTTCAAGAAAGAATTCTAACTTATGATCAATAGAAAATAAATGACTAACTAACTAACTACATATACTTACTAAGTGGGCCCCCTTAGCAAGAATCAACTACTTATGCCAGTATTGAACTCATAACTTCATCAAATTTTATTCATAAACTCAAAATGGTGTACATTGTTCTGTTCATATGAAAAATAACAAAAAACTCTATCTCTTGTCATATGTACTCTACTTTTTATTATCATACTAACTTTTACATGATATCCTTTCTATCTCGCTATGCTTTCTCACTCACGTAGGAGGAACATTTATTTAAATCAGGAAAACAACTAACTAACTAACCCTAACAGAGAAAGAAGTGGATGTAAATGTATCCTGGAATCGAGGAATGGACTAAATAAATGAACTTATCCACTCAACACGATTCAGAGAGAATTCAACACTCCACTCTTTCCAGATTAATTGACATTTAAATTCCTTCCGAACAATTTTGGTCAAAGAGTCTTCGCCAGAATAACTGCCACGTTCAGTTGTGCAGGAAATGGACTTTACTACAAGGCCAAGGTCAGCTGCGCTTGACTTGTTTAGACTTTCTTCAACAACCTACGAAACACAAGGAAACAAAAGCGAATGGAAAAATGCATGGCAACTTACATGATATTCATTTATTAATCACATATCAAATTTACTTCATCATTCAAAAACTACATGCATTATATCAGTATTTTGGGAAGTCAAACAGGGTAATAAATATAAACATATCAACATGATAGGCTGCAGGAATATAAAAGTGTATTGCTACAGGATATCCCCCAATAAAAGGTTTCTAAAGAGTTTAAACAACCATGAACAACAAAAGTAAGGGTATTAAAAGTACAACATGATACCCAAATTATGAGCATATTTTGGGCTCATCATTCCCCTCTGCTTATCGGCTCATTGTTGTATGTCATTGCACGCAACTGCTAGTTTATGTATAGTGTGTAAAATGATTTATTGTGTGGAAGTTGATAAATAATATTATCTATTTTTTAATGTTATAATTTATTTTTATATTTTACTTTTTTAAATATTTTATTTTTTAGTCTTTGGTCAAGTATCTGAGTGTGAAACTAATTTGAATGATTTCTATGTTTGTGTATTTAATCTTGAAAATTTGAAATTTTAAATTCAAATGTAAACTTTTGCTACAAATTTTACTTGACCGGTATGAGTTAACTGAAGTGTGAATTTATTAAATTATTCACCGAGGTGGTGTATTTAAAGACTAACACTAATTGGAAAATAGATAATCTAACAACTAGGTTTGAAATATAATAATTAGAGAGCATGTCTATGAATTTGATTGCACATGGATAAACTAGATCATATCAACACTATATTATTATTCTAGGAGCATATTATCCACTTTCCAACTATTCATGACATTGGGGTTCATGATCACTGAATTGATTCATCTAGAGGTTTAACTATTGAGAACTTGACCGTCAAAATAGAATAGATTCCCAAAGGTGTTTGTAAACACCACCAATCCTACACAAAATATGGACTCTAGAAATTGAGACAAATATGTTCCAATTTGGAAGGAATAGTTAGATTGTGTCCATGAATTATATGTTCACTTTTGCACTTATTAAGGTAACAAAAACTAATAAACAATCATATTTATAGTCTAGATCTAAAAATTGGATCTTAATCATAAAAATAAGGCCTAAGTTTCTCCATTTTAGTTAATCATTCCATTATAATAAGGGTTTTTATTATTATTTTGGAGCATATAGAGCTTATAAAACTTGGATCGTTGAAGATTTGAAATGATTTAGAATATCTTGAAGAAGAAGATATAATTGTGTGTTGTTTTGAAAACTTGGCATTTTTAACTTCTAGAAAGTTCATTGATTACATAAGCAATGAGTGCATGTTCATCGCAACAAACTAGTTAATCATAATGGAAAATGAAGAAAACCTTGTGGTGAACATTTGCTTTCCCTAATGAATTTCTTGGTTCTATTTCTTTGAGAACTAATGAACTCATTTCTATGTGTATAAAACATTGGGTTTGAAGGGTTGTAACAATTTGTATCAATGTCTAAGAATTGAGATGCATGTCTTGAAGCTTAGGATGTGTGTATGAGGGTATATATACTAATGTTTGGGACTACATATAGGTTGGAACTTATATTTTGCCTCTAAAGAAAAATGATTTCCATAATAGGATATTGATCATTAGAGCTAGATTGTTGAATGAAACATCACATTCATGCACTTTGGAGCTATTATAACATGTTGAGTTTTATAGGTCATGTTTAATACATACATATTGTATTTAATATGTTTGGTTGGCTATATGGTGAAGATGAGGTGATTTTCCCTTAGCTAGAGTGTTCCCCCTTAGGGTTTCTTCAAGTCAAAATACTTGTCTTAGCCACTACCATTGTTTTCTTATCATTGTTTCTATTACTTCATAATGAAGTTTCGATGCATATGTAAAAAATTTCATACAAATTAATATTGTTAAATATTAATTTTACTAGTTTCAAGTAGTCAAGTTGTAATAAATTGTAACTAATGAGTTTATTAAGAGTATTTTGATCAATTTATGAATCATCGATGATAGAATATAACATTTTAAGATCTTACTGCATAATTTTTTAATATTTAGATAAAAGCATCTACATCAAAATTGGAACTAATTGAAGAGTTGTAAAGGTTGATGTATTGTTTGATGATCATACATGCATTTTTACAATGGAAGGAGGAAGTGATTGAATAAATAGTTTAACTACATCCTCAACTACATATACCTATTGAAGTGAGCAACCAATATCTTCAATCTACAACACGAAATGATCTCCACATGCAATAGAGAGAATCAACAATGGAAGATATTATTCCACCAACAAGAATTACAATATGATACAAGATTCATAATATGTGAAAAAAATATGTTGTGATATGCATGAGATTCCTTTCTTATAAAGGAATGGTGAGTGATAGGATTAAAAAAGATCATGAAAAGTGTCCTAATCCCATCACATGAGATAACTAACTCAAGACAACATAGAATAAGATAAAATCTAGAAAAGACAACTAAGACTTCTAGAAATAATCCTAGGACCTAAGTAAACTTAACATATGAATATGTCCCTGACATCCCTAGTAAAGAATTAACTAGGTACAAGGCTTTCTTCACACCAAAACCCCCCCTTAAGTGCAACTAAGGGATAAACAATGTAATATGTGAAAGATGGGTCCCAACAACAAGGCCTAGTGAGGTACCCATGTACAAAAAAAACTCTCACAAGAGGAGAAAAGGAGAAAAACCTATGGGATAAAACCTCTCTCCAAAAGAGAGATAAACCTGCAAAGAAAATAAAAGGAGGGATGACTCATCGAGACCCACCAAGTACAATTCCTTCAACCTAAGCATCAATCACAACTAAATATAATGAGACAATGCCAAAGGTTTAGTGGAGATGTTTGCAATGTCTTGTTTTGTAGGCAAGTATTCCAAGTTGAGAACACCATCTTGGATGATTTTCTTGATGAAGTGCATGTAGATCTCAATATTCTTAGTATGTTGATGCTCCACTAAATTGTGTGAGATATGGATCACCCTTTGATTATCACACCAAAAAGTAGTAGGTTGATCGGAAGGAAAGCCAAACCTAGTCATCAACTGACGAAGCCAAACAACCTCCTGACTAGCCAATGTTCTACCTCAATACTCTACATTTTTCAATGATAATGTAATAGCAATCTGATTCTTACATGACCTTGTAGCTAGACTAGAACCAAGGAAAACGATAAAGCCAGAAGTAGACTTTCGATCATTGACATCACTAGCCCAATCTGAGTTAGTGAATCCAAAAATTGGAGAAGATATTGATCTATAATGAACTCTAAAATGTGTAATGCCCTGAATGTACCTCAAGATATTTTTGGTTTCCTTCCAATGACTCCCATGAGGCTCCTAAGAGAAGTGAAAGACAAGGCCAACCATAAAGGAAACATCAAGATGACTAAGTGTCAAATACAAAAGACTGCCAAACAACTATCGATACAAGGTAGGATCAACTATATAGGAGTAGTGCAACTAGTAGATAGTACAAAACCTAACTAAAAAGGTGTGGGGGGGGCTTGCAATCAGCCATGCCAAATCTCTGAAGAAAATATAGAGCATACTTTTGTTGGAAAATAAAGATCCTCTCAGAAGTCTGATGAACCTAAAGTCCAAGGAATTAATTCAAAAGGCCAAGGTCAGTCATATCAAATTCTCTATCAATGCTTGTTGAGTACTCTAAATCATGGAAGTGGAATCCCCTACAAGAATCAAATCATCCACATAGAGTACAATAATGAGAAGATCCTCTCCATGTCTCCGAGTATAAACTATAGGATCCTTCAATGGCAATGGTTGTACCTAAAAGAAAACAAGAAACTATCCATCTTCAGCCCTAGGGTCTTATTTGAGACCCGTACAATAAATTTTAAATCTTGCAAACAAGTGAAGAGTCTTGCACAAAACTTGGTGGCTGCTCCATATAAATCTCCTTATGAAGATCCCCATGCAAGAAAAAACTCTTCATATCCATTTGATACACTGATCATCTCTAAGAGGTAGCTAAAACAAGGACAAGATGAATAGAATCCATCTTGGCAACATGAGCAAAGGTCTCAAAATAGTCAAATCCCTCAACCTATGAAAACCACTTTCTAACAAGATGAGCCTTGTACTTGTCAATGCAACCATCAAGAGAATATTTGGTACAATACACCCACTTGCACTAACCCAAATGTCTTCCCTTAGGAACAGGTATGTAAGATCCCAATTATGATTCCTCATCAAATTAGAAAAAATCCTCAGCCAGAGCACTATCCCACTCAGGAATATTGGAAGCATCTAAAAATGTCTGAGGATCATTTGAAATAGTATGACTCAAAATACTAAGCCTTGAAGTCTAAGAATGACTATAACAAGTACTTGTGGGATCACCAGCAAGAGGACCAACCTCCTCAAGAGTAGTATAATCCCATCATGGCCTAGTGGGTGGATTAGGAGGAGGTGGATCAAGACCATTATGAAAATATTTGTCAAGAAGTAAAACATCCTCAATTAAAGAAGATTTAGTAGGTTGTGATGAAGAAGTGGAAGGAGGATTCATCTATGTGAAGGACTTAGAAAAGTAAATATTATTATGAAAATAAACCTCTCATCATGTGTTAGGATCAAACAATTTGTATACCTTCACTTCCTCACAATAGCCAAGAAAAATGAACCGTTGACTCTTCTTCTCCACTACTTTATGTTGACCATTGGGAATGAGTGCCCAAGCCTCACTACTAAATAATCTAAAGAAGAATACATTAGGCTTATGATGGGACTAAGCCTCCTTAGGATTCATATTCCACACTACCTTGTGAGGCATGGAATTTTGAATATAGTTGGCACAATTGATAGCTTCATCCCAAAATGTTGGAGCCATGGACCGAGATTGAATCATACAATTAATAATCTCATGTAAAGTCTTGTTCTGGGTATGTGCAGGATCATCGTGGAAAAAACAGGCCCTTAAGTGGCAAAAAATTCAAAAAAATCAGAGTTAGGCAACTTGACGTAAAAATTTGAATAAGTTATATATATTATTTAAAAAATATGTAAGAATATAATTTGTAGAAAATTGAATGTAGTTTCTAAACAACTAGGTTTCTTTAAAAAAGAAATCTATTTGGTGAAAATTTGAAATTTCAATGCAAAGGGTAGGAAAAAATAAGAAGTAGGTGTCTGTCTCCACCACCCTAACCACAATAAAATGATAATATTTTTTATAATATTTTAGATATAAATAGAGGACTCATGCCCTGATGTGATGCATATTTTTGTAATTTTTACCAAGTAAATAATTAATTGTGAATTTTTATTAAACTTTTAAAAAATATAAAAACTCGTGATGTCTCCGTCCTCAATCTTAACTTGGTCAAAACTTCATGAAATTCAATTTTTCTTTTTTTAATCCTATAGTATGAAAAGCATAGAATGTGACACATGTTTTGGATTCAAAAAATGTGATACCATTTGAAAGCTATAGATGTTTTTCAATCAACCTATCATTCAGGACTTTAGTCATAATTTGAATAGAAAATGAATAATAATTACTTATTAAATTCAAAGTAAAGCATAATTTATATCGGTGGAAAGTTGAGAATATCCTTTAAAAATCCTTTTTGTTTCATCAATTTTGGGTAAAAAAAAGTCATTAGCCACATACCGATCATATTGCCACTTTTTGGCCCATCATGATCCTGCACATACCCTTCTTCCTCTCTATGAAGCCATTCTATTGAGAAGTGTAAGGAGCTGTGTATTGATGAAGAATACCATTCTCATTGCAAAAATCATGAAATTATTGATTGACATACTATCCCTCATTATCTGTGTGTATCTGTCAAAGAGATAAACCTAACTACTTATCCAAAAAATTATTTGAAGGTCTTGAATGTGATGAGAACCTCACTCTTGAACTTCAAAAAATAGACCCATGTGCATTGTGAAAAATCATCAATAAAAGTGAGCACATATTTAGCCCCTATAAAAGGTGTTGGAAAGGACATGAGATCACTATGAACCAACTAAAGGGGTGTGGTTGCACGTGTAGCTTGACCCTTAGGAAAAGGATCTTGATGTTTTTTACCAAGAACACAACCTCGATAATCACCATCTGTGTAAGAGATCTTAGGAAGACCAACCACTAAGTTATGTGCATGAATTTGCTAAAGATATCTATATGGTAAGTGCAAAAAGATGGTTCCCAAAAAGGGGGCTTAAGTGGCCACTTTTTTTCTAAAATCAGGAAATACTGACCTTGGACGTGAAATTGAGGATTGTTACACTCAAAATTTTTAGATGGAACACAACCAAGGATCAAAGTGCTTTGTGTCTACTTTCTAAACTACTAATTTCTTTTGAAGATGGTTGAGATTAAGGGGTTCAAAAGAGGGACATACAAAAATTGGTGTTGTTTTTGTTAGAAAAACATAACATAACAACTCGTGTACGTCCCTAGCATGGTGAACTTTTTTTTGGTATTTTTAAAATTTCTATGGTGAGAAGTTAGCTAATAGTATGTAGTTGATGCACAATTTTTTATGATAATTTTTTAATGAATATTTGATTTTTTACTAATTTTCTATGTGGAAACTTCCTAAATAATAGAATTTTGGCCATGCTACCCCTACAAATTTTAGAAACTAATTGATTTTGGTTTTTTATAAATTTGTAGAATGGAGTCTAGCTTATAAAAATGTAATTTATTTGAAATATTGATGAACAATTAATTTATAACAAAAAAAAACACCAAACACTGCTTTTTGCCAAAAAAGAGACATACAAACAAAAGATAATATGGATGAAAGGCTTAACATTGTCAGAAAGTGAAAAAAATTACATCTTTGGATAGCTAAGAGAGAACCTAACATTACCCAGGTGTTTGATTTGTTCGACATTGAACCATGTGCAATCCTGATGGTGAGCACAAACTCGATTTTGTGAAATATTGTAGAATTTGCAAAAAAATGTCTCTAGTTGTTGGGAATGACCTCCAAGCCTTTGGGTTGGTATTCCAAGGAAAATACCAAGCCCAAGGCTTGGGTATTCCCAAAGCAAGATATAACGCACTTGCATTATATCTCAGTTTTGACATGGCTTTTTGCATTTGTGGGGAACATGTCTAGCAAGACATAATGTGAGTGAGGTATAGTGTGATCATGTTATGTCTTGCTTTATGTTAAATGCTACTCTATTGAATGTATGTTTATATATTTGAATGTTTGTATGTACATGTATGCTTGTATGTATGTATGAATGTATGCTTGTATGTATGTATCTATGCCTATATGTATGCATGTATGTATCAATGCATGTATAATATACATATGCCTATATGTATTTAAGATTGTATCTACACATGCACATGTATGCTTGTATGTATGTAGCATTGTATGTACATATGTATTATACTTGTATGCATGTAAGTCTCTAGAGGGAGGGAGAATTTTAAGAGAGAGAGAGAGAGAGAGAGAGAGAGAGAGAGAGAGAGAGAGAGAGAGAGAGAGAGAGAGAGAGAGAGAGAGTTTAGAGAGAGGGAGAGGGGGTGGAGGTGAGAGTTTAAGAGAGATAGAGTGGGAGAGAAGGGGTTGGAGTGAGAGGGACTTAGCTAGGTAGAGTGGGAGGGATAGAGAGAGAGATAATTGAGAGAGATGGATAGAGAGAAGGGGGTGAGAGAGATGGAGAGAAAGAGAGAGTTAGGTAGGGTGCGAAAGGAGAGAATTGAGAGTGTGGGGGTGAGAGGGAGAGACTTGAGAGATAGGTAGTGAGAGGAGTGAGAGAGAGGGAATGGGGAGAGAGGGAGTGTAAGTGAGATACTTGAGAGAGGGAGAAGGTGTGGGAGTGACCTAAGAGAGTGAGAGAATGAGGGGGGTGGAGTGAGGGAATTATCTAGGAAGAGTGGGAGGGATATATAGAGAGAGGAGGGAGAGAGAGAGAGAGTTACCTAGGTATGTTTCCAGAGGGAGAGACCTAAGAGAGAGGGAGAGAGAGGGAGAGAGAGGGAGTGGGAGAGAGTGGGAGGGAGATAGAGAGAGAGAGAGATAGAGGGAGCAAGAGGGGGTGGTAGGGATTAATTAAGCGAGAGGTACATAGAAAGAGGGAGATAGTAGATAGAGGCAATTATAGAGGGTAGGAGAGAGGGAGGGAGGGAGAGGTGAGATGTATAGATAGAGAGAAAGTGATAGGGGTTGAGGGTATAATGTTGAGGGATTAGGGTGGAAGACCTATAGGGTTAATGGTTTCTAGGGTATTAGGGTTTAAGGGTTGAGGGTTAAAGGATTAGGGTCAAGGGTAGAGGGTATTGGGTTGAGGGTATAGGGTAGAAAGTTTAAGGGTTTAGGGTTGAGGGTAGAGGGTTTAGGGTATAGGTTTGAGGGTATATGGTTGAAGTATTTTATTAAGGGTCCAATGTAAAGGGTAGAAGGTATAGGGGTTGAGGTTTTAGGGTTTAAGGATTGAGGGTTGATGGATGTTGAGGGTTGAGAATTGAGGGTTGAGGGTTTAATGTATAGGGTAGAGGGTAGAGGGTAGAGGGTTTAAGGGTTTAGCATTAAAGGGTTGAGGGTTGAGGTTAGAGGATTGAGAGTATAGGTTTGAGGGATTAGGATTGTGGGTCCAATGTATAGGGTAGAGGGTATAGGGGTTGAGGGATTAGGGTTTAAGGGTTGAGGGTTGAGGGTAGAGGGTTCAAGGTTTAGGGGTTGAGGGATTAAGGGTTGATGGTTTATGGATTAGGAAAGAGTTTTTTCTTGGATTTAAGGGTTTAAGGATTGAGGGATTAGGGTTTAGGGTAGATAGTATTGGGTAGAGGTTAGAGGTTAGAGGGTTTAAGGGTTTAGGGTTTAAGGGTTTGTTGGTTATTTTCTAAGAACCAAACTAATATCTAGACATACCTATGGATTTTTCCATTTCCAATTATTAGTAATACTAAAAGGATTTGCCAATGAATGAATAGAGGCTGCTAAACTTATATTCCCACTCTTTGGGCTCTGTTAAACTCGGGAGGGTGATCCCACAATGTATACCTAAAAACCTCTTACAATTTCAACCAAATACATTGTTAATAACATATATCTCTCATGATACAATTTAATAACTGAACATTAAATAAGTTGGAAACTTATTATGCTAATGTTATATGAGTTGATTATTAGAGAAAAGACACCTGAAAGAGCGAAAACAATGTTCATTTTGAAATTTGATGGTTAAAAGATTGAGTAAGTAATGAATCAATGTTGTAAATGTAACAGTAATATCCCACCTGAACCAATGTCTTTATCTAGGGCATGAAGTCAATATCCTTTGACATAAACTAATAACAATTTTCAAATAATAACACATATAATCCCAAGAAATCTTGCATTATAATATTTCTCAGTGACTTTTACGATTATCACTTCTTACGAATATCCTAGCTCATAGTAGTTATAAGTTATCACTCTCATATAAGTATTTGAATCAATTCATTGAATCGATAGGCAAACATGAAGCTAAACATCCATCAAATAATGACAAAGACAAATGAAAGAAATCCTTGACTACTTTTAATCATAACTCATAACACACATACAAGGAGAGAGAATAACCATGAAACTCAATATCAATTTGTATTATAAAATGCTATATCATTATCAATGTTACATGCATAAGTATGAACTCCAAGATGAACTTAAAACAAAGACTCTAAAACTTGCTTCGTATTTTCTTGATAACACTAATAGTATCAACTCAAAATTTTCTAACTCTTGTGCTTCTGGTCCTAAATTCCTTCTTATAGAGAGGAAGGAGCAAAAATAGCTTTAGACTAGATAACACACATGTCATGATCTCATAGGACCACTTGTAGCAATATTCCCTTCCTAGTTACACCTGAGTCATCAGGTGAAGCAAATAAACATGAGGCAAAAATATCCTCAAATCTTCATGGAAAATAGGTCCCACCTTAAAAGACATCATTAGTTTGTTACAACAGTTACAAGATATTCTCCATGTGCTCCAAATGCAAACTACAAGGAAATCAAAAAAAATAAAATTATGAAGCAAGGCAAAGAAAGAAGGAAAAGGTCAAAAACTATTTAATCCATATTAGCACCATGTGCTAATTACTTTGAGTATTCAAGAGAGAATAATATTTTACCATGTTATATCAAAAGCCTAATATGTACTATTTTTAGGCTATGTATTATTCTTCTCTTGTCCACTATTCTCCTTATTCACTCTGTATACTTCTCCAACCAATCATTGTATTCCTCCTCAGTGGGCCATTTAACATTCAATAGATCCTACACCTTAGTAGCATACTGAGAGTACCTTGCATGAATTAAAATTTTTACTTCCTAAAAAAATATATCCATTTTTTACTCAATCTCTACCATCATATCAATGTCTGAATTGAGCAAGAGGTAATTAGTGATAGAAAAATGTATCATAGCAGCTTCAAGCAATCCTCCCAAATATTCCTTCCATGTGTCAAACGGATGTAATTCACCTTTGAAATTCAATATTTGAGGCATGCCATGGTTCTCCATTTCCTTGAATATTTTCAACTTTCTTTTGAGTTGTATTCCCAATTTTCCATGGAAAGTGGTTACCTCATTTATTGAGTTAATAGTCTTCAATATGTCAAGAATATTGGTGGGTGCCTCAGGATCCTCCTCTATATTTGGCATCATCTCTTTCAAAGCACTTACCCTAGCAATCTAGTTATTCCACTCACTCCTAAAGGTTTTTTGAACTTGCAGATACTTTGTATTTTCCTCATGAATTATACGTGGCCCATACTTCATTAGCCTTGTGGACCAGCTTGGTTACTCTATACTAAAGCACATCTCTAAAAAAATCATTGGCCACCCTTACTGTCTCTAGTTTGGCCTGCTTGACATTTTCCTCCCCAATAGTCAACTTTCCTCTCAAATCATCAATTTTGAGGGCCAAAGTTTCCCTATCTTGTGTACACATATCAAATGAGGAAGAGGGAGAAGGCTGAGTTACTATCTTCTGGGTAGCTTGAATAGTAGCACTCATTCAACTCAATTCATTCAAAGCCTTATTGTATTCCTTGAACAAAGATTCATATTTCTTTTGAGAAGTGTGTAGTGTCCACACTAAGCATTGCAACATGTTTAGTTAACTCAGCTGCCTGGATAGGAGTTATGTTAGTAGCTCTTTTGACCACTAGTGAACCAATGACTTCTTCAATAGGACTTGCAACCTCATGTTTGCTAGTATTAGGTGCCATAGAACAAATTTCAAGGGTATGCAGCTTTGGACTATACTCAGAACCAAATACTTTATTTTCAAACTAGTCTTCAGATATCAAAGCTTGAGGATCTCTTCTAATTGCATCATAGGCTATTGTAGCTATGATAGTACATCCTGGTAATAACATGATTCCACTATCTTTAATAATTCTTCAAGCTTCAGTAGGAGTAATGGCTACAATTTCAACCTTAATCTTCTCTTCCCCTGCTTTCTCAGCTTCCTCCTGATGAGAAGGTTCAACATTGACTCGAGCTGCTTCTAGTCTCTCTTTTATTTCCTTACTCCTTTGTTGAATCATAAACTCTTGAAACTCTTTGGTCTGCACAAATTTATCATTAGCCAAGAACTCATCCCACTCCCTAATTTTGGGGTCATCATCACTTTCTCTGTCATAATGATGTATTGCAGAATCCTGTCAGGAGGAACGTATGAACTATGAGTCTCTTCAATATGGGGAAGGGGAAATTTCTGCTCAATTTCTTCATTTCCTAGCACATGTTATGCCACGTGTTCCTCCTTGACCTCCTAAAAATCTTCACGCATTTCTTAGATATTTGTAGCCTGTTGTTGTCATTGTTTCTCTAAGAGTACTTGGGCTCTGTCTATAGCCTCCTTCACTTTTACTTTAAATTGACTAGTCTGATAGTCCCTTATCATGGTAAAGGCCCTCTCCAAGGGGTTTTCAATTTTATTGTATGGACTGATGTAGAATGCATTCCTTTTCATAATCTTCTCCTCAAGGTTTTTCATAACTATCCATTCCCTTTTCTTAGCCATAACAACCTCATCACTTGTAAGGTTCCTTAGAACATCATCTTTATAGAAAAACTCATGATGTATGATGCCTAAGTTCTCTTTTCTTCTCTTTCTAGCCACAAATCCTTTTGGATCAAAAACTCTAATCACATCTATATGCATTCTGAGATTATTCACCATAATGCCCAATTTCTCATACCCTTCAAGGGAAATGACCTTAAAATAAGCAAAAGAGCATTGGGGGTATACCACAAAGCCCTTTTTTTCCTTTCTAAACATTTAAAAATCTAGGAATTCCATTTGCCACATGAGCTCCATGACAGCCAACTTGTTTGAGATATACAAGGGTAAGCAATGGGGCACCACTTTAGCTCCATAAACTTTGATCAAAGTATACTCAGGATGTAAAAACCAGTCAACCCAATTATGTGTGGCTATAGAGCGTGGTATATCCATTGGACGCATGATATTTCTAATTTATAGAGAAATTTTGAATCTAGATGCCACACCCAATGACTCTAAGATACCATGTTTTACAACATTGGAAAACAAAATGTAGTTAGAATTGGAGAAATCCTAATCCCAAATGTATTTCCACATTTGCACAGGGATGGCCTCATTTTCACTGTTCACAATCCTCAAATTCAATTTTATTTTCCACTCATAATCCCCTTCCCACAAGAGCATGTGCATCAATAAGGAATAATGAGGGAAAGATAGAGGGAGTAATTCCCTTTTCAAATTAAGAAAATCCTCATGCATTTGTTGGGAAACAAAATTAGCATAATCAAAACTAGTGTTTTCATTATATTCTTGTATATCTGCCACCATCACCAACAAATCAAGGGCTATTCTGACCTCAAAATCCTGAGCTAGCACTTGGTTCAGACAATAATAAGTGTTCTTGAAATAATCTTCAAATTCTTCACACTTAAAAGGCTCAGCATCTTGAACAGTGAACTTTTTCCTATTCCTTCTATGTGACACAATTATTGCTTCTTTATATTCAAATTTTCTCCCTTGATACTTAGCATACAAGTCAGCACGCCTAGAATTTCATGTGTAATTGCGATTCAACCCAAACACATTCAACAATTTATCCTTAGTCACCTACAGAATTATATTACCATTCTCACTCTTGATTTTCCTATCAGTAGGGTCATAGTGTCTTGTTACCTCCATCATTCAATCAACCTCCACAACAAATTTGGAACTACTAACTTTTCCAGGTTCAATCGCCACAAGAAGCATGCAGGCTTACTAGAATTTATCCTGTTGAAAGCATACTTAAACAATTTCCATCCACTTTGGGGTTGGGGTTTCTCACCAATCTCGCCAACATTATCAATCAACCTAGTGCCAATAGCAACTTGTCTTGTGGGCCTTTTACCAATTCATGACCCTCCCTCTTTGATACCTATAGAAGTTTCTTGCATAAATTTTTTTTTTTCCTTCTTTTCAATTTTGGACCTTGTGGAAGCCGCAGTAGTGCTAGGAAAAGGGTTAGATAAAACTACTAGTTTGGGCTCAAATTTAGCTAAAGCATGTTGAGTTTTAGGTCATTTGACCATTTTTTGTTTTGGTTTCCTTTTAGGTCCAACATTAGACTAACTAAGCTCTGGGTCACTCATGTTTGTAATGCAAATGGAGATTAGGATTTACAATTTCTTATGGTCAAACAAAACCCTTCACAATTATGATAGGATAAAACTCTACTATGGAACAAGACAACTTTCTTCACAATTTAGATAGTGCTCAATTATCAAATTGAAATCTCCAGAAAAAGACTAAATTTCATTTTCTATCAATTTTCTTATCAGCTTTCATTGGCATTCATCTTACTACCTTAATTAAAAGGAGGTATCAGTTTCACTTACCCAGACAAAAGCTATGTTACCCTGGTTGCAGATAATCTTTGGAGATTTCCTTGCAAATTCTTCAGCCTCTAGTATTTCTTCTACTAGCCAGTGAACTAGGATGCATGATAAACTCGATATCTACTTTTAGTTCCAACCGAGGGGGGAGCATGTCACCATTAATATTTGATAGTAATCTCATGCGAGAAAACTGATAAGTAGCCATTCAATTTTGAACCTTGATCGTTGATCCTTCAACTTTAAAACTATATCAATGGTTGATAATCCACCTCACTACTTTTCTTTCTGCTTTATACGAAATCATTAATATTTTGACACATTGCCTCTTCATGTAGCAGTTTTCGCCAATCACTGGTTCAATTCTTTCTCTTCCATCTTTATCAGCGATGCAAGTACCTCATGCGACAAAATATTGGCCCTTGGATCTAAGGTCGATTTCTCGATCATCTTCATCTCCATCGCTCCTTGCTAGTTCAACTCTACACCTTGATTCCCATTATTGACAAGAGATGTAAGCACCATAGTTTGACACGTACACCTACATAACAATCAATGACACAAAATACATGGCAAATAGGATATAGTCAAGTTAGCGAGATAAAACTCGTCATAAGGTATCATATCACTCATCACTAATCATAACCTTAACACTCAAAACAAATATGTGAGGTATGACACAATTGGGAACTCATCATCTCGCTCATTGCTAATTGTAAACAATCCCTTTACAGCATATTGGCAATGGGCGATGAAACTGGGATCATGAAGTGAGAAGTCATCGCTTATCGCTATTACAACTTTAAGAACTCAAAAATTATTAGTGATAAGTGATCCATTAAGAACCTTGATCATTTCTAATTGCAAAAAAAATCTCAAAGAACAATTCATGATGAGCAATATCAAAGAGATGTCACCTCATCACTCATCGCTAGTTTAAAACATATATCTCAAAAGTGATAAAAAATTAGTGATAAGGACATAAGTCCAACTAAAATTAAGTGAAAAATTTAATGCACGTGCTCAATAAGTTGTTTTGATGAAGGGGACTTCCTAGGATGATATGATAGATAAAATAAAAACTCAAAAACCCCAACGTCATAACATAGCTTATTTTTTCTAAACTCGTGATGAGGAAACCAACTGCCTAGTAGAAAGTATTAAAATGGTGACTGACAATGGGAAATAGGGGGTCAACAACCAAATAGAATGCTCAATTGATTTTAAGGAAATAAATTCTAAAAAACCTCCTAAATGCAACAAGGGTTTAAGATGGGACATGAGAATTAAGGTTCCATCAGTGGCTTCAACTGGGGACATATGCTACTTGCAGGCATGGTGAGATCACTAGAATCTTAGGTTGAAGTAGACCAAAATGTGGATTAAAACCAAAGGACCCAAACCAGGGAAATACCTAGACAAGGTAGCAATCCCTAAAACAAAACAAACCTATATACATAACATACAAAAATAATGTACATGGAAGATAACATGCTTAGAAGAAGTATGGCTTTAAGAACTGTCCATGTACTAGTAGTTCAAAAAGTTCACCTGTCAGGCTTTGAAGAAAATATGAATCTTCTCCGTGAATGCTAGCTATCAAGTAAGGGACAATCCATAATGCTTCAAATTTTCCATTTTTTTCCCTTCTCTTGAACTCTTTCATTCTAGGCTAACACCATGTTGTTAACTTCAAACTTCTTGGGAGAAGCTTTTCTATCATATATGTGCTTAACCTATAATTGCATCTTCAAATTTTTATCTGAGCTTCCCTCCTGGATTCATCCAACTGCACCAAATTATTTATTTTGTGTTGCATATCATCACAAATTTCTTCATCATACTCCTACACAAACTTGTACATCTTGAGCAAGTTATTCTGTGGAAATCTCGCCTCCAAGCCATACACTAAACCAAATGGCGAATAACCAGTAACATTTTTCATAGTCACTCTATCTGTCAAAAGTGCCAATTTTAATTTTGAATCATAGGCCTTTTTGTTCTTCCCCATAGTTCTCTTGATTATCTTCATCAAGCTCTTATTACTAGACTCATCTTGACCATTTCCTTGGGGATGGTAAGGTGAAGAATAAGAGACTTGTATGCCATGTTTCTCACAAAAGTCCTTGAATTCATCTTATATAAAACACATAGCATTGTTTCAGATAATCCTCTGAGGGACTCCAAATCTGATAAGAATATTATTCAATAGAAAATAAACTACCACCTTGCTTGTTGCCTTCTTTGTAGGTATGGCTTCCACCCACTTTGTAAAGTAGTCGGTAGCAACAAGAATCCATGAGTGACCTCCACTAGATTTTTTTGGTATATCCCCAATGAAATCAATTCCCCACTGCTGGAAAGGGGCTTCAACTATCATAGGTCTGAGTGATAGATTTCCTGAAAACTTCAGTTTTCCTAAGAATCGTTGACAGGCGTCACAAGCTATAAAAAATTTGTGAGCATCTTTAAAAACTATAGGCCGCCAGAATCCAACTCTTAAAATCTTGTGTGTAGTAGTCTTTCCCATATAATGACTACCACACACCCCATTGTGCATTTCTTGTAGAAGTTCCAATGCTTGTTTTCCATCCACACATTTCAGAAGCATTTCATCCAAGCTTCTCCACCATAACTCATTATCAATGATCACATGCTTGATAAAATGTAATTTCAACATTCTTTTTCTATTGTCAGCCATATCAGCAGGACATTGCAAAGTTTGTAAATACTAGATAATTCTTTTGTACCATATAGATGTTTGCATATCATAGAGGTGCAACATCAATTACTTCAGTTTGATTAACTTGATTCGCTTCTAAATTCGCTTCTGCCATCAACTTGGCTAGGCTCTGTCCTCTTACTAACTTGGTAATGTGAACTTCAATGTTGAATTCTTGGATCCTATTGATCTATCTACACCTTCTACTTGTTATCTCATGCTAAGTAAAAATGTCCTTCACAGCTGTACTTGGTACAAAAGCAATAATTGTAGCCCCTTATAGGTAAGTCCTAAAATTATTTACAACTTTTACCAAGGCATAGGATTGTTTTTTAGTATTTTCATACTTCAATTATGTAGCCTGTAGAGATTTTCCCAAAAATACAATTGGTTGTTCAAAACCTTGCTCATATTTCTATAGTAAAACAACAATAGTATGAAAAGAAGCAAAGGAGAAAATGTGCATTGGTTTAGAGAAGTTAGGAGACTTCAAAATTGGAGCCTCTTTAATAGCTTGTTTTATCTTCTTAAAAGCTTGACTGGGCTTTTCACTCCAAAGTACCTTTTCACCCTTCTTCAACATTTTAGAAATAGGTCTTGTAATCTCTACAAAGTTGGTTACAAATCTTCTAAAAAAGTTTATTTTCCCAAAAAATGACTGGATACCCTTGACATTTCTTGGCTGGAGAATCTTGTCAATTGCTGCTACTCTTTCACGATCTATCCTTACTCGTTCCTTGGACGTAATATTTCTTAGTAGTTTTCCCTTGGTGACCCCAAAGGCACATTTCTTCTGATTCAAAGATATTCCATATTCTAGTGACCTAGAATTTTTTTTTTCTAAATGGATGCAGTTATCTTATTTCTTAGAATAAGTGGTCAAGTCATCTTGATATACACACATAAATAGATCAATAAAATATGAGAAAGATATATCCATAGCCCTCTGAAAAGTAGCATCAACGTTTGTTAAGCCAAAAGGAATTCTTACATACACATAGGTACCTCAAGGAGTAGTAAATACAGTCTTGTACTACTCAGATTCCTTCACTTTTACTTGATTATACCCTAAGAAATTGTCCATCATTGACAACTCACAGCCAGTTACCTTTTGTATCATGTCCCCCATGTTTGGTAAGGGATAATTTTCCTTTAATGAGGATACATTCAAATTCCTGAAATCAACACATAGTCTTATATTTCCATTCTTTTTTCTCATGGGTACTAAATTGGATACCCATGAAGAATGCCTAATGGGCTTTATAATACCAACCTCTCTTAACTTTATCAACTCCTCTTGCATCTTGGGAGCCAATTTAGGATTAATTGGTCTTTTCTTCTATCTAAAGTGTTTCAAATCCTCTTTCAAATGGATTTCATGTTGAAACAACTCATCCTTATAAGATTTTAAGTCATCATACGACCAAGCAAAGACATTCCTATATTTTCTTAGCAAGGCAATTAGCATTTCCTTCACCTTTGGTTTCATCCTTTTTCCTATATAAACCTTCTTTGGGTCATTTTTAGTTCCCAAGTTCACTTCTTCTAGGTCTTTTGGGTGGGCATCAGTTGCTTTGGCCTTACTGGTTTCTTGATTATCAAAAACCCTTTCAAGAGCTACAAGGCCTTTGGGGATTTTGTTTTTTTACAATTAGATGACCTCTTTTCCAAACACTATGTCTTGTCCATCAGTATTTTCTATAAATCCGCTAAGATCAATCTCCTAGCCCTCATATTTATCAACACATTTTAAGAATCTAAGGATATCCTCATCATCATTAAAAATTTGCGAATTGTATACATTGTAAGGGATAGAGGGCCTTGTTTCTATCTCAACCTTTGAAATTCCTATGAAAGTTATATCATCAGGTCTCAATGCAATAGTATCCAATAAATCAACAACTTTGTTATGTCCTCTTTCCATCCAGTCTATTCCAAAAGCATCAAACTATTCAATGGAGTCCCAAACAACATTATGGTATTGCCTCAATTTGTTATTTTTGCAAGCATATTTATCTCTTACTTGGGATATTACAAGAATCAGAATCACCAATTACCATTATTTTTCTAATTCCTTGTTTTTTAGCAAGTCTCAATCCCAATAACAAGGCTTCATATTCTACTACGTTATTTGTACAAACAAAAGATAGTGTAAAAGAGAACTTATAAGTACTTCCAGTTGGTGATACTAGTAAAATCCTTGCACCATATCTATCTTTAGAACTTGTGCCATCAAAGTACATTTTCCATAGTCCTTCTTTATCAGACATTCTTGAAACTTCATTCTCTATAGGTGCAAGACATCTTTCAATCTCTTTTGGTACTTCCTCTACCTTGAACCCACCAATGTCAGTATCTATGAAAATAATTGTGTCATCTTTAGGGACATGTTCCAACATATGTGGGACCTTAGATTCTCTCATTACTTGGATATTCCTTCCATTGATGGGAAATGTAGCATAAGACATATCACACTGCATACTACCTCCCATAGATGCACTCCATTTTCATGATAATAACATTCCATAATTAGGTGGGATATCAACTACTACCAAACTCATTTTAAAATCCTTATCATGGAAAACTGCTAACCTATATGGAAGGTCATTTATCAAACCTATCATAGGGACCTCTCTAACATCCATAGCATAACACTTGACCTGAGTGCTGTCAAATTTTACCCCTAAGGCATCCATGATTTTAACTGGCATGATGTTGTTTGACACACCAGAGTCAATAATACAATTCTTTATGAAATCCCCCCCAAACTATCAAGGTAAGAAAAAATGGATCTATCTTATCTGGACAAGTGTTCACATAATTCCTAGGAAAATGTGGGGAATCTCAATAATTACTCCTTCAAATTCCTTACCCTTTTTATCCTTATCACTTAGTTTTGAAGGAGTGGGTTCCACTACATCATTACTGGTTAGAGAAATTCTGGTGATAAGGGCCACTACCTTTTGTTTATGTTCTTCTATCCTCATCATTTCAAGAAAAGGTACAAAAACTTTAACTTGGCTAAGTAATTGAAACATGTCAACAAGAATATACTTGGGGAACTCAGTTGAAGGCATACCTTGTTTGATGCTATTTTCTTTTTATTGATTTATGGTTGCTTCAGCCTTGTGTTTAGTATCCTTCCTTACAGCTTCAGGGACTTGCTTCTTTGTCTTTGAATTTTTAGCAAAAAAATTGTGTCGAGGAGTAGCTTTTGATTTGCCCATTCTCTTGGCCCAAATTTTTTCTCCCTTTTCTTCTTTATCTCCGATAGCTTCTATTTTTTTTTATCATGTTCATGTTCCTTTCCCTTAGCCTTTTTTTCTTTGATGAAAAAACTAGAAAGATTACCTTGTTCACCTCCAACAGTTCTATTTCTCAAATGATAAGAACCTCTAGCTTGAGCAGCTAAGACTATTGTATACTTTGCAATTTCTTCCGTAGAAGGTCTTGTTAATGAGAGATCATCTTCAATGGCCTCAAAATTGTAAGCCTCATCATTAATAATGTCATCCTCATTAGAAATAACTTGTTTATGATATGCATTAGCAATTTATCTTTGATTGTCAACATCTACTTCACAAGAATCTTCATCAAAAGAACATTCACTATAAGCAATATCAGAATCACCCATAATCATAAGCACATCATCCTCCTCTTGATCTTGCTAGTCATACTCCTCAGGCATGTTATCTTCTACCTCCACCATCTGTACTACTGCACACTACAACAAGGAATGTGGCATTTGGAAAGTCATACACCAAGGAGTATATTTGAAAAAATTTCCCGAATTCTTTTGTAGAGGGTCTGGAGGAATTTTGTTTTGTGCATTTCTTTGGTTATTTAAGACAAGCTTCCCATTATACCAATTGGTATTCTACAGGTGATCTTACAACCTAGGGGGCCTTTCATTCCTCTGGTAATTTCTTGGTTGGTCCTTCTCTTGCCTTTCAATTATATCATTGATAGTTTTCATGAAGCTATCAAGCTTGTCTTCAATTGTTCCCCCTTTAGTGCTTGAATTATTTTCTTCCCTTTTTGAAGCTTTGAAAAGTTTCAGATCATCTTGTTTTCCAACTTTACCAGTTGTTCTATTGACGTTTTCAATATGTTCTGCTATCTTAAAAGATTCTCTTAAAGATTGAGGATGCTTATCTAGAAAACGGTAACTCATATTTGCATCAAAAGCATTACAATAATTTACCAAGCATAGATGATCATTCAAGTGTAGAAGAGGAGGCAATATTTTTCTATCCTTTTGAAGCCTTGTATTCAACTCAACAACAGATTCATTGGACCCTTTCACAATAATATTGAATTGATTCAACATAAAACTTGAATTAGTCTTATCACCATATTGTTCTCTAAAAACCCTTGTGAACTCTTCCCAAGAGCCAATGCTCTCAGTAGGTAAACTTCTATACCATTCTCTTGCATTCTCAACAAGATACTGCATGAATAATTCATCATGACATCTTCTACTTCTACCTCAAAGTCATCCATAACATTAGCGAATGCTTTGAGGTGGTGTTTGCCACTTAGAGCATTATTTCCAGAGAATTTGACTAGAGCAAGCCTAAAATCTTTAGGGAATGGGTTGGGATAGCTAGGTATTCCAGTGAAACACAATTATTGGTATCTATCTACTTAGAGCAGTCTCCTAGTATGCCTATCCCTATGATCATCTCTGTGTTCATCATATTTCCTACTATCAAAGTGGCTACCATCCCTTTCCTTACCACTTTCACCATCACCTCTTTCCTTCTTACCTCCTTCATTATCTTTGGAGTAAGACTTATCATTCTTATTTCCTCCTCATGCCACCATTTCCATGATTTCCACCACCACTTCCCCTAGGGGTATGTCTATCAAATTTCCTTTTTTGTAACTCACTATCAGTATGTCCAAAACTCGAGGATTCAGGTATATGAGTGGACATTTGAAGGAATACAATCTTTCTAGCCACTTCAACATTAGAGGCTATCATTTCAACTTTTTTCAAATCTAATCTCAGCTTTTCACCTTCCAACTACAACCTTAGTATCTTAGGATTTGGAGGTATTTCAGATGGGGTTGGATCACTTTTGGCTTTATTCTTTTGGATTTTAGTACATGAAGTATTGGTTTTATCATTGGTTTTGAATGTAGTTTTCTTGGGTGGGTCAAGAGGTCTCTTCTCATGATCTACAAATGATGTTTTCTTAGTAATAATAGGAGGATCTAAGGCTTTAGTGGTTGAGATAGATGTGGTATAAGTATCAATAGTTGAAGCTCCCTTTGTGACTATTACTCTAGGGATATCATCAGTCATCGTAGAAAGAGTTTCCTCAAAGGTTCTATGCCTTGTGGCCTCCTCTCTCATTTTCTCCATATTTTTTCTTCTAGCATCTCTCTCGAGTTGCTTAGATCTAATCCTATCTTCCTTTTCTTTCAAATATTTCTTTCTTCTTTCTTCTTGTTCTTGGAATCTCAACTCTTCTTCTTCAATGGCTTTCATGTCATTGTCTATATCTTCCTCATTTTCTAAAATATCTTCATATTCACTTGGGGCATGGGTAAAGTAAGGTTGGTTAGCCGGATCTTCCTCAAGAGAAAAATGGACTGGTTCATCAAGGGATTTACCTCATCACTTAAAATTATTTCCATTGAAAATGGACCCAATTCCTAGGGTTGAGGACTCAGAGAACTCCTTATTCTTCCCCCAAAACTCCCACCTATCCTCCTCTCTTGAGATATTTAACTCATTATCAAGAAATTCTTCTACTAGATAAATTCCTTGATCTATGTTAGACTCTTGAACATTATGTCCTTCTTCATGTACATTTGCACTACTTATATAACCATGAAAAGTAAGAGATACATCAGAATGGGAATCAATAGACTTACTTGATTCAAAGTGTTTCCTAACCCATTCAAATTACTTTTCCTTTGTAGGTTCATATTTTTCCTTTTTCTCAGGATGCTTCTTTGCATAGCTCCTAGTCTTCCTCATAATGTCAAATACTACAAAATCCTTTTTTTTTTTTCTTCTAGAGAGTTAATCTTCACACTGATACTAGAGAACTCAAAGTTTCCACCCAGGATACTAGGAAACAAAAAAGTGATTGCACTTTGATTTTGTACTTGTTACTCTAGAAAACATTTTAAACATTACCTTATAGATAGTGGTGGAATGAAATAATACCTGACACATAAGACCTAGTATTATGGGACTAATGGAATAAAATTAAAATTGATTATTCCTTAAACAACAAGGAATATTCACAATGAACAACTACCTCTAATTGTACTTGATCTGAACCTAGAGACTTTTGGACTTAGCTAGTCCTCAACAAAGTCACCAATCTGTTGGTTATTTTTTAAGAACCAAACTAATCTCTAGACATACCTATGGATTTTTCCATTTCCAATTATCAGTAATACTAAAGGGATTGGCCAACGAATGAATAAAGAATGCTAAACTTCTATTCCTACTCTTTGGGCTCTGTGAAACTCGAGAGGGTGATCCCACAATGTATACCTAAAAATGTCTTAAAATTGCAACCAAATACATTGTTAATAACATATATCTCTCATGATACTACTTAATACTAACATTAAATAAGTTGGTAGCTTATTATGCTAATGTTATATGAGTTGATTATGAGAGAAAAGACACATGAAAGAACAAATAACAACAGTGTTCCTTTTGAAATTTTATGGTTAAAAGATTAAGTAATGAATCAATACTGTAAATGTAACACTAATATCCTGCCTAAACCATTGTCTTTATCTAGAGCACGGAGTCAATATCCTTTGACATAAACTGATAAGAATTAAAATAATAACACATATAAGCCCAAGAAATCTTCCATTACAATATTTCTCTGAGAATTTTAGGATTATCACTTCTTACAAATATCCTAACACATAGTAATTATAATTTATCACTCTCATATAAGCATTTACATCAATTCATTGAATCGATAGGTGAACATGAAATTGAACATCCATTAGATAATGAAAAAGAAAAATGAAATAAATCCTTGAATACTTTCAATCAAAACTCATAAAACACATACAAGGAGAGAGAATAACCGTGAAACTCGATATCAATCTGTATTATAAACTGCTATATCATTATCAATCTTACATGCATAAGTATGAACTCCAAGATGAACTTAAAACAAAGAATCTAAAACTTGCTTCATATTTTCTTGATAACACCAATAGAATAAACTCAAAATTTTCTTACTCTTGTGCTTTTGGTCTGGAATTCCTTCTTATAGAGACAAAGGAGTAAAACAAGCTTCAGACCAGATAGCACACATGTCATGATCTCATAGGAAATCTTGCAACAATATTCCCTTCCTAGTTAGGCTTGCGTCTTTAGGTGAAGAAATTAAACATGGGGTAGAAATATCCTCAAATCTTTATGGAAAATAGGTCTCACCTTAAAAAAACATCATTAGTTTGTTACAACAGTTACAAGATATTCTCCATGTGCTCCAAATGCCAACTGTAAGGAAATCAAAACAACAAAACTTACGAAGCAAGGAAAAGAAAGTAGGAAAATGTCAAAAACTATTTAATCCATATTAGCACCATGTGCTAATCACTTTGAGCATTGAGAGAATAATATTTTACCATGTCATATCAAAAGCCTAATCTCTACTGTTCTCAGGCTATGTATTATTCTTCTACTTTTGATTATTCTCTTTATTCACTCAGTATAATTTTTCAACCAAACATTGTATTCCTCCTCAGTGGGCCATTTAACATTCAATAAATCCTACACCTTAGTAGCATACTGAGAGTACCTTGCATCAACTAAAATTCTAGCTTCCTTAACAAATATATCCATTTTCGAATCAATCTCTAGCATCATATCAATGTCTGAATTGAGCAAGAGGTAATCAGTGATAGACAAATGCATCATAGAAGCTTCAAGAAATCCTCCCAAATCTTCCTTCTAGGTGTCAAACCAAAGTAATTCACCTTTGAAATTCAATATTTGAGGCATGCCACAGTTCTCCATTTCCTTGAATATCTTTAGCAATCAACTTTCCTCTCAAATCATCAATTTTGAGGGCCAAAGTTTCCCTATCTTGTGTACACATATCAAATGAGGAAGAGGGAGAAGGCTGAGTTACTATATTTTGGGTAGGTTGAATGGTAGCACTCATTCAACTCAATTTATTCAAAGCCTGATTATATTCCTTGACAAAAGATTCATATTTCTTTTGATAAATATGTGTAGTGTCCACACTAAGCTTTGCAGCATGTGCAGTTAACTCAGCTGCTTGGATTAGAGTTATGTCAGTAGCTCTTTTGACTAATAGTGAGCCAATGACTTCTTCAATAGGCCTAGCAACCTCATGTTTTCTAGTATTAGGTGCCATAGACCAAATTGCAAGGGTATGCAACTTTGGACTATACTGAGAACCAAATACTTTATTTTCAAACTGGTCTTCAGATATCAAAGCTTGAGAATATCTTCTAATTGCATCATAGGCTATGGAAGTCATGATAGTACATCCTGGTAATAGCATGATTCCACTATCTTTAACAATTCTTCAAGCTTCAATAGGAGTAATGGCTACAATTTCAACCTTAGTCTTCTCTTCCTCTACTTTCTCAACTTCCTCTTGATGAGAAGGTTTAGCATTGACTCAAGCTGCTTCTAGTCTCTCTTTTATTTCCTTTCTCCTTTGTTGAATCATAAACTCTTGAAACTCTTTGGTTTCCAAAAATTTATCATCAGCTAAGAACTCATCACACTTCGTAATTTTGGGATCATCATCATTTTCTCTATCATAATACCACATGACAATCCTATCAGGAGGAACATCTAAACAATGAGTCTCTTCAATATGGGGAAGGGGAAATTTCTGCTCAATTTCTTCATTTCCTGGTACATGTTCTACCACTTGTTCCTCCCTGACCTCCTGAACATCTTCATGCCTTTCTAGGATATCCATAGCCTGTTGTTGTCATTGTTGCTCTAAGAGGACCTAGGCTCTATCTATAGCCTCCTTTAATTTAAATTTAAATTGACCAAACTGATAGCCCCTTATCATAGTAAAGGTCCCCTCCAAGGGGTTTAAAATTTTATTGTATTGAATGATGTAGAAGGCATTCCTTTTCATAATCTTCTCCTCAAGGTTTTTCATAGCTGTCCATTCCCTTTTCCTAGTCATAACAACCTCATTACTTGTCAGGTTACTTAGTACATTATCTTTATAGAAGAACTCATGATGTATGATGCATGAGTTCTTTTGTCTTCTCTTTCTAGCCACAAATCCTTCTGGATCAAAAACTCTAATCACATCTATAGGTATTCTCAGATTATTCACCATAATTCCTAATTTCTCATACCCTTCAAGGCCAGTGACCTTAAAATAAGCAAAAGAGCATTGGGGGTATACCACAAAGCCCTTTCTATCCTTTCTAAACATCTCAAAATCAATGAATTCCATTTTCCACATAAGCTCCATGAGAGGCAACTTGTTTGACACATACAAGGGTAAACAATGGGATGCCACTTTAGCTCCATAAATCTTAATCAAAGTATACTCAAAATGTAAAAACTAGTCAACCCAATTATGTGTGGCTGTAGAGCCTTGTATATCCATTAGGTGTATGAAATTTCTGATTTCTAGAGTAAGTCTAAATCTAGGTGCCACACCCAATGACTCTAAGATACCATGTTTTACAACATTGGAAAACAAAATGTAGTTAAAATTGGAAAAATATTGATCCTGAATGTATGTCCACATTTTCACATGGATGGCCTCATTTTCACTGTTCACAATCCTCAAATTCAATTTTATTTTCCACTCATAATCCCCTTCCCACAAGAGCATGTGCATCAGTAAGGAATAATGAGGGAAAGATAGAGGGATCAATTACCTTTTCAAATTAAGAAAATCCACAGGCATTTTTTGGGAAAGAAAATTAGCATAATCAAAACCAGTGTTTGAACTATATTCTTGTATATCTACCACCATCACCAACAAATCAGGGGCTATTCTAACCTCAAAATCCTGAGCTAGCACTTGGTTCAGACAATAATAAATTTTCTTGAAATAATCTTCAAATTTTTCACACTCAAAAGGCTCAACATCTTGAATAGTGAACTTTTTCCTGTTACTTCTATGTCATTCAAGTATTGCTTCTCTATATGTAGATTTTCTCCCTTGATACTTAGCATACAAGTCAGCACGCTTGAACTTTGTAGTGTAATTGTGATTCAACCCAAACACATCCAACATTTTATCCTTAGTCACCTCCAGAATTATATTATCATTCTCAATCTTGATTTTCCTATTAGTAGGGTCATAGTTCCTTGCTAGCTCCATCATTAAATCAACCTCCACAAACACATTTGGAACTACTAACTTTCCCTTGTTCAATCCCCACAAGAAGCATGCAGGCTTACTGAAAGTTTTTCCTATTGAAAGCATACTTAAAGAATTTCCATCCAGTCTGGGGTTGGGGTTTCTCACGCGAGCATTATCAATCAACCTAGTGGTAACAACTTTTCTTGTGGGCCTTTTACCAATTCGTGACCCTCCTTTTCTGATACCTCTAGAAGTTTCTTGCATAAAAATTTTGTTTCCTTCTTTGCACTTCTGGACCTTGTGGAATCTATAGGAGTACCAAGCAAAGGTTTAGACACAACTACTTGTTTTGGCTCAACTTCAGCTAAAGCATACTAAGTTATAGGTTGTTTGACCCTTTTTTGTTTCAATTCCCTTTCAGGTGTAACAATGGACTCATTAGGCTCTGGGTCACTCATGTTTGTAATGCAAATGGAGACCAAGGTTTACAATTTCTTAGAATCAAACAAAACCCTTCAGAATTATGATAGTGCTCAATTATCAAATTGAAATCACCAGAAAATACTAAATTGCATTTTCCATCAATTTTCTTATCAACTTTCATGGGAATTCATCTTACTACGTTAATTAAAAGAAGGTATTAGTTTCACTTACCTAAACGAAAGCTATGGTATCCTGGTTGTAGATAATATCTGGAGCTTTCCTTACAAATTCATTGGCCTCTTGTATTCCTTCCGCTAGCCAATGAACTAGGATGCACGATAAACAAGATATCTACTTTTAGTTATGACTGAGGGGGAGCATGCCACCATTAATATTTGATAGTAAGATCACACAAGCGAACTGACAAGTAGCTGTTCAATTTTGAACCTTCATCATTGATCCTTCAACTTTAAAACTATATCGATGGTTGATAATCCACCTCGCTACTTTTCTTTCTACTTTATACAAAATCCTTATGATTCCAACATGTTGTCTCTTCATGTAGCAATGCAAGTACCTAATGCAATAAAATATTGACCCTTGGATCTAAAGGTGGTTTCTTGATCATCTTCATCTCCATCACTCCTCTCTAGTTCAACTCTGCACGTTGATTCCCATCAGTTACAAGAGATGTGTGCACCACAATTTGACATGTACACCTACATAAAAATAAATGACACAAAAGACATCAAAAATAGGATATAATCAAGTTAGCGAGAGAAAAATCCTTATAATGGATCATATCGCTCATCGCTAATCATAACCTTAACACTCAAAATAAATCTATATAGTGCGACACAATTGAGAACTCATCATCTTGCTCATCACTAATTGTAAACAATCCCTTTACAACATATTGGCGATGGGCGATGAAATTGTGAACATGAAGTGATAAGTCATCACTTATTGCTATTACAACTTTAAGAACTCAAAAATTATTAGCTATAAGCGATCCCTTAAGAACCTTGCTCATTGATAATCACAAATAGAAGCTCAAAGAACAATTCAGGATGAGTGATATCAAAGATATATCACCTCATCACTCATCACTATTTTAAAACATATATCTCAAAAGTGACCAATGATGAGTGATAAGGACATAAGGTTGGCTGAACTTAAGTGAAAAATTTAATGCACATGCTCAATAAGTTTTTTTGATGGAGGGGACTTGCTAAGATGATACAATAGATAAAATAAAATCTCAAGAACCCCAAAGTCATAACATAGCTTAGTTTTTTCTGAACTCATGATGAGGAAACCAGCTAGCTAGTAGAAAGTATTAAAATGGTGACTAGCAGTGGGAATAGGGGTCAACAACCAAATAGAAAGTTCAATTGATTTTAAGGAAATAAATTCTTAAAACCCTCCTAAATGCAACAAGGGTTTAATATGGGACATGAAAATTAAGGTTCGATCAGGGTTGAGGGTTGAGGGATTAAGGGTCAAGAGGGTTGAGGGATTAGTGTAGAGAGTTTACTAAGTGGGTTTAAGGGTTGAGGGATTAGGGTTGAGGGTAGATGGTAGATGGTTTAATGGTTGAGGGTTGAGTGTTTAAGGGTTTTAGGGTTTAGGGTTTAGGGTTGAGCATTGAGAGATTAGGGTTGAGGGTATTAGGGTTTAAGGGTTGAGGGTTGAGGGATTAGGGTTTAGGGTATAGGGTATTGGGTTGAGGGTATAGGGTAGAAGGTTTAATTGTTTAGGGTTAAAGGGTTTTGGGTTGAGGGTTAAGTGTTGAGGGTAGAGGGTTTAGGGTATAGGTTTGAGGGTATATGGTTTGAGGGTATAGATTTGAGGGTAGAGGGTTTAAGGGTTGAGGTTTTATGGTTTACGGTTTAGGGTTGAGTGTTTAGCGGTTTATAGGATTTAGGGTGTAAGGGTTGATGTTTGTGGGTTTAAGGTTGAGGGTAGATGATTGAGGGTATAAGGTTGGGGGTAGAGGGTAGAGGGTAGAGGGTTTAAATATTTAAGGGATTAGGTTTGACCATAGAGGGTAGAGGGTTTAAGGGTTTAGGGTTGAGGATTTAGGGTTGAGGGTTGAGGGTTTAGGGTAGAGGATAAAGGGTTTAAGGGTAGATGATTTAAGTGTTAAGGGTAGAGAGTAGAGGGTTAATGGTAGAGGAGAGAGAGATAGGAGTGAGTGAGTGAGAGAGATAATTGAGGGTATAGGGTTGAGGACCTATAGGTTTGATGGTTTAGTGTATTGGGTTGAGGGTAGAGGGTAGATGGTTTAAGGGTTTAGGGTGTAAGGGTATAGGGTTAATGGTTTAGGGTTGAGGGTAGTGGGTTTAGGGTTTAAGGTTGAGTGCTTAAGAGTTGAGGATTTAGGGTTGAGGGATTAGGGTAGAGAGGGAGGGATGGATGGATAAAGATATGGAGTGAGAATTGAGATAGAGAGGAGAGAAGAGGATGGAGGGAAAAAGACATAGTTGGCAACACAAGGGAAGACAACTGAGGGGGGGTGAATCAATTGTCACAAAAATTATAAAAATTAAACTTATTCTCATATCTGATAAATAAAAATGAAACCACAAATCATCACCACATCATAAATACACATAACACCAAGATTTTTTACGTGGAAACCCTGTTAAGGGAAAATCCACGGTGGAGGTTACTCCACAAGATTATACCCTGTTAAAAGTATAAAATAATTGTAAATGGGGAATGCACATGCATTCAAGCACACTACCTAGAGCTCACTGCTCAAATACAAAAAGGATTACTACCCAAAGGAAGATACACTATACTATAGAAACATTCAGATTACATCTAGAAGATTTTGAACTGAGAAAATAGCATATGCTAATGCCTGATTACAATTCTAGTTAAGCACATAAACATCTTCTCACTCTTCTTCACACTTTACTTATGCTCTTGAAATATTACAACATTATTCACACATATCACTCACACACTTCGCACACTACTTACATCGAATGGTATAACCAATTGATTATATATATCCACAACCAAGGATAACATCAACTACATGTTGGCCCAACAAAATATAAAATGTGGACAAACTATCGGCCCAAATCAATAAATAATTTATCAATGCAAATCAAATAACATTGGAAATAACATAGTAAGGACCCAAAATAACATCCTTGAATTCGAAACACCTTCAAAAATTATGCCTCAAAGATCCACAATACGCTACTATCACCCTATTGGCCATGAACATGACAAACACAAACTCACAAAAGAAAATCACCAATTGTGAGCACAACGATCAATGCGGACGTACAACACAAATAGAACATGATCTCGAAACATCAACAAGAATCATGAATTGCCACAGAAGCATCCACAACAACTCAAGTTACTAGAATCGGGTAAGTGTAGGATCTTCATGAAAAAAACATACCCTCAAGTGGAAAAAAAATTCAAAATAATTAGGGGTGATTAGGAGGGGTAATCACCCCTAGCTTCCCTCTAAGATACTCAAAAGTATCCTTAAATCCAAGCTTCAACAAATACTTTTCCAATCTGGTATACCATGCTCTTGGGGCTTGCTTAAGTCCATACAATGCTATCTTCAATTGGAAAACCATATCTCCCTGATCAGTCAATTGAAATCCATCAGGTTTCTCAACATATACTTCTTCCAGTTCACCATTTAGAAATGCTAACTTGACATCCATCTAATAAACATTGAAGTTTTTGTAAGCAACATAAGCAAGAAATAGTCTCACAACTTCAATCCGAGCAACATGAGCAAAACTTTCTTCAAAGTCAATTCCTTCAATCTGAGAATATCCTTTACAAATAATTATTGCTTTATTTCTAACAGCTTCACCTTGCTCATTTAGTTTGTTTTGAAAGACCCATTTAGTTCCAATAAAATTTTTGTCCTTAGGTATAGGAACAAGAATCCATGTATCATTCTTCTCAATTTGCAGTATTTCTTTCATTGCTTCCACCCAATGTTCATCTTTGCATGCTTCATTGACACTATTAGGCTTAGTCTTTGAGATCAAACAATATTCTTCTACAATTCTTCTCCTAGTTTGAAAACCTTTGTTTTTATCACTATAATCTGATCTTCTCAATGATTTAGTCTTACATACCTTGGAGTCTTAGGATGTTCTTGAACTTCAGGGTCTTGTGATCTCACTTTTTCACTTTCACTAGTTCCTTCCTCTTTATTTTCCTGATTCACCAGAATGATTTGAACTTGATTTTGAGTATGAACTTTCTTTCCTTTATCTAAACTATCCTTCTAACCATCTGAATCGTATCCATAGGTTTGATATGGTCTAACTGTGTCTTCATCAACCTTGACATTAGCACTTCCAACTACTTTCCTCAATCTCCTATTCTAGCACCGATAGGCTTTACTTTTAGTAGAATAACCAAGAAAGATTCCTTCATTACTTCTAGCATCAAACTTTCCTATATCTTCATCTCTTTTGATATAGTATTTACTCCCAAATATTTTGAAGTATATGTATTCTTATGACCAAACCATAACTCATAAGGAGTCTTACTATTATCACCTTTGACATGTACCCAATTGAGAGTGTAAATGACAATACTCACAACTTCTCTCCAGTAGATATGTGAAACATTTCCTTCCAACATCATTGTCCTAGCAGCTTCTTGAATTGTCATGTTCTTCCTTTCCACAACTCCATTTTGTTGAGGGGTCCGCAGGGAAAATAATTGTCTCTTTATCCCATGCTCTTCACAAAAAGAATTAAAATCACCGAAAGTGAATTCACCATGTCTATCAAATCTCAAACATTTAATCTTCATACATGTCTCTATCTCAACCATAGCCTTAAAAATCTTAAATTTCTTTAGAGCTTCAGATTTTTCCCTCAAGAAAGTAACCCACATATTTCTAGAATAATCATCAATAAGTAACACGAATTACTTGTCTCCTTGTAAACGTCTAACTCTAGAAGGACCATACAAGTCAATATGCACAAGCTCCAACACTTCATTTGAACAATGTTATTTTCTCCAGAATGAAACTCTAGTTTTCTTCCCTAACTGGCATTCCTTGCATATGGTATTAGTAGGCTTTATCAACTTAGGAAGATCTCTCACTGCCTAAGTAGAACTTATATTGATAATATTGTCAAAGTTTACATGACACAATCTCCTATGCCACAACCAACTTTCATCAACTTGAGCAATCAGACAACTTTTACTAGTAGCACTCAAGTGAAAGATATTACCTTTTTTTTTGTACCAAACACATTCACATTTTCAGATCTCCCCAATATTCTACACTTTCCATCATTGAATTGAAGATTGTATCCCTTGTCAACCATCTATCCAACAATTAAAAGATTATGCTTCAATCCTTCCACATATAGAACATCATGATCATTATTATGCTTACCATCAAGAGAAATGGATCCTCTGCCATAGATTACAGCAGCTTTGTCATCACCAAATCTTACAACACCACCATCATACTTTTCCAAGCTCAAAAATTTACTTTTATCACCTGTCATGTGATGGGAGAATCCACTATCAATCACCCATTCATCCTTTTCTTCAGCTCTAGCAGCTAGAGCTTTCTCCACATTTATGCAACTAGTAGATTCAGTAGGTACTAGATCATTTTCCTTGATAGAAATATATACCCATTCATCCTCACTTACATTCCCTTTATCAGATTCATCATCTATCACACCTTCATCAACAACATTATAACACTTCCTTTGGAATCTATATCTGTAGGTCTTGGCTTAAGAACTCTTTTTGGAAACCTTGAAGCAAAATGACCTATCTTATTGCATGAAAAACATTTAAGAGGAAATTTCCCTTTATACTTACCTTCTCCTCTAGGCACCCTCTTGACAATAAGTGTTTCAAGCTCATCTAGTTTTCTCTCTTCTTCTTCAATATCTCATTTCCTGCTCATATTTGGAAAAATTTCTAGAAAAACTTTCTCCTGAATCATATCTCTGCTTATCTTTTCTGGAGGTAGTAGCTTTGAATGTAGATTTTTTCTTAGTAAGAGAATCACCAAACTCACTTAACTCAAAAGAAACAAGCTTACCAATCAACATGTCTCTAGTTACATTTGTCATAGTTCGGATCTCCTCAATAGCAACAACTTTGTTTTTGTATGCAGTAGGAAAGGATCTGAGCACTTTATCAAGAATCTTTGATTCTTCTAGTGTTCCACCCACACATTTGATATTACACACAAGTTTATTCACTCTCTGCATAAAAGAAGTGATGTTCTCATCTTCACCCATTTTCAATGTTTCATATTTCCCTTTCAGATTTTGTAGCTTAGAAATCTTCACATGGGCATTACCTTCATACAAAGTTTCCAACTTCTTATAGATCTAGGTATGTGCAAGATCATCATGGAAAAAAAACCGCTTAAGTGGCAACAAAAATCAGAGTTAGGCAACTTGAAAGAATTTTGAATAAGTTATCTATATTATTTCAAAAATATGTAAGAATAGAATCTGTAGCAAATTGAATATAGTTTCTAAACTACTAGGTTTGTTTTAAAGAAAAAGAAATCTATTTGGTGAAAATTTGAAATTTCAATGCAACATTACTTAAATTTTAGGGAAAAATAAGAAGTAGTGTCTTTGACCACCCTAACCACAATAAAATGATAGTATTTTTTATAAGATTTTATATATAAGTAGAGGACTCATGTCCCGATGTAATGCATTTTTTTTGTAATTTTTTTCTAAATTAAATAATTAATTATGAATTTTTATAACAAATTTTAAAAAATAAAAACTTGTATGGTAACCACCTTAACATGGTCAAAACTTCATGAAATTCAAATTTTTCTTGTTTTAATCCTATAGTATGAAGCATAGAATGTGATGCATGGATTCAAAAATGTGATACCATTTGAAATATATAGATGTTTTCAATCAGTCTATCAATCAGGACTTTAGTCGTAATTTGAATAGAAAATGAATAATAATTACTTATTAAATTCAAATTAAAGCATAATTTATATTGGTAAAAAGTTGAGAATCTCCTTTAAAATCCCTTTTCGTTTCATCAATTTTGGGTAAAAAAAAAGTCATTAGCCACATACCCATCATATTGCCACTTTTTGGCCCATCATGATCCTACACATTCCCATCTCATAAGTATTCTTAAGCTCAATTACATTTGTCATATCAGAATTAGTCAAGCACTCAATAATACTTCCTTAGCCCTAATATTGTACTCAACTTCCTTAATCTCACCTGCAATAGAAGGATCATTTTGTGGGATGATATACCTATTCTTTGCAATGTTCTAATAAGGTTCACCAATGCATCTTAGATGACACTCCATTTGAGTCTTCCACATAGAATAATTTGTTCCATCAAATCTCAGACTATCCTTTTTATATGTCGCCATCCTGAATCACCTCAAGCTATTATACTTATTTTGAGGAACTTGATCTGATACCAATTGTTGGCAACAGAAGGGTAGACCACTGAGAGGGGGGTGAATCAGTTGTCACTTAAATTCTACAAATTAAACTTATTCTTAGATCTGATAAATAAACATGAAAGCACTGTAAACCATAAAAACATCAAAAATACACATAACACCAAGATTTTTTACATGGAAACCTTGTTAGGGGAAAAACCATGGTGGAGGTTAGTCCACAAGATTATACCCTGTTAAAAGTATAAAAGAATTGTAAGGGGAATGTACATGCATTCAAGCACACTACCTAGAGCTCACTGCTCAAATACAAAAAGGCTTACTACCCAAAGGAAGAGACACTATCTTAAAAAAACATTCAAATTACATTTGGAAGATTTTGAATTGAGAAAATAGCATCTCCTAATGCCTAATTACAGTTTCGGTTAAGCACATAAAAATCTGCTCTCTTCTTTACAGTTTACTTTTTCTCTTGGAAGATTAGAACATTATTCATACATAGTAGTCATACACTTCACACACTACTTACATAAAATTGTATAAAAAATTGATTATATATTTGTAGCCAAGGATAACATCAACTACATGTTGGCCCAACAAAATATAAAATATTTACAAACTATCGGCCCAAATTAATAAACAATTTATCAATGTGAATCAAACAACATTGACCATAACATAGTAAGGACCCAAAATAACATCCTTGAATTCAAAACACCTTCAAAAATTATGCCTCGAAGATCCACAACACACTACAATTACCCTGTCGGCCATGAACATGAAAAACAAGAACCCACAAAACAAAATCACCAATTGTAAGCACAATGATCAATGCAGATGTGCAACATAGATAAAGCATGATATAGAAGCATCCACAAGCATTATGAATCACCACAGAAGCATCCGCAACAATTCAAGTTACTAGAATCACATCATATTCTTTTAGGAACACCAAATAGAACAACTAAACAACTGACAGAACATAGATACTCATAACTCGATCAGATCTTCATGCGAACCTCCGAAACTTCATGTCATGGATAAACTAGATATACTAAAAAACAAACCCTTTAATCCACAACATCTTATCATCAATATACTGAGGTATACATTAGTATGGTGGCTATACTAAACTTCACTACAACACCGACAACCTGCAACTTATTTTATTACAATTTTCTCAATATCCTCGACATATACAACTTTAAAGACATTAATACCAATATTTTTGACATCAATGACAACCACATATCAGCAATATCCAACAATATGAGGGTTGAGGATCCAATGTATAGGGTAGAGGGTTGAGAATTGAGGGTATAGGGTTGACGACCTATAGGGTTGAGGGATTAGGGTATTGGGTTGAGGGTACATATGGTTGAAGGATTGGGGTTGAGAGTCCTATGTATAGGGTGAGTGAGTGAGAGAGATAATTGAGGGTATAAGGTTGAGGACCTATAGGGTTGATGGTTTAGGGTATTGGGTTGAGGGTAGAGGGTAGAGGGTTTAAGGGTTTAGGGTTTATCATTAGAGGGTGGAGGGAAGAGGGTTTAGGGTTTAGGGTAATGGTTTTAGGGTACATGGTTGAAGGTTTAAGGTTGAGGGTCCAATGCATAGAGTAGAGGGTATAAGGGTTGAGGGTTGAGGGATTAAGGGTTGAGGGTTGAGAATTGAGGGTTGAGGGTTTATTGTATAGGGTAGAGGGTAGAGGGTTTATGGGTTTAGGGTTGAAGGGTTGAGGGTTTAAGGGTTGAGGGTTGATGTATAGGGTTGAGGGTGAATTTGACAACCTAACTTGGCCTATTTGAGAAAATGGGTCCAAGGAATGGGGTCTCTCAGTCCATCACCGGGAGAGCCCATTCCTTTGACCCATTTTCTCAAACAGGCCAAGTTAGGTTACCAATTTCACCCACTAGCTTGTCAATTTAGTGAAATTTGCAATGTAGTGGCCTATTTGAAAAAAATGGGTCCAAGATTACATCACCAAGAAACCCCATTTCTTGGAACCATTTTTTCAAATAGGCCATTACATTGCCAATTTCACCCACTAGCTTGCCAATTCAATGAAATTGGCAATGTAGTGGCCTATTTGAAAAATGGGTCCAAGAAATGGGGTCTCTCAGTGATGTTAATCACTAGAAGACCCCATTTTTTGGACCCATTTTTTCAAACAGTCCACTACAATTCCAATTTCACCAAATTGGAAAGTTGTGGGTGAAATTGACAACCTAACTTGAGAGGGTAGGAGTGAGTGAGTGAGAGAGAGAGACTTGAGAGAGGGAGAGGGGGTAGGAGGGAGAGATTTGAGAGAGAGAGGGAGGGACAAAGTGGGAGAGAGATAGAGGGTAGAGGATAGAGGGTATAATGGCTAAGGGTATAGGGTAGAGGGGAGAGAGAAAGGAGTGAGCAAGAGAGAGAGAGTTGAGAGAGGGAGAGGGGGTAGGAGGGAGAGATGAGAGAGAGAGGGGGGGTGGAGTGGAGTGGGAGAGAGAGACTTGAGAGAGAGAGAGAGGGGGAGGGAGGGAGCCAAAGAAGAAATGCAACATCTTTATTTTGATGATCTTGAGAAATCTCAATTCTGATTTGAAGCCATTATAAAAGAGCGTGTGAAGCTTAGTGAGGGAATCTCAAGTTACTCATTTGAAGTTAACCTCATTATGAGCACCTATGATGTAGACATTATAAGAGAATATTAAATGTATGAGTGATATTGTAAAATATCTATGAGAACAGAGTACCTATGGCATTGTTCCTATGGGTCGGTTTTGGTTAGGAGGAGTCATTTTGAGTCAATTTGGTAAAGTTGCAAAAGTTATAAAAAAGTTGCATAGCAACTTTTGCATTTTTCATGTAAAAGGGAAGTTGAATAGTTAAGATGTTAAAAGTTAGTTGTAGTTAGTTGGATATGGTTGGAAAAGGTTATATATGCTTTGTAATGGTTGAAATAGGGGTTGGATGTACATTTGGAGGATTGAATAACAAAGATTCACTATTTTCTGCATTTTCCTACATTGAATCTTGCTGCTACAACAACTTGTACATTTTGGTACGGCCTAGAAGTGCTCATTTATGCATTGGAATTGATGGTGAAGTGAACTACCTTTCATTTTCATCTTGTCTCATTTGATTTCATCTGGATTTGAGTGAGTTATAGTGTTTTGATAGCCTGCTCTACATCAATATAACTAGCATACAATGTAACTTATTATAAAAAGTTCATTTATTAAAACAAATCAACCCAATGATTATATATCAATATAAATATAGCATACAATCTATTGAAATAAACACTTGCAATGAGATTTGTACTGAAATATTAAAATTTATTGCTGCCCTCAAACATTTGTAATTCAAGCAACGTAATCCCTTAACAATCCAAATTACAAATGAGCAACAAGCTTTGACAACTTGTTACCTAGATACCGTGTTAGTTATGGGAATTCTGTCTAAGGCATTAGGATCATGTAGGGTACATCTACAATAACATCTCTCAATTTTTGTTATTTTAGAGTCATTTTTTCGTGGTGTCGAATTTTGACTTGATGGAAAAAGTGTCAATTGCAAGCAATGTAAAGTTGTAAAGTGGTGCAGCTTTCGTTCAACAACTCGTGTGACCAAACAAATTGTTCCAACATGTCTGAATGGGTATTTTTATGCTAGAAATGGTCCTCTTTCACACCCAAAAACGCAAAATTTCTCTGAGCTACGTTCAACCAGATCAATCCCTTAAGAGTCCAAAGTGCAAAAGGGCAACAATTTTTGACAGGCTATTACTCAAAAATTGTGATGCTTAAAAACTCTTTGTTTGAGCCTACAAGATCATGTTGGGCCCTTCTACAATAATCTCTCTTAGTTTTTGTTATCTTGGAGTCATTTTCCCGTGGTGTCCAATTTTCACTTGATGGAAAAAGTGTCAAATGCAAGAGGTGCAAAGTTGCAAAGTGGTGAAACTTTTTTTTTGCAACTTGTGTGACAAAAATTTTTTTTCCAACACATCTAGATGGGTACATTTATGCTAGGTGTGGTCCTTTTTTCACCCAGACACATGGAATCGCTTCGAGCTATGTTCAACTGACTCGATCCCTTAAGGGTCCAAAGTGCAAAAGGGAAGCAATATTTGACAGGCTATTACTCAGAAACCATGGTGCTTACAAAATATCTATCTAAGCCTATAGAATTGTGTTAGGACCCTCTACAATAACCTTTCTTATTTTTTTTTATCTCAGAGTGGTTTTCCTATGGTGTCCAGTTTTCATTTGATGAAAAAAGTGTCAAATGCGAGTAGTGCAAAGTTGCAAAGTGGTACAAATTTCATTCTGCAACTCATGTGACCAAATGGATTGTTCCAATGTGTTTGGATGAGTGGTTTTATTTTAGGAATGGTCCTCTTTCACACTCAAACACATGGAATCACTTCAAGCTACATTCAACTAGCAGAATCCCTTAAGAGTCCAAAGTGCAAATTAGCTACAATCTTCAATGGGTTGTTATTCAAACACCATGACACTTAGAAACTTTTTCATTTGAGCCTACGGAATCATGTTTTGCCCCTCTACAATAAAATCTCTTGATTTTCACTATATTGAAGGCGTTTTCCTGTGGTGGCGAATTTTCACTTGGAAAAAAAGTTGTCAAATGCAAGTAGTTGAAAGTTGCAAAGTGGTGCAACTTTCATTCTACAACTTGTGTGACCAAATGAACTATTCCAACACATCTGGGTGGGTATATTTACACTAGGAATAACCCTCTTTCATACCCAAACACACTGAATTGCTCTGAGCTACATTCAACTGGTAGAATCCCTTAAGAGTCCAAAGTTTAAAATGGTTGCAAACTTTAACATGCTATTATTCAAATACCATGATTCTTAGAAACTTCTCGTTTGATCCTATGGGATCACATTGGGGCCCCCTATAATAACCTCTTTCAATTTTAGCTATCTTAGAGGCATTTTCCCATGGTGGTGAATTTTCATTTGGGGAAGAAGTTGTCAAATGCAAATAGATGAAAGTTACAAAGTGGTGCAACTTTCGTTCTACAACTCATGTAACCAAATAGACTATTCCAACACATATGAATAGGTATTTTTATGCTAGGAATGGTCCTATTTTGCATCCAAAAATGTAGAATCACTCCGAGCTACGTTCAACTGGATCAATCCCTTAAGAGTCCAGAGTGCAAAATGGTTGCAAACTTGAGCATGTTGTTACTCAGATACTGTGATGCTCAGAAAATTTTTGTCTAAGGCTATGAAATCATATTAGGCCCCTCTACAATAACCTCTCTTGGTTTTTGCTATCTCAATGGAATTTTTCCATGGTGGCAAATTTTCACTTGGGAAAAAAGTTGTCAAATACAAGTAGTTGAAAGTTGCAAAGTGGTGCAACTTTCGTTCTACAAGTTGTGTGACCAAATAAACTATTCCAATGCATCCAAATAGGTATTTTTATACTAAGCATGGTCCTCTTTTGCACCCAAATGTGTGGAATCACTCTAAGCTACGTTCAACCGGATTGATCCCTTAAGAGTCTAAAGTTTTAAAATGACTACAAAATTTAGCATGGTGTTACTCAGATACTGTGACACTTAGAAACTTCTCATTTGAGCCTATGAGATTATTTTGGGCCCCTCTATAATAACCTCTCTTAGTTTTTGCTATCTGAAAGAAATTTTCTTATGGTGGCGAATTTTCACTTGGGGAAAAAGTTGTCAAATGCAAGTAGTTGAAAGTTGCAAAGTGGTGCAACTTTCATTCTGCAACTCGTTTGACCAAACAGACTATTCCAACACATCTGAATGGGTATGATTATATTAGGAATGGTCTTCTTTCACACCCAAACACGCGGAATCGCTTCAAGCTACGTTCAACCAGTTCAATCCCTTAAAGAGTCCAAAGTGCAAAAGGGCAACAATCTTTAATGGGCTATTACTCGAAAACCATGATGCTTACAAACTCTTTTTCTAATCCTACGAGATTGTGTTGGCCCCTCTACAATAACCTTTCTCATTTTTTTCTATCTCATAGTTTTTTTCCTATGGTGTCTAGTTTTCGCTTGATGGAAAAAGTGTCAAATGCAAGCAGTGTAAAGTTGCAAAGTGGTGCAACTTTCTTTTTGCAATTCATTTGACCAAACAAACTACTCCAATGTTTCTTTATAGGTATATTTATGCTAGGAATGGTCCCTTTTTTCACCCAAACATGTGGAATCACTCTGAGCTATGTTCAACCGGCTTGATCCCTTATGATGACATGCAAAACAATCAAAAAGAGAAACATACACACGACAGTTGAGAAGTTTGAGTTTCCCACATAAAAAAATATGATCATCCTCAAGTCTAGTAAGTGCAAGATGATTTTCAATTATGCTCCTTGCCCTTACAAAAATATACAACCAATTGTAAATGTGTACAAATGGTTGAACTTTGAAACATTTTATTTTTCCTCAATTAACAACTTTGGTTGTGAAGCATTTTGTCATTTTCATTTGAAATGATTTGTTATGCTTGAAAATTGGAGTCTAAGAGGAACGAGTGATGCTCTCATGTACATTTATTATTTGGTGTAATAAATAAAATTTCCACCATTGAGTCCATTTCTTATTTGTATTATAAATTATAACTTGCTTTCTCTTGAGTCCATTTCCTATACAAGAAATAATATTGCAAAAAGTTGACATATAAATATTTTGACGTGTTTATATGGTGATGGATCAAGAATATAACAATTCATTTTGCATTATGAGGATTATGCTGTGAAAATGTTTAAAAAATATTCAAAATAAATGCTTGCATGATAATGTGTCAAGAAGTTAACTACTTCATCTACTATGAATATTATGTTTTGCAAGTGTTGTGAAGATTATGTATCCTTTGCTTAATTGAGTTGTTCCAATCAAAGGATTAAATATATTGGATTCTTTTTATGAAAATTTTCATGGAATACCAATTGAAAATGTGTTTTTTTCTTTTATCTAAAGCATTTCATGCAACTCTTTGGATTAAAATGATTTGAGATATGTAAGAACACAGGAACATTAGGAAATACATTGCTCAAGGATCTTAAATAAGCCTTCTCTCTGATTTCAATTTTGGGTGGATTATTACTTTCAAAGTATTGGAAATGCTTTGCCTATTTTCTAGTTGGAAGTTGAAATTCTAGAAGGCCCATCTCTTGATATATTTTATATTCATTCTTAATCAATTATCAAGTTAATAATCAGTGCATTTATTTACAATTAATCTTTTCTTTTCAATTTGTACAATTTTGGAATTTGTAACTCTACTAGTATTCCTAAAAATATTGAAGTTGTTTATCATCAATCAATTAATATTCAAGACAAACCATGAAGGACAACAATGATCAATGCTAGGGATAACCAATTAATAAGTATACATGTGAATAATTCAAGCATGTACATGTGAATGAGGGAAGCACAAGTACTCAAAAACATGCAATCCTTGAAGTATACACACAAATACATAGTATACACAAATTAATACAAAGTATATACATGAATACAAGGTATACACATGAAAACACATAAGTCGCAAAGTATACATTGGAATACACATAAGTCACAAAGTATACACTTAAATTGTAAAGTATACACTTGAATGTACATGTAACTCATATCTATTGAACCATGGATTTATAATGCAAATATGGACACCATCGTTAAAAAAGATTTGTATTACCCAAATAGCCATGTAGGAATACACCAATATATGTCGATATAAGTATAAGATATAGGTACAAAATAGCCATATAGGATTACAAGAATGTCATATGGGCATATAATTTCAAATATATCCAATACAAAATATGTACAAAAATGTCATATAGGCATACAACAAAGGGCTTTGGAATCAAAATTCATTGCTCTCCATGCTCTCAAAATAAACTCTTTCCCTTTGCTAGTTGATCAGATGGAAATATGTATGTCACTCATTTATTCTGCGGTCGAGGAGTGCTCCTGCTACTCCTCCCAAGGTTTAGTTCTTGGTTAGGTCTTATCTGTTACAATAAGAAATAAAGACATTAATATATAGAAATTATATTAAAATAATGATATATTTAACAAAATAATCACTTACCGCCATCTAATGACCACTCTCCATGGGGGAAATATTCAAATTCCCATGTTGAGGTGTGTTGAAGCCCTGTATAAACCATCCAAATAGAAATTAAACTAAAAATATATAATGGTTTTATTTTTCACTAACTAACATCTATAACAATGAATGTAATTTGAAATTTAGTAATTTTCCTCATACCTCCCCTATTAGAGCCATCGAGGAGTCTAGAACATATGAAACACCAATCTTCATTTCCCTTTGAACATTTGGAGGTGTATCCACTTGAAACATCTGAAAAATAAAAAAACAAATTATTCAATCACAAAAACTTCAATAGCAATCCACGTAATGACTTATAATGTATGAGATAATAAATAAAATTTTGAGTACTTATTAAACATATATTTCAAACTATGGTGCTTACTATTTTCCCTATCCATATCTTGTTCGAAAGCATGTGTTTTTAGGATTTTACCCATAACAACAAGCTGGTGAACTATTTGATAAAATGATTTTGTATACATGTATGATAACCATGGTTGCATAGAGAAGGTAGTGAACTGACATGGCATTCCATCACCATAAGACCACATTTCTTTCAGGCATTTTTTCAAACAGTTCATTGCCTTCTCTATTGTATTATGTTGGGATAGGGTGGATGGTATAGCGTGGCCTTGGCTATGAGATGGAGGGAAATCATAACATGAAGAGGGATGAGTGGGGACATGAACAAATGGAATAAAGGGTGGAATGTTCCATGGATTGGAAAATTAAGGATGAGGACCTTGAAAATAATTTGGAGGGGAATTTTGGCTAATGTGTTGCTATCTATTCTTCAAGCAGTGAGCTATTTAAAAAAATGCCTCAAAGAAATGTGGTCTTGTGGTGATGGAATGACATTCCATCACCATGAGACCAAATTTATTCAATGCTTTTTTTCATACTACTCATTTCCATGAATATGATATTGCTCACTATTATGCTTTGATAGAAATTTTTCCAAGCATCCATAGTTTGCTGGAAAGCACCTATTTTAGGCTTTTAGCCATATCAGCAAGGAAGTGAGTAGTTTGATAAAATGGTTTGGTACACATGTATGGAAAATGTGGTAGCATAGAAAAGGTGGTGAGTTTTTTGAAGAAATTCCTTGAAGAAATGTGGTCTCATGGTGATGGAATGGCATTCAGACACAATGAGACCACATTTCTTCAGGTCATTTTTTCAAACTACTCACTTTCTTGTCTATGTTATTGCTTACTATTATGCTTTGATATATTTTTTCAAAGCATCCATAGTTTGTTGGAAAGCACCTTTTTTAACCTTTTAGCCATAGCAACGAGGAAATGAACTATTTGATAAAATTCTTTGGTAGACATGTATGGAAAATGTGGTAGCATAGAAAAGGCAGTGAGTTGTTTGAAAAATTGCCTCAAAGAAATTGGGTCTCATGGTGATGGACATCACCATGAGACCACATTTATTTGAGGATTTTTTCAAACAAATAATTTCCTTGTCTATGCTATTGCTTACTATTATTCTTTCATATATTCCTTCCAAGAATCCATAACATAGACAAGGTAGTAAACTATTTGAGAAGATGCCTCACTAAAAAGTGGTCTCATGGTATGTGATGACAAGAAAATGCAATTGGAAGCTGCTCCTACTTATTACTTATGCTATGTGAAGTAATTACATCACTGCTTATGTTGAATTTCTAAAAAACTATATTGTAGTTGAAATTTTGTCATCTATCAACATCTAGTTATTAGTTATAGAATGTGAACTAATGCTTTCAGTTTGAAAGATGTACAATGTAACATAATCAATGATATGAATATAAACTACACAAATATATTAAGTAAAATTCATAAGTTAAACTCTTTATTCTATTACCTACGCGCAGATTTGTCTAAATCCACTAGAATTGGGAGGTGTTCCCTCAAAACATCCAATATTAGCCTTGTGAATGGTGATCCTAGACCTGAACAATCATGAACAAACAACACAAAATTATCATTATACAAGTCTAAATCAACATTCCCCATAAGATTCATTTGAAACATGAAGAACAAGAAATAAAAGGAAGAACATAAATGAAAGCAAACTAAATCTTATTTAAATGCTCAAACTCTCAATCCCATGGGTGAATTGGTGCTATTTTGATGTGGAAAATAGCCCGTTCCCAATTCCTTGCAAGCTTTGATGATCTTTGATGAAAATCCTCCATGACTTAGCTATGAAAGATGAAATGTGGATGAAAATGCGTAAGATTGTGGATCCATATGAGCATGGTAATCTTACATGGATTGTGGATGGTCAAATGCAATAGAGGAGGCCTTTATTTATAACAAAGAAGGATGGAGGATTGAAGAATAGGACGAACATGGGATTAAAGATGGACCAATGCCACTTGTCAATATTCTAATGGAAGGAGGTGGAGAACATTTTGATCAATGTGCATGATAAATGCTATTAGATTCAAATTTGAAATTTGAAAGTGACATGTTGGAGGGAGAAGAAAATGGAGATAATGCCACTTGGCTCAAGGCAAAGGATATGTAAGAGGCTTTAAATTCCATGTAATATGTACAAACCCTTCTGGAGGGATTTTTTGAATTTGAAGAATATTCCCTTTTTGATTCCTTTTTGAAAGTAACTGAAGATTAAATAAATCAATTAAAATGATATTCACAAGAAAGTTGCAAATGCTAGAGGATTGGAGTGATTAAGATTAAGATTAATCAAGATTTGATTAATTTAAAAGGAGGTTAGTTGATTTGACCATTTTTACTTAGACTTTTGGATTGAAATAAATCAAAATGAGAAGAAAATGATTTAAACAATTAAATAAAGATTTTGATTTATTTGACTAAAGGGGATGATGTTAGATAAAATCAAATAAATGTTAATTTATTTAATTTAATAGAATGACTTTAGAGATTTAATTAAATAAAATGAATTATTTAATTAAAGGGAGACTATAGAAGCTAATTAAATGAAATGATTTATTTAATTAATAGGAGATGGTGACTTAATTAGATAAAAAATGATTTATTTAATTAAGAGATGAAATGTGATTGATTTAATTAAATAAAAATTATTCAATTAAATGACTTAGGAAAGGAGATGATTCAGGATGAAGCGATGTTAGTAAAATCAAGATCAAGTGTATCGATACATTTTTGTGTCTACATTTTTCCCCTTTTTGAAGCAATGTACCCACTGCATACAGATGATTACGACAATGATGCCAATGAGATGATTTTAAGATGCTTAGAATATCCAATCTATATTATCCTAAACAACTTAAATGATAATGCAATGCATGTGTGATGGATAAGATGGATGATGTGATATGCTATGATTATGAAATGTATGTGTGCTAATGATTTGTGGATGCAAGATGGATGCATTGGCAATGATGATTAACTGATCCTAGTACTGTGTTATCGTGAAGAGAAGAAAGAATAACTAAGATGATGAAAAGAGGATCCAACAAGTCCATGATCTACGAGACTTTATTAGAGACGATGATAATGATGATGATGATGATTTTCTTATTAGAAATTAGGATTTTAAAAGGGCTACTTACCTTACGTTTGATAACACACATAGGCACAATGCATCAAGGTATAAAGAACCAAGATGGCATTGCACCTAGTGTGATGGAATTTGACTCAAAAAACATATAGGAATATTCTTGTTCACATCTAACATACAAAAAAATTGCTAGGATTCACTTCCGAAGTTTCAAACATCTCAGACCAAAACACGGAAAGGTATAACCTATCAATGCAATAGTCAACAAGCTATCCAAAACTCCTTCCATACATATCTAACAAACCAAGTACTCGCCAGGTTATATTACAAGAACGTCCAACAAGCATAGCAAACAACAGATAATCATCATTGCCCCATTCCTTTCTCTCTAAATCATTTTGAGTAGACATCATCAAGAGGTCATTGGAATGAGCGCAATAAGATAAACCAAAAGAAAAGATCAAGTACACAAACAAGTCAATGTTCTTCATAACTCTAGCCAAGGGGATGTGTTTTGTTTAGGATAAGTATCCAAAGTGATTTTTCTAAAAGATGATGCCCATTGTAGGAAGGATGCATCCTTGGACATGTTAGTGGATGGTGGCAAGTTGATAGGTTGCTTGGAAAGGTTGTTGGTATAAGGTCGATTGGCATGCTTGTGAATGATCAAGAGTTTGATTTTGGATTTAAAAGTTTACAGTTGTTTCAATTTTGATTTTGTGTTTGAAGTTTTCTCTTGCTGATTTTTGTGGTTGTTTTTGTTTATTTTGCTAAAGGATGGAGGTGATGATTGATTTATTATGGATGGAAGTTTATAGTGGGTGAAGTGAAAAGAGAAAAATGATTTGGGGGTCTTTTAAATGTTTTTGGTGTTTTTGAAATGTTATGAGGCTAGTTTTTTGGATTTTTAGGTTATTTAAATGTTTTTTGTGTTTTTTAAATGATTTTCGATTTTGTGTTTTTTTGAATGGTTTTGGGTTTTGTGGTTTTTTTGAATGTTTTTGGATTTTGTGTCTCAGGGGCTGATCAAAGATTAGCCTTGGCTACATTTAAGCTTAGAGATGACATAGTTCGGATAACATGTTTTTGACATTTTCTATTTTTATGAATGTTTTTGGATTTTGATATGATTTTGGATGTTTTTGGATTTTCTTGGTTTTTTGAATGTTTTTGGATTTTGATATGATTTTGGATGTTTTTTGATTTTCTTAATTTTTTGAATATTTTTGGATTTTTCGCATGATTTTCACATTTTGGATATGGACATGTGTGATGATATCAGTGCTTTTTTTGGGATTTTGTTGAAAACCAAGCTAGGGTTGATTGATCAAATTGATGGATTGATGATGATAACATTATTGAGGATACACAACAATGCAAGGATAGTGTTAAGCAACGTGAGGATTAGGATGGATATCCCAAGATGACGAGGGATTGATTGGACTTGATTGATCAAGATTGATGATGATAACATTGTTGAGGATACACAACAATGCAAAGATAATGTTAAGTAACACAAGGACTGAAATTATGATGGATTGATTGGATTTGATTGATCAAGGTTTTCAAGCTTGATTTTGGAACAAAATCATTTTGAATTATTTGATGTGACATTGAAGAATACATTAGATGTGATTGATATTGATTGTTTGGATTGATGTTCAATGAAAGATACAACTTGATAAGGCACATCTTCTTGTCAAAATGTGCCATGGGCTAGAAATTTGGATTTTGGCTCACAAATACTTGACCAATTTTATTTTATGTTTGCCAATGTTTGGATCATCACATAAGTGGGAGGATATAGATCAAGATTTATTCCTGAAGCAAGATGTAAATTATTTCCCCTAGTGTCTAGTAATGTATGAAATGCCATGGGTGGATTCTTGGATAGGTGTATGGATGGATGGATATGGATTATCTTGCAATAAGATAAGGTGTTTGAATAAAGAATTCCCATTTGGATAGTGCGTCATGGCTCATATAATGTTGGCTAGGATAGGATCAATGAAATTAACCCATGTCAAGATGTTTACCATAAGTGAGTATAAAGTGTGCACCAAACTTCATCAGGATCAAGATAATTTGGACTATGGATACATATGGATGAAAATGGATTGGGAAAATGGTTTGTGGATGAATGAATTTATTATGGCTAAGATGGATGGAATGTTGGATTTATTATGGATGGAATAACATGCTTCCACCTAAAATGGCACACATAGATGCTCGATTCTACACATGATACATGTTGCTAGGTCTTCATCATGGTACCTATCCAAAGCGCCACTGTAGTGGTTTCACTAGAGGATGATTTTTTTCTTTACTATTTTCAATCCCTTTTTTTTGGATTTTCATATTTTTTTATTTTTTTTGTATTTCTCTATGAAATATTTTTAAGCTCATGTTGAACCACTATGTGGTGTTGATGTAGATGCTTATGCCATAATGTTCCATTGATATCCTACTTGAAGAGGCTACTTTTCCAAGATATGTGCACTTGAATGCAACTTTTGAGATTCATGATCTGCTTTGTTGATGTCAAAGTTAACTTTGTCTTTGTGTGCACATCGCGATAGATTTCCTTTTGAATCCTTATGATGAACGTTTGTTTCCAACACATGGTTAATGTGAGAATTGGATATCATGCATGGAGGTGTGGATGGAGTGTGTTTAGGAATAAAAAATGGATTGGTTGACAACTTGGAACCTTTGACTTTCCAAACTTGGGAAGGTGAGCAATGATGGGTGGATACAAAAGTCTGCATGGAATTAGGACCAACCACTTGATATACTTTGTACATTGCTTGAGAAGCCTGCTTTTTCCTTTGTGGACATCTTTGATGGATACTTTTCCCTTTTTTTATTTTTCCCCATAGTTTCTTTGAGTAATGGATTTTGATAGGGATAATCTTTCTTTATATTTTTTGGTATCCATGTGTATTTGATTTATCCATTATGCTTCTTAGCTTCTTTTTATTTGATGATGTTATTCTTGATTTGATTCACATCCTTCTTTTGATGTTGGTCCCAATTTTTGGATGGGGTGATGGGTGGATAAAGATTCATGATGTGGCTCATTGTAGTATTGGAATCGCTTTCATCATAAGGACTCTTTGTGCTCCCTATGTTGATGTTTGCTTGAGACATAGTTTCCACCAATATGATGGTAGTAACACCATTGTTCTTTGATTCTACCTATTTTTAGATGTCTTGTTTGGTAAGCATTCTTTGATAAATAACCACTACAAATGATGTTATTTTGATTTGCTGTTCTGCTAACTCTGGAATATCCTGTTCTATCTGACCTATTTCCTTGAGTGGATAATGTTGGATATCTTCATACATGATGTCCTCAATATAAATTTGGTATATATTCAATCCTGATGTTGAAAATTCAATTTGACTATAGGAATCAATAACCTACTCTTCTTATGTAATAATGTTAGGAGTAAAGGAAACATGTTCTGAATGAAGATCATCTATGTGTCCATCCAAAGAAATCATCCCATGAGTAGATGGAGGAGTATGTGCTATGTGGATGTGATCATCATCTCGTATACATTGGAGAGTATCCATTAGATCATTGTAGTAGCTTGGAGATACAAATTCTTGACCTCGAATGATTTCAGAACTACTTTTGTCATGCTTTGGATCAAGTTCTTGACATGGGTATATTTCAAAGGATAGGTTGCTTAAAAAGGGTTCTTGGATGTCTTCATTAGGTATGGGAAGTGGCTCAATATCCTCTTGATCTTTTAGTGAATCTAGATCAAGTGTTGAGTTGAAGATTCCTTTAATATCTGCAACCATGAGGTCAAAGTATGTCAATATGTCTTGGAAAGGACCATTGCTAGACATCAGTGAAAGATATTGATCATGCTTTGGAATGAATTCTTAAGATATGTCATCTAACTCATTAGATGATGTAGAGGTATTGTCAAAATGATCATTGGTGGAAGGATCACTAATTATAGGATCAAATAATGTTAACACTCCTCAAAATACATAATTGCTGAATATTGTTGAGGGATTTTGATCATGACTAAAAAATGATTCTTGATGCATGTTGATTTGATCATTGGTTGGTGTGGAAACATATTCAAGGTGCTCATTGATGGATAGATCTTGATCATTATTTTCAATAATTTTGGTGGAGAGATTGTCAATGCCATCACTAGTGGTTGAATCTTGTTCATTGTCCCCAATAGTTTTTTTTTTTATCAATCAGGTCTTGGATGATATTTTTGAGTAGAATGAAATTTGATGTTGTGTGTCCCTTTATTTTGTGAAAATCACAAAGGTGTTTCTTATTATATCCTGGTGGTTTAACTTGAGGCTCTTGATGATTTTCATAAAAGGGGATTTTGATGAGATTTTCTTGAACCAACTATTGCATGACCAATTCGATTAGTCCCCCAAGTGGTGTCTATTTTTGTTTGTTACCTTGTGATATTTGCACTTTAAATTAACCTTGTGGTGATTGATTTTAGAGATGTGGTGATTGATCTTTGAGATGTGGTGATTGATCTTCGAGATGTGGAGGTTGGATTTTTTGTTGTTCTTGATATCCAACCTCTTGACATTGGACATATTGTTCTTGATGTGGTTGTCGACACAACTCAATGCTTTGATGACATGGTTTAACCAATGGAAGAGTGTGTTGATTTTGGGGTGGAGATGTCTCTTGGCGTAATGAATCAACTATTTTGGTAAGTATAGCAATTTGATCTCAAAAAAATTGATCTTGATATTGATCTTGACACCCTTGATATAGTTGATTTGGTTTTTATTCAAGCAAATTTGGAATGCATACTTGTGGTGTTTTTATGTGATCATGAACAAATTTATTTTGGACAATGTTATAATTTGGGATGATGTTTAGATTTGGTATGATAAGTGAAATTGAACATTGTTGTGGTAGGGAATCACATTGCCTTGATTTAGGTAACTTTGATTTTTCATGGTGTTACCTTGACTTGGATCAATACACAGAGTCATTATCATTTTTTTTGAACTTTGAACAACATTTGTATGATTCAAAAAATATCTATCCCAAAGTTTACCAAGTGTGGATTCAAAATGTTTATGTTTAGAAAAGTTGTACTTGGTATATTCACATTTGGCATGTATGGATTTGGTGGGATAATGTTGCTTTGTTGAAGATTCATACATTGATTGTTTGGTTGATAGATTTGTAGGTTTGTACTTTGATTTAAATCTACCATAAGGAAAGGTGTTCCAAAATTTATATTCGGCATGCTCACATTTTGTGTACCATTGAGGTTTGTAGGAGATAATGATCCCATGTATGGATTGTATAAATGTGAGTTTTGACAATCAATTGGCATTGTAAGGATTTCATAGTTTGGTTGGTTTAGGCCGCTCATGATGTATAGATCAATTTTATATTCCATGTTATTCTTGTGTTTTGACCTTGTTGACAAGGATTCAGGATGAATGATGAGATGAAGGATGAAAGGGGTGAATGATATGGGTGTTGAACTTTTAGGAACCTTGGAGGAATACTAGACTTTAGGACTGTTTGGATTTTTTGATTTGGATAATGGAATTATAAACCCCAAGATGTTGGATATTATCTTGGAATAAACTTGTCCACAAGGATGATAATTTAACTAGGTGTATGAGGAAGGATCCATCCACACACACTTAGCCAAACAAGGATATTTTTATGTTGATTTGAAGGATTTTACCAAAATTCTAGTATGAATGATTTTTCCAATGGTTCAAAAGTTGTTTGTGAGATGGGATTTGATTGATGTTTGAGGATGGATGAAATGATTGTTTGTTTTGATCCTAAATGAACCTAAGAGGGATTTTTTTACAAGACCAAGTTTTTGAAGAACATGATTTTCCCTAAGAGTATTTCAAACCAAAAGATCAATGTTTGCTCAAAAGACCATAAGACCAAAGATAAACAAGCACATGTGTGGGGTTCAATTGATTTCATCTTAGTTAATAAATTTATTTTACCACAAACGCTCTTTTGATTAGCTTTTCAAACTAGATTTCTAATGTCCCAACTTCTTTTCATCCCACAAAGTCCCTTGTGTGGAAATCAAGGAAATTAAGGAAATTTTTTCCTTATGTTGATTTTAGTAATAGAAAATTGAGATGTAAAATTAAATAGTTAGAAGCCTCTAAGGATAGAATCCCTAGGGCAAGCGATAACACTTAAATTTGTCAAAATTATTTTCTCCTCTAAAGGGTTTGAAATTTGATGTTCACATTGAATGTTTGCTTTCCAATGTTTTAGATACAAGCAAAGTGTTTTCATTCCAAGAACATGCACAACCCTATGGATGAAAAGACAATATTTGTTGAATCCCCACTTGGATAAATCTAGCTACACCTACTCTTAGTGGATGATTGGATGCTTGACCACATTGGCTCCCCTCCACGACACACACTTCTCGGGTCAACCAAGCATCAATACCCATGAAACTCCCATGGCATACTTCTCATCTCTACTAAGAGTCATAAAAATGCGGGGCAGCTTTAGAATGACCGTTCTTGCACCAACAAATAGATTAAGCTTTTTGGTCTTCTAAATAAAGGTTCTAGTATAGGAATTTCGTTTGTGGGGGATCATCCATATGAAAAGAGACCATTGTTTCCTTCTCATCAGAATAATCCTTGTGATACTTGAAATTTCCTCAAGTACCCACACTTATATACCAGTTGGGAGTCTCTTGGATTTAGCGTGTTCCCGATTGGGTCGTTCCCTCGGGTGATTACTTTTTCCCACAAGGCAGGCCCTCTAAGAATAAACAAAAGAAAGAAAATACATTTGTAGTTTGATTGATATTTGTTGAGAAACAAAGAGAGAATACACATAATATATTCCACTCACACTCACAAGTTTTTTCCAATTTTGAGAATCCAAATTGAAGTGTGGAGGTAATCAATTATACAAGTTTACTATCACAAAAATCCTTTTGATTCCCCAGATCATCGTGAGGTGCGATAGAAGCACATACATCTTTTAGATGATATTATTTTGGATAAAAGATTAAAAAACATAAAAACACATGTTCATTTTTAATCTCTCAGAGCAAGAATTGGATTCATTTTAAGCACCAAATTTGAGTGTGAAAGTTGTTTGTTCATTTTTATACCAAATTGAAAAGCTAGTAAGTGCCTAAGTTCAATTTTAACCCGCTTGAAGGGATTAAATCACTAGTTAATTTTAAACCCAAAACCGAGGTGAGTTGGCCTAAAACAAAAAATGAAAGTATAGAATGGAAGCCCTAAGAATTTAAAAATTCTTTGTCAATTTCAAGTTCAATACTCAATTTTCTTCAACTCTAATTTGATTGCTTTTGCTCGGTTCCAATGCTCAATTCCAATGTCAACCACAAGTGAACTCCCCTTGCACCAAGTCAACCAAATAATGAAGAAATCCACATTGAGGACATTTAAGACAAATTATATCAAATCTTTAAGCAAAATCTTGCAGCTGTCAACTTTTATTGAATCTAACTTTATGTCACAAGTGAGTCAAAAAACATAAGCTCCTTCCACTTGCTTGTCAGAAAATAGACGCATTTTGAAAACAAAAGAAATAATTTAATCTAATGTTCTATCATAAGTGAATAAAAAACATAAGCTCCTTCCACCTGTTTGTCATAAAATAGACACATTTCAATAACAACAAAAAGAGAAGTTAATCTAATGTTCTGTCATAAGTGAATCAAAAAATAAGCTCCTTCCACCCTTTTGTCAGAAAACAAAAACATATATTTCAAACTTTCTGTCACAAGTGAGTTAGAAACATAAGCTCCTTCCACTTTCTTTTTAGAAAACAAAAACACATATATTTTGAAATTTTTGTCACACGTGAATTAGAAACATAAGCTCCTTCCGCTTGCTTGTCAAAAAATAGACACATTTCAAAAATAGTAGAAAGAGAAGTTAATCTTATGTTCTGTCATAAGTGAATAAAAAACATAAGCTCCTTCCACCCGTTCTTTAGAAAATAGACACATATATTTCAAACATTTTGTCACACGTGAATCATAAGCATAATCTCCTTCCACCTACTTGTCAAAAAACAAACACATTTCGAAAATAGCAGAAAGAGAAGTTAATCTAGTGCTCTGCCTTAAGTGAATCAGAAACATAAGCTCTTTCCACCCATTTTTTTCTAAAAATAGACACATATTTTGAACTTTCTATCACAAGTGAGTTAGAAACATAAGCTCCTTTTGCCTGCTTGTCAGAAAATAGACACATTTAAAAAAAAATAGAAAGAGAAGTTAATCTAATGTTCTTTCATATTTGAATCAGAAACATAAGCTCCTTCCACCTGTTTGTTAGAAAACACACATATATTTCAAACTTTCTCACAAGTGAGTCAGAAACATAAGCTCCTTCCGCCTGCTTATCAAAAAAATAGACACATATATTTCAAACTTTACGTCACAAGTGAATAAGAAACATGCTGTCCTTCTAGCGCCAAAATGTGAATGTTGATGACTTGGACAATCTTGAACAAACAACACAAAATTAGTCATTATACAAGTCTAAATCAACATTTCCTATAAGATTCATTTGAAACATGAAGAACAAGAAATAAAAGGAAGAACACAAATGAATGCAAACTAAATTTTATTCAAATGCTTAAACTCTCAATCCCATGGGGGAATTGGTGCTATTTTGATGTGGAAAATAGGCATTTCCCAATTCTTTGCAAGCTTTGATGATCTTTGATGAAAATCCTCCATAACCTAGGTATGAAGATGAAATGTGGATGAAAATGGATGAAAATGCCTAAGATTGTGAATCAAAATGAGCATGGTAATCTTACATCATGGATTGTGGATGATCAAATGCAATAGAGGAGGCCTCTATTTATAACAAAGAAGGATGGAGGATTGAAAAATAGGTTGAATGTGAGATTAAAGATAGACCAATGGCATTGTGCCACTGGTCAAGATGCTAATGGAAGGAGGTGGAGCATATTTTGGTCAATGTGCATGATAAATGCTATTAGATTCAAATTTGAAATTTGAAACTGACATGTTGGAGGGAGAAGAAAATGGAGTTAATGCCACTTGGCTCAAGGAAAAGGACATGTAAGAGGCTTTAAATGCCATGTTGGATGTACAAACCCTTTTGGAGGGATTTTTTGAATTTGAAGAATATTCCCTTTTTGATGCCTTTTTGATAGTAACTGAAGATTTAATAAATCAATTAAAATGATATTCATGAGCAAGTTACAAAAGCTAGAGGATTGGAGTGATTAAGATTAAGATTAAATAGGATTTGATTAATTTAAAATGAGGTTAGTTGATTTGACTATTTTGACTTAGACTTTTGGATTGAAATAAATCAAAATGAAAAGAAAATGATTTAAACTTAATTAAATAAAGATTTTGATTTATTTGACTAAAGAGAAAATTGGTGTTACATAAAATTAAATAAATGCTAATTTATTTAATTTAATAGAATGACTTTAGAGATTTAATTAAATAAAATGAATTATTTAATTAAAGGGAGACTATAGAAGCTAATTAAATAAAATGATTTATTTAATTAATAGGAGATGATGACTTAATTAGATAAAAAATAATTTATTTATTTAAGAGATGAAATGTGATGGATTTAATTAAATAAAGATTATTCAATTAAATGACTTAGCAAAGGAGATGATTTAGGATGAAGCGGTGTTAGTTAAATTAGGATCAGGTGTATCAGTACATTTTTTCGTGTCTACAAGCCTATTCAACATCCAAAATCACATATTAAAATACCATTCATAAAACAATGCTATTAATATGTAATAAATTTACAAATGTTTACTAGTTACATACCTCAACGATAGATGGAGTGGAGAAATAAGTAGGTGTAGGTCTAATGTATCGAGTATTAACATTGTGACCCTAAAATTTTATTAAAATCATAAAACTAAATTAGTTAATCTTGCATTTGAAAATCAAAATTTAATAAATTAAATTCAATGAGTTCATTCTAACTTTTTCTTGAGTATCAATGCCATAGGTCTCATTCAAAATGTCAGATGCCCTCACCATCTCCATAGCTATAGATGTATCATGTGTAGTAGCCTCCTAAGTTTCGGTGGGGTCATATGAACAAGTCACCCCACAAGACTAAGACAAATGGGATCGAAGCCCACCACTCAAAGACTCCCCTGGATGGTGTTGTAGAATAGGGTTGGCATGTTGGATGATGCTCTAGGTCAAAGAGTTGATGGACTACAAAGTCTCTATGTTGGCACTCTCCTTCGCGACGAAAGGGATAACAATGTGCTCATGAGGCGACCTAGCGAGAGGTCATCTCCCTTGCCGTGTAGGATCTTACTGTGCACTAGGTCTATCTTGAGCCGAACCCCCACCTCTCCCCTAGAAGTCCCTCATATCAAATAATTCAAGTGTTTATTCAAGATGAACTCACAGTATAGTTTCCTAAGGAAATATTATGGGACTTCACAATTTTTGCATGGTGGGTAATCAAAAACCATGTACCACCTATCCCAAAAAAAATTCCTAATTTGTTGGTGGTGGCACCAATTGATAGGAAACCTCTTCACATTGAGGGTAAGATTTGTATTTGTGTGTGGGTCAATGAATAATGAGTAGAAATCAAATTTGTAATCTTTTGATATTTTACATCTTTATATGATAATTTATCCTGGTAATAAGCCCTAGCCACCTTCCTCCTATCTTGCCAACTAGTTAATTGTTTGCTGATTAAATCTACATGTTTTAACATTTTTTGAGTGAAGTTGCCCAAGGGTCATTCTTTCCATGTGTGCCATAGAAAAATGGCCCCTTGTCATTTTCATGGTCTTTTAGGTCTTCTTTCATGGTATTTGATGTATTTTGCTTTGATTTTATGTTGTGACATGGCTTGAACATGCATATTTAGGTACTAAACTCAAAGAACGACATCTTGTGAAGGTGTTGTGAAGTGTTGTAAGAAATTTCTACATTCTTCTAGACTCTATTAATTACAATTCACCTAAAAATCATCTTTTTACACATCAAAAAGTCCTATTTTGAAGTGTTGTAAAGTCTTGAAACAAGATTTCACACTTTTCTAGGCACATCTTCACTATTTATCCTTTCTTATTACTTATTTGACCCCTTTATGCCTTCATATGCTTTTATTAAGTGTATTTTTAAATATTATCCTAACAAACAACATTAAATATAACTTATTTCCCAACACACATTTCTAGATCCTAGGTGGGACTCATTCACCATGGGTGGCGAATGAGTCCCCCTTGGCTCCAAATTCAAAATATTTTAAATTTTCTTTCGGGGTTTTATTAAAAATCACTTGATGTTAGCTTCTGATGAGGTATGAATGGGTTACTAAAGCACAAGTGTGTATAAATAAGTGATTTTCATCTCATTTCAACCCCCATTCATAAAGTTCACTTATTCACCTATTCACTCAAGCATTCAAGCATTTTACAACATCCCTTCAAGCATGATTCAAGCACTTTGAAGTAGCCATTGACATTATTTCAAATTTGCATCATCAATGGTTTGGTAAGTTGATAGAATTTGCATGTTATTAGTTTTTCATTCTCTTCCATTTCATTATTTTATTAAAGGTTTGATTACTAAAATGGGGTTTGAACAAGGAAAACCCCTATTTGCTAACCCTCAACCATTTTTCCCTTTGTGCATGTGTGTTTACAAACTTAGGTATGTAGATTTAACAAGTATTTTAGTGTTGAAAAGTGGAGAACAAGTCAACTAGGTGCTTTAAGTCAACTTAAGTTCATTTCAAGCTTGGAGAAGGTTTTATGTCCATTTCCTACAAAATTGACTTCGGTAACCTGACAAGTAGTAATTTCCAGATTCACCACGTATGGTGAATGAGTCCCATTATAGGACTGAAAATTTGAATTTTGTTAGATTTTAGATCCCGACAGACAAAAAACTTACTTCTGATAGTTTTTCACCAGAAGGAGGACTAATTCACCACCCTGGGCGAATGAGTCACACTGTGAAAAATTAGTGAATTCAAATAGCATCCCCAACTTTCTAGATTCTTCATCAAATCTCTAGGTGCACTCAGATTCAGCCCTTTCCTTTCTATTATGCATATTTTCTCCATTTAGTTCATTATTGCATTACATAATGTGTTTTCAAACATAGCTTTAATTTCACTTTTGCGTTCATTTTCATTCATTTAGATTAGTCAATTGCATTTAGTTAACTTCATTTAGGTTAGAAAACATTACAAATATCATTAATTGAATAATCAATTGCATTAGTTAACTTCATTTAGTCAATTACATTTAGTTAACTTCATTTAGGTTAGACACCATTTGGAGGAGGAAAGATTGACTAGTATAGAGTGCAATATGTCTAAGATAGGCCAAAATATTAGGGCCACTATGGCGAACAATCACAAAATTTCTAGGCATAACACCATTATCATCAATGCTATGGTGGAAAAGCTCAAAAAAAATCAAAAGGGTTCGTTGGTCGTGGATTTGGATGCAGACAGAGGATGCGGCAGATCTGCTGGTGAAGGGATTTCGACTCGTACCTGGGCTAACACTGAGAGGTATACCCCGACTTCATCACATATGGCTCAAATCCTCAAGCAAGGGTTACAGGATATGAAGGATGTTGAAAAGGACGCTGAGGAGTTGTTGAACACCTTGGAGTAGTGCGGTGGTGTTTGTTTCTGGCTTTTTGGGCGGTCCTTTTTCTGGACCTTGTTGTCTCTTGGTACTGTCGTTTTCCTTTTGGGACAGCCGTTTGCTTGTTTGGACTTATTTTGTTATCTTTTGTTGTTTATACTTTGCGGTTTCAGGTCCCTGTAAAACTTGTTTTTCCCTTTTCAAAAACATTAATTGAATAAACCCTCAAAAATTTTGGGACCTATCTCTCTCCTTTTAGGTGAAAAACCCTAGAAGTGCAACAATTCTCCATAGGAACAAAAAAGCTATGGTTCATTTTGTGAACCAAACTTTTGAGCACTTTGCATTTTCTGATTTTATTTACATATTGCATCCTAGTTTGCATTTGTGTTAACATTCAATTAGTACATTGTTTAGTTTTTTGCATTTTAAGGATATTTTATCGTGCGTTAGTGAAAAAGTAAAATTCTTCATTCTACATCCTTGTTTGCATTGTGTAGAACATCAAAATCACATTAATTTTTTTGAAAAACACACAAAACCATTAGACTACGATTCATTCACCACCCAGGGCAAATTAGTCCCTCTTCACTTTTTTAAAACAACATTTTTAGCATTTTTCTGGCATTTTCTTGCATTTCTATTTTCTTTAGATAGATCTCTGTTACAGTTAGCAACATTTCTATTATTTTCATTTTAAATTCTTACATTAGTTTGCATTTGAATTCACCCCTCCTTTGTGGTACTTGCATGAGTGTTTGGTGCCCCGTTGATAATACTTTAGTGAGAAGAATTTCTAGACTCATGGCTTCCCATGATAGCACTTTCATTGTGGACCTTGGGATATTATGAGCTCCTACTCCTAGTATGGACAATGGTGCATTAGGCCCTGACAATACCACTTTTGTTCCTTCACCTTTCCATCCAATGAATGTTTACACCCAAAACAACTCTCTTCCTCAAGATAAGTTCATTAGTATTCATGAAGAATTTGTACATTTACATAAAAACTTGTCACTTGAAAACATTTCCCAAACTACCATACCTACCATTGATAATCTTCATCGTTTGATTGAAAGTGATGATGGCTTGCAAGTGATGAAGAAAATTGCTGAGATTTACAATAAGTATGCCTCTTCTAATACCCAATCTGTAAATATTCCTGTAAGCCAAGGAGGACCTTAAGTCCCCCCCCCCTTCAACCATAGCATCCATACCAACTTACACCAATCTACAAGTCACTACAACTATGCAATAGGTCAGTTATGTGAGTCCTTCCTTTGCAATTCCACCTAGCATTCCCACTTCTCTTGTGGCATCACAAGTCCCTTCCACCACCTTTACACCCCTTAGTATTCCTTTCATTTCCCCTAACATCCCTTACACTCCATCACGATTTTCCCTTCCATCTCAATCCACATACCTCGACCCTTTTCTTACACAACTCCTTATGATTGTTTCTTCCATGCAACACCAACTTTCTACCAATAGTCAAGGTCAAACTGCTCCACCCACATATCATGTTTGTAGCAGCCAATTATCCTTAGAAATCTTACGTACCCTAATGCCACAAGGCATAGAAATGCCTCGGTTTGAAAAATCCAGTGGCAAAGGAGACCCTGTCAACCATGTTAATGCCTATACAGCTTTGTGTAGTGAATTTTTCCTTGATGATAAACTATTAGCCAAAAATTTTCCAAGGACCTTGAAAGATACTACATTAGAGTGGTTTTCCAACTTGCCTAATTATTCAATTTACTCCTTCAATGAACTTGTAGATGCTTTCATAAGTAGTTTTCAAGTTCACATGACACCTAAAAAGACAATGGTTGACCTCATGAGATGTAGACAAAACATAGATGAAAAAGTCACTAATTTTATCTCATGATACCAATCCTTGTATGCCCAAATAGATGTCAAGATTCCTAATGCACATATGCAAAAGATGTTTATCAAAAAATTTCACACAAATCTTCAGGATAAGCTAACTATGATGAAATTCCCTTCATTTATGCATTTATGAACAACCTTGTGTGAATACCATAATTCGGTTTCAAGTCATGATTCAAAATCCACTTCTTACCAAATTGAAAAACCTGAACACAACAATCAAAACCACAATAACAATTAAAAATTTTGCAAACAAAATAGAGGCTTCTTACAGTTTAATCTGCCTCCTCAACCTCAACCTCAACCGCAACCAACCCAAGTGGTCATTGTTAAGGGATCGGTGCCTTATCATTATGGGGACCCCAAGAGACAATTTTCACCCCTACCCAAGACCCTTCATAATATAATGAATCAATTAATCCAATAATGCCTACTCACTTTTCCACCCGTCCGACCACTTGATCAAAATCAACCTTTATCACCCACCTTCAAACCTAGTGCTTATTGTCATTTTCATCGCCATAATGGACATGACATTGAATATTGAAAGCATCTAAAACATTTAGTTGAAGACTTCATTGATTCAGGCCATTTGTACATTGTGGGTGTTAATGATCAAGGCAATAAGTCTGTTGCACCTTCTAACTAGAATTTGCAAATTTTCACTAATCCCATGCCTAAACATACTACCTCCTTTGGCAAGGCTAGTGAACCTTCAACCAATGATGTAATGACTATTGATACAAATAATTAACAACATGATATACCTCCCCCTTTTCTTACAGAAATTCCTATGGATGAACTCATAGCTATGATAGAGGTTATCCCTCATAAGGGCCAAACCACTAAGTCTCTTGATATCACTTTTTCTGCTAAAGACATACTACAAAAACTTCCTGATGGTCCTCTTTACATAGCTGGCAGAATCTATAATAAGCCCACAAATGGGATATTAATAGATTCCACCTATGGCGAGAATGTAATTACATTAGATTTTTTAGTATTACATGAACTATATCGAGATGAATATAATAAACCCATTTCATGGATTAATACACATATTGGTTTCACATGCCCTACGATCAAATCGATCATGCTACCCTTACAAATATGACCTTAAAAGTTGGAGGTAACCTTTTCAATTATTCCACAATCCGACCAATTTCATTTGCGACTAGGCCACCCTTGGCTTCACTTAATGAAAGCAGTCCCATCAGTTGTTCACAAGTGTTTGATGTTTCCACATGGCAATGAAGTATTTATGATATTGCTATTAGGATTCAACCGTGTAGTTTTGAGTCAAACTCATTGACCCATGTTTCATGAGTAGTGGTTCAACAAGAACCCATCTCTCATGATATTGAATGGTCCACTTAGCACTCATTGCATCTAGGTGATGCTCATAGAGAGTCTGACACTGGTCCGTCCGAGTCACCCATCGATCTTGCTCCGGCTGCCGGCTTCCTTGAGGGAGTTTTCTCCAAGAGTTAAGCCCGCCGAGATTGTTACCCCACATTGCAAAACCGGCAAGTGTTGTGCCTTATGAACCATTCATAATAGGAAGCCCCTTTGTCATCAATTGATAAGGAGGTATTTTCCTGGCTTGTCAAATTATGATATTGTTATCGAGGATTCAGCGGATAGTTCAAGTCAAACTCATTGACCATGTTTCATGAGTAGTGGTTCACAAGAACCCATCTCTCATGATATCGAATGGTCCACTTAGCACTCATTGCATCTAGGTGATGCTCACAGAGGTGAAGCACTGGTCCGTCCCGGGAGGTCGCCCATCCCAGTACTGCTCCAGCTCAAGCGCGCTTAACCAGGGAGTTTTCTCCAAGGTTAAGCCTGCTTGAGTTGTTACCCTTGTTGCAAACCTTCAGCAAGTGTTGTGCCTTGCGGGCCAGCCATAATGAGCCTTTGGCTCATCGATTGATGATGTATTTTTCCGCGATTGTGTCAAATTAGCATGATGTTATGTCGAGGATTCAGCGATGTAGTTTTGAAGTCAGGCTGTTGGCCCATGTTTCATGAGTAGTGGTTCCAGCAAGAACCCATCTCTCATGATAAGGAATGGTCCACTTAGCACTCATTCAATCTAGGTGATGCTCACAGAGGTGAAGCACTGGTCCGTCCCAGGAGGTCACCCATCCCGATACTGCTTCAGCTCAAATTAAGCTTAACCGGGTTTTCTCAAGGTTCAGCAGCAAAGTTGTTACCCCATTTGCAAACCTTGCAAGTGTTGTGCCTTATGAACCATTCATAATAGAGCCCCTTTAGCTCATCAATTGATAAGGAGGTATTTTTCCACAGCGTGTCAAATTATGATATTGCTATCAGGATTCAACCGTGTAGTTTCGAGTCAAACTCATTGACCCATGTTTCATGAGTAGTGGTTCAACAACCCATCTCTCATGATATCGAATGGTCCACTTAGCACTCATTGCATCTAGGTGATGCTCACAGAGGTGAAGCACACGTCGGGAGTCCGCCCATCCACGATCTTCCATGGCCCCGGCGCAACAGGGAGTTTTCTCCAAGGTTAAGCCCACTTGAGTTGTTACCCCATTTGCAAAACCTTCAGCAAGTGTTGTGCCTTATGAACCATTCATAATAGAGCCCCTTTAGCTCATCAATTGATAAGGAGGTATTTTTCCACAGCCTGTCAAATTATGATATTGCTATCAGGATTCAACCGTGTAGTTTCGAGTCAAACTCATTGACCCATGTTTCATGAGTAGTGGTTCAACAAGGACCCATCTCTCATGATATCGAATGGTCCACTTAGCACTCATTGCATCTAGGTGATGCTCACAGAGGTGAAGCACTGGTCCGTCCCAGGAGGTCACCCATCCCAGTACTGCTCCAGCTCAAGCGCGCTTAACCAGGGAGTTTTCTCCAAGGTTAAGCCTGTTTGAGTTGTTACCCCATTTGCAAAAGAGATGGGTTCTTGTTGAACCACTACTCATAAAACATCCCCTATCCTCTAAAGGAAATTTTTCCTTAGAATCCTTTTGGCTAGAACCCATGGAACCTATAACCCCTCGAAAGGACTTCTTTTTCATTGCTTACCAAAAATTTAAAACCAAGAAAATAGCCGAATTGTCTCTTCGTGGTACGTCCCCATCCACGTCCACACCTCCTATTATAGATGAAACCATGCTTCAACCTGAGTCAAACATTGAGAAAACCATACAACCTACTGAACAATCACCCTTAGAACTTCCCTTCCATCATTTAAAGGACCAAGGTAAAATGAAACCAATCTTGTCATAACCGAGGCTCGAGTTGAAAAAGTGTATAAAGAAAAAGAGAGTGGTTGATCAGCCTTCCTCAGTTTCTTCTATTCTTCCACCTTCGAAATAAAAAGAACCTTTGATGACTCAATCCGCTCTTACACCTCAACAACTCCAAAACAAAATTAAATGAAACTACAATGCTAGGAAACATAGGCATCATTGTCGTTTCCTTTCTCGACAGCATGGCCTAGAAGAAAATTAAGACAATAAACCTCAACCTTTGACATAAGTAATAGATGACCACCCTCCTTCTCTTGACCCACCACAAGATAGTCCTATCCAACCTTCGAAACAAGCTAAACCAATCCACCAGCCACAACTCTTGATACATCTGTCTTTACAAATCACCCTCTGTTGTCTTGTTGTTATTAATCTTGATGATGATGATGATGTGGAGATTTCCACAATAGATGAAGAAATACACAATAATTTAAACTTTTTATTTTCATCTACAATGAGCTTAAATGGTAAATCTTCTCCATCAAGTAAATAACTAGGTACCACTCCTGATTCGACACTTACAATTCTTCCTTTGGACAATCAACTGCCCTCACATTACACTAAACATGATTGGGAGGAAAATTATTTGTTAGATGGTTGACTAGCATTCACCTAACTAGCCTTTTTCTTTTAGCTTTTTCTTCTGTTTCTCCTTTTTTTACCTTTTCATGTATGTATCACGTTCCCCTGTAACATGTGTTTGATGTCTCTCTCTCATTGTACACTTCTTCTATTCATATCTCTCTTCTTCTGTATGTTGTACATTGTCCTTTTTGTTTTGTGTTTTCCTTTTGGGGATGACGCAAAGCATAGAGACACCATATGTCTCTTCCATGTTGACCCAAATGGTCCTTGTCTTTTTCTCTTTTTTATTTTGTTTTTTCCTTTTGGGGACGAAACCCTATGTCTCTTCCATGTTGACCCAAACGATCCTTGTCTTTTTCTCTCTTTTTTTTTATGTTTTCCTTTTGGGGATGATGCAAGGCATTAAGACCACAATGTCTCCTTCATGTTGACCCAAAAGCTTTTTCATTTTCTTTCATCTTCTCATTTTTTTTTGCTTGTGTTTTCCTTTTGGGGATGATGCAAAGCATTAAGACCGCAATGTCTTTTCCATGTTGACCCAAAATAGACTTTAGTTTGGGTATGTGCAAGATCATCATGGAAAAAATAGGCCCTTAAGTGGCAAAAAAATTCAAAAAAACAAGAGTTAAGCAACTTGACGTAAAAATTTGAATAAGTTGTCTATATTATTTCAAAAATATGTAAGAATAGAATCTATAGAAAATTCAATGTAGTTTCTAAACTACTAGGTTTATTTAAAAAAAAAACCCTATTTGGTGAAATTTTGAAATTTCAATGCAAGATACTTAAATTTTAGGGAAAAATAAGAAGTAGGTGTCTATCTAACCACCCTAACCACAATAAAATGATAAAAAAAGTTATAATATTTTAAATATAAGTAGAGGACTCATGTCGGATGTGATGCATATTTATTTGTAATATTTTTTCCAAGTAAATAATTAATTATGAATATTTTATTACAACTTTTAAAAAATATAAAAAATTGTATGCTGACCACCATAACTTGGTCAAAACTTCATGAAATTATTTTTTTATTTTTTTAATCCTATAGTATACGAATCATAGAATGTGATGCATGTTTCATATTTAAAACATTTGATATTGTTTGGAAGCTATAGATGTTTTTAATCAACCTATCAATCAGGACTTTAGTCTTAATTCAAATAAAAAATGAATAATAATTATTTATCAAATTCAAAGTAAAACACAATTTATATTGGTGGAAAGTTGAGAATCTCCTTTAAAAACCCTTTTCGTTTCATCAATTTTGGGTAAAAAAAAAGTCATCAGCCACATGGGCCATCATATGACTTACATATTTCCACTTTTTGGCCCATCATGATCCTGTACATACTCGTTTTCATTTGTTTTTGCTTTCTTTGTGCCATTCTTCTAATTCAATATGCTTTGGGGAATGATGATAGTTCCAAGCTCTTTCATAAAAATATTGCAGCAACGAACATTTTGACCCAAATCCATAGATCCCTTATGTGTTTGGTTTGTTCTTTTCTAGGGGGAAACCTCATTTTCTTTTGTTTTTCCTTTTCATTGACGCACAACACAACCTTTCTCATAAACATATGACTTGGCATAGGGATTTCTTAGTTGGCTCTCATGTCTTTGTTTTCCTTTTCTTCCCTTTGCTACTTTAAATTAATTTCTCACAAAGCGATGTGTAGCAATTCCTTTAAAGTGGGGGGCATACACTACCATTATTTCATTTTGCATTCTTGGTTCTTAGTGCAACCTTATCATTTATATGATGTTTTTTTCACTAAGTTGTGGATGACATTGGGTGTGATTTCCTTCATAATTGTGATCTATCTCAACAGATTGCATTCCTCTTGGTGGCCTAATGTGACACACTGCATCCCCTAAGTTGTGAATATACTATTCTTTGACTAGTCCTATCTTGGAGACATTAGACACAATATTCCCTAAGTGATAGACCTTGCATAAACTGAAAAAGACTCCTTTGAACATCTTTTACAGTTTACATTTTTACATTGTTACATTTTACATTTTTGCATTTTTCCACCTTGCATAACACAACCGGCATGACTGTGGTATCTTTGTCTTTTTTTTCATGAGCATTTTTTGTGGTGCCTTCTTAAAGTTATCTATAGGTATAAATTTAATATGATTGAGCGGGAAGCCCACCTAGCAGCATGAATTTTCCCCATAGCCACTTTTGTGTTTGTGAGTGCATACCAACTAGCGTATGTATCTTACCTTTTTGGGATTTCTCACCCCGCAGACAACTAGTTATGTGGCCACAGAGTGAGTACATTTGGGCCTTCTCACCCAACAGACCGTCCTATTTTCTGTCACCACAGAGTGAGTACGCATTCTCAATCAACCTAGATCTAACCCACAACTAGTTGGATTAATGATTGAAGCTTCATCCAATTTATCTCAACACTTGTGTGTTCCTTTGTTCTTATGCTAGTTTTCCATGGAATCTTCATCCTAGGGGCTTGATCATCCCTCTTGATTTTGGTTATTCCATTTTGCTAGTGTAAGTGCATTTGAACCCTCTTCTCGATGTTCATGGCTAGTTTAGTGCGAGTTTGAAGTAGGTTCATTCTCTCACTAAAGTGGGGGCTAAATGTGCCATAGAAAAATGGCCCCTTGTCATTTTCATGGCCATTTAGCTCTTGTTTCATGGTATTTAATATATTTTTCTTTGATTTTATTTTGTGACATGGCTTGAACATGCATATTCAGGTACTAAAACTCAAAGAATGACGTCTTGTGAAGGTTTGGTGAAGTGTTGTATGACATTTCTACATTCTTCTAGATTCTATTAACTACAATTCACCTAAAAATCACCTTTTTACACATCAACAAGTCCTATTTTGAAGTGTTGTAAAGTCTTGTAACAAGATTTCATGCTTTTCTAGGCACATTTTCACTATTTATCCTTTCTTAATTATGACTTAGTTGACCCCTTTACGCCCTCATATGCTTTTATTAAGTGAATTTTTGAATATTATCCTGACAAACAACATTAAATACATCTTATTTCTCAACACACATTTTTAGGTCCTAGGTGGAACCCATTCACCATGGGTGGCGAATGAGTCCCCCTTGGCCCCAAATTCAAAATATTTTAAATTTTCTTTTAGGATTTTATTAAAAATCACTTGATGACAACCTATGATGAGGTATGAATGAGTTATTAAGGCACAAGTGTGTATAAATAAGTGATTTTCATCTCATTTCAACCCCCATTCATCAAGTTCACTTATTCACCTATTCACTCAAGCATTCAAGAATTTTACAACATCCTTTCAAGCATTATTCAAGCACTTTGAAGCATCCATTGACATTATTTCAGATTTGCATCACCAAGGGTTTGGTAAGTTGATAGCATTTGCATGTTATTAGTTTGTCATTCTCTTGCATTTCATTATTTTATTAATGGTTTGATTACTAAAGTGGGGTTTGACTGAGGCATGTGTGTTTGCAGACTTAGGTATGCATATTTAACAAGTATTTTAGTGTTGAGAAGTGGAGAATAAGTCAACTAGGTTCTTTAAGTCAACTTAAGTCTATTTCAATCTTGGAGAAGGTTTTCTATCCATTTCCTACAAAATTGACTTCGGCAACCCGACAAGCAATGATTTCTAGATCTAGTGTTATAGACTTGTCTCCTATTTTTTTAGAAATTTGGTAGAGGACTGATTTTCCACCTGTGGTGAATGAGTCCCACCTTAGGACTAAAAATCTGAATTTTGTCAATTTTTGGATCCCAACAGACAGAAACTTGCTTCTAACAACTTTTCACCAAAAGGAGGACTAATTCGCTACCCTGGGCGAATGAGTCGCACTATGAAAAATTAGTGAATTCAACCAGCTTCCACAACTTTCTAGATTCTTCATCAAGTCTTTAGGTGCTCTAAAATTTATCCCTTTCCTTTCTATTCTGCATATTTTATCCATTTAGTTTATTATTGCATTACACAACGTGTTTTCAAACATAGCTTTAATTTCACTTTTGCGTTTGTTTTCATTCATTTAGATTAGTCAATGGCATTTAGTTGACTTCATTTAGGTTAGAAAACATTACACATAACATTAATTGAATTAACCCTTAGCATTTTTGGGACCTATCTCTCTTCTTTCAGGTGAAAAATCGTAGAAGTGCAAGAGTTGTCCATAGGAACTAAAAATCTATGATTCACCACGGTTGAACAATTTGGATCATTCAACCTCCTAATTAAATCCTAATTTTTTTTTTATTGTTTTCAATTTCACTCATTAAGTTTTGCTGAGTGTCAAGAGGATGTTGAGGGATTGGTGGAGGAGATTGTTGTTGTGGTTGATTAACTTGAGGATTTTGTTGTTGGTTTTCTTGTTATACTTGTTGAGGATTTTTTTCCTCTTGTTGTTGTTGTCCTTGTTGAGTATTTTGAGGAGGGTTCGTAGGTTGATTAATATATCCTACAAATTCCAAAAATAAATATAAAAAATAACCTAAAAGTAACAAATTCAAAACAAAAAAGAAAACAATCCTTACCTCTCAGACCTCCTCATCGACATGGCGACATCCTGGCGATGAAATAGCAACAATTTGATGAAGAATTTTTCAAAATGGATCCTACCAAAATGTGAGTGTGGAAATGAGGGGTTTTGGGCATGGGCAGAAAAAAAAACACAATCACAAATGAGAATGATTTCAATTGTTTTTTTTTTGCTTTTAATAGCTCATAATGCGAGTGTGTTATAATGCACTCGTGTTATGGGATTGTTGTGACCAAGCCTTAGGCTCAACACACCAAGTCATAACGCAATAACATTATAATGCACTTGTGTTATAACGCGATCACGTTATGAGCTATCAAAACTTTTTTTAAAAGTTGGCCATAAATTGGCTACCCATATTTTTGCACCCATGCTATAGTTAATGTGCCCAAATCTCTCATGCCAATTTTTTTTCACTAAATTAGCATGAGAAATGAAAGATGAACCTATTAAGGAATCAAATCCATCAAATCAATATAAATTATTCTAGTGATCAAATATCCTTGTAGAAAAAACCTTTGCATGATCATGTAACTATTAAATAGTCACATGATGTGGAGTGAGCTCAACTAAATTTCCATCTCTAGAATAACAAATATGATATATGGAAAGTATATTTGCTAAAATATCAAGAACAAGAAGAACATCCTCAATGTAGCCATCTAGAATCTAAATAGAGCTTGTCCCCAAAACTGGAATATGTGAAGAGTTCCCAACTAAAATCTAAGAAGTAGAAGTATGAGCAATAGAATTGGTCATGCGATGTGAAGCACCTGAATCAAGAATCCAACTATTAGTAGATGAATGCAAGGCATGTGTTGAAATATATTTCCCTTTTCCCATGGAAGAAGACTTAGGAACTAAAATATTATGTCTCCTCATAGCTTACTATAAGGCCTCTAGTCTCTGGAAACAATGAGACTCATCATGTCCAATTTTTTCACAAAAAGAACAAGTTTCTCCTTTCTTTCTCTTAGAATTAGAAGAAGAATCTCCAAAGTTAGAAGAACCTAAGGAGAATTGAACTTTTGATTATTCTTTTGCTTCAATTTAGAGGGAGACTCACCACCTAAAGTTTATTCTATCTTAGGTTTCATCTTATTCTTTCATTTACCTTTTGAATATTGAGCTATTAGAGCTTGATTATTAGAACTAGGAAGTGCATCCATTTGAATTCACTTGGCTTGCTCCTTAGTAATAAGCTCACAAAATAACTCAAAATTAGGTATCTTATAATTTTTTCTGATGGAATCCATAGTAGAATAGATAGTAGAAGAAAACACTTGATAAGGACCTCTCAACTTAGAAAAAATCAAGAAGATACATGCTTCTTCATATTTATTATGTCAAAATCCTTTCAATTATGATAAAATAATTTTAAATTGTGAAAGGTAATCTTCAATTATAGGAAATACATCTAGAGAGAGCGATGTTATATCTATTCTAACTGATTGAATTGACCATACAATGTTCCAAGCTTGTCCCAAACATCCTTGGGTGTTTAAGACTTCACAATATGAAACAAAAAATTATTTGATACATGTAAGCCTATGATTCCTTTGGCTTCATCCATTATACTTATATGCGTAAATTTTTCAAATTCTCTTGTCAATTCAAGTCGTTGAGCATCTAACATTTTGCATAAACCTTTAGACTGAAGCAATTGCGTCATTTTTAACTTCCATGTATGATAGTTGTGTGGAGTGAGTATCTCAATTTCCCTTAGATTTTCCATGTTGGAGAGAAGAGTCTACCAAGACAGAAAAAGACAATGTAACACTTAAATTGTGCCTTTCACCACCCAGAATGTATTAAAACTCAAATTTTAACCCCCCAACAACTTACAATGAAGAAATTTTGCACTTTTTACAAGGGGAAAGCTCAAATTAATTATTTATAAGACATGGTTGTTTTTATAAATTTTATAAAAGTTGTTTTCCAAAAGAGAAAATGGAGGTTACAAACATATTCCTTGCAATTTTCTGAGTAATTTCAAAAAGGTTTCCCAAATTTCAACTTTGTATGCAAAATCTATTCTAGTTACAAGTAATAAAAACAAGTGCACCTTCAGGATGAAAAACATACAAAAATGGAAAAATCTACAAAATACCACCTGTACCATTGTGAAGTTCGTCATACTCCCTTTCCAACTATATCTCATTCGAAAAAATATGATACCTTGGTGAAAAGTTCTAATAGTTTGAAAAAAAAAGTCCTAGTTGGGAAAAAAGAAAAAAAATTAGCCCTTGGGGATGGGCCCTCATCATCCACATGACCAAGAGTCAATGACATATAGGCTACATAAAACCCTGGTGGTAAAAAAGACCGTCAGTGATTTTAAAAAAATATTGGTACTTTAGATTTTGGGTGTCTTTATAGCCACAAGTGGATTAACGCCTCTCAACAACTTAAGGGCACTATTGGTGGTTCAACAGATCTCTCACTTGATGCTTGACCACTGCAATACTTGCTGAGCACTAAGCGCTTCAAATAATAATTGAAATAAGTGCTTAATAAAGTGCTAAATATTTTAAGTTTTTTTTAATTTTTCAGAAAAAAATGTCAATAGAAAAATATTTTTTAATGTTTTTTATTTTTAAATCAAATGACCCACAATTGGGGGATGTATGATACTTCTAGCAATTTTTTTTGCCTCAAAAACAACTTTGACCAAACATAGGCAAATTATATATCAAAATTCATGGAATTGGCCTCTTGAATATAATGACAAGGTTGTTTTTGGCTGAAAATGCTCTTGTAAAATGTTGTTCTCTAGATTTGAGCTTCAAACCCTTGTTTTCCAAAGTTACAAATGGTGACCAAATTGAGTGAAATAAAAGCTAGATTCAACTTTCTCGAGCCTCTTGGATGCAATTGGATAGCCAAAAATACTGCCACTATAGCCAAAAGTGTTGCAATCACTATATCTCACCAAAAAGAATACATGCAATATATAATTAATAGATCTTTACAAATCCTTTCTAATTTTCCAAATTGCATCAAAGCACAAGAGTAGAGAACATGATAATTTAAAAGATTATGAAAGAAACTAAAATTACAATAGAAAAATTGATGGTAGAAACTCTCTAAGAAAAAGGAAGGGGCTTTCCAAATTTGAAGCTCTAATACCATGTTGAAGTGAACAACCAAGATCTTAAATTTACAAAAACAAATAACCTCCACATGCAATACAGATAAGCAACAATGGAAGATTCTATACCACCAAAAATAATTACAATATGATATAAGATTCACAATATGTGAAATGGATGTTGTGATATGCATGAGACACCTTGCTTATAAAGGCAAGTTGAGTGATAGGATTATAGAGGATTATGAAAAGTGTCTTAATCCTATCACATGAGACAACTAACTCATGAAAAATTAAGATAAGATAAAATCTAGAAAATATAATTAAGAGTTCTAGAAAGAATCCTAGGACCTAAGTAAACTTAAGATGTGAATAAGTCCCTAATAAGGAATTAACTAGGTACAATACTTTATTCACATCAACAACACCCGCTACAAGTCATACAATGTAATATAACTAATTAATGGTAAAATTACTCCCCTTATTACATTGTTCCTACAAATGTACCCTTGAAATCTTAGAAATTCACTTTGCTAAGGAACCCCCCCTTAAGGCTTATATAACAAAACATTGTTAATTATAAAATAGATATACATTCTTGAAAATATATTCCTTTGAAGAAACAAATCCTCAATTAGGTGGAACTCCATCAAGCTACCTCATGACCCTTAGAAAGGTGTAGATTTGAGTTGAATTCCTAAGTTCTTGGATTACCATTTTCTCAAACTCCTGAATCACTGATTCCAAAATTGTTTGAGAACAATCCATATTGAGCTCTACAAAAATAGGGCTCGATTAGGTTGTCTCTTAACCCTTGTAACGGTATAATTATCGATCATAGCCTTGTAAACTCACTAGACAACAATATGTATTGAGTTCAACACTAAATTCCTTGCCAGTATCCAAAAATTAAACTTCACAATATATGTATTCTTGAAATCCATTAGCATCAACAAAGAAAACAAGAAAGAAAGTAAAAATTCTTCTCATGCAAAGCACTAGATCTCAAAGTGAGAAATTAACTTGATATGATGGAATTTCCTACATCCTCCAATGCCACCACCCTCCAGTATGACCGTATTACACTTTATCCATTTTATGTGTTGGATGAGTCTTTGGAGGCCTCACTAGGTGTAGAAAATATGGTCTAAAAAATCCAATCATAATTGTTTGAAGATCCATTCAAACCTTCTGAAACATGGGAAAAATAGGGGTTTGCATCATCAAGATGAATGGATCCAGATGATGAACCAACTAATTTTCACTATGTAACATTCAATTATAAAGGAAAAACATGCTAATAACAATTAGAAACTAACCCTAACTATTATTACAATGAAGAGAGGAGTTTTTTAGAGCTTAAAATGATGTGTACCTTGTTGCAAGAAGCCTATTTTTTAGGGAACAAAGGATTGGTGAATGGGTCCCTGTTAAGGTTTCTAAAATTGAGGTATGGGTTATTTTCCTTGATTTCTACGCTTTCACATTCTTGGTTGTTAGCTCCCAAAAAACTTTAACAAATTTTGTAGCTTCAATTCTTTGTTCTTGCACTATGAAGGTCAATCTAGCAACTTCACAACTTGTCTAAAGTTTATCTAAACTTATTCTCCACTTGATCTTTAGCTTGTAAATCTGCAAAAAAAGACTCAAGAGGAGAATAACTTGTTGATTGTTAGTGAATAGTGGTTTTCCCAATTCAAACCCCTTTTAGGTAATTAAACCAAATGATGAAATAAGAGAATTGAAGCATGAACATGGAATATGTAATTGATGATACCTTGGAAGTTGTCTTGGAAGATAAATCTTCAAAATAACATGCACCTGGCCATGAAGAATGTAGATCTTGATCTCAAATAGATGTGAAACAATTCTTGCAAGATGGATCTTCAGTGCTACATCCACTATCTTAGCTCAACAACATGAATGAATGCACTAAACCCTTGACATGATGAAATAATCTTGAATTGCTACAATAAAATCTTGATAATCTTCCTTGAAATTCTCTTGCAATGCTCTAATGCTTGAAAACTTGAATTCTCAGGCCTCTTGTAAACTTGCTAGGAGAAACAATGTGAATAAACCCCATATTTATACTAAATCTAGAGATTAACCCCAAAATTCAAAAAATTCAAACTGACACTAGATCTAGAAATGAATATCATTAAAATTCTACCAAAATCAAATTCAAAAAGGGGTCCTCATTAAGGGAGGACCCATTTGCCACCTACGACGAATGGGTCCTAGCACAAGTTTTTAGTACCTTTCCTTTGGGAGGTGAAATAACATAAAAAACCCATGTCAAATGTGCAAAGAAAGGGGGATCCTATAAAGGGAAGACCCATTCACCACCTAGGGTAAATGGGTCCTAGCACCAACTTCTAGGACCTTGATTTTTCAAAATTAAATGTTACATGCAATTTTAATTTTGGGTGTTCGGATGGATCCTCATAAGGTTTCATGAATAAGGCTTAATTTTGAATTAAAGGGATTAATTAACTCTAATTAACCACAATTTATTAATGAGACCTTTTTCTTGCACAAAATCCTAGATCTGGGACAGATACACCTAGATTACCGTATGAGTCCTAGTAGGCCAAATTTTTTGAATTTTCAGAAATTCAGAGCCCATTCTAGTCTTTCTCAGGTTTCTAGGTGCATATTTTTGAGATCTCATTTCTTTATTTTGATTTTCATTCCTTTATTGGTCATTTATTTAAAGATTACATCATATCAGGGTTATGTATTACATCTTGCATTGCATTTGTCTTTCCAAGTCCTAACTTGGTGGTGAACCACTCATTAATTCACAATTATATCCTAGGACAAACCTATTGCAAGATCTCTTTCTCTTTTGCATTGAGATCTCTAGGGTTATTCTTCAATGAAATAATTAGCAAGTGGGTTATGCTCTATGTTCTAAACCATATGAAAGCACCATACCTACCCATTTTTTCATTGTTTCAACATTTTTACTAGTCACTTGTTTCACATTATATCCATAAGATTGGTTAAAAGGAATAAAATAATATCACTATGAAAATTAGTTTATAGAGAAGACCCAAGGATTTCATCAAATTAAAATTTCAATTTGTAGAAAACCAATGAAGAATACCTTATTAAGATTTTCCATAAAATATCCTTCAATGTCTTAATATTTCCATTTGCATGGGATCAATATAAGTCTTCTATTTCCAACCAGAGCCTTAATAAAATAAGAAAGGAAAGAGGTAACCAAAGAATAAATATATAAAATAAAATTTTCAAAGATAAAACCATAGATAAAACCTTCAATATTAAAAATGCTAATGTAAATAGGGTTATTTCACATCTGGATAGCTAATGAAAAAGTGAGAAAAAATATCAAGTATGTGAATGATTATCTACAAATGTGAGAAGCATCATGTATTTACAATTTTTTTGAAAAGGAATAAAATTAAATATTCTAGACAAAGTGATAGAAAGAAAAACTAGAAATGGAACTTCAATTGGCCACTATCTTTAAAAGAGATCTTACATGATATAAATCATTTTCTATTGACAAGATAGGATACAACCAAAAATAGGATTAATTTGAAACAAATATATTCATAAGAACATGCATCTATGGTATATAAAATTCTTCAATAGATCTCTAACTACTTACAATATGTGCCCTATATTAATAAGATCTTATAGGTACAACCTATATATCAATTTAGAAAAAGATAGTATCATTTTCAGTGATATTATATTAAGTGTGTGAGAGTTTTTTATTTTTAGAAAATACAAAAGACAACTTTTACAAGAATATTCTTACATATTTATATCGACATCAAGTATCGTTTAAGCCTCATGTCTAGAGTTAGAATTTGGGCCTCTATGATTTGTCTTAGCTTTTATCATGTGATGTAGAAATGTCTCTAGCCATGACTAGAAGATCACCCAAAAATAAATAAAGTACAGGCTAAGAGAATTTTAGGGTTTGAATCATTCTTTGTGAGAAATAATGTTTTCATAGAAAATAGTAGTAAAATAATATTTTGACTCATATTGTATAGCATTTGATTTCACTTCTATAATAAGACATTTACTATAATTATTATCTTTTAACATGTTTATTAGTAATTTCTAAACCTAAGTAACTCACTTCATCATCGTATTCTACACTTTGTTAACTTATTCTAGTGTATGTATTTATTACCATCTACCCAAGTTACTTTATTAACATCTATCTAGATTCTATTTATACAATAAAAAAGAAATTTAGTAACAATTATATATTATTTAGAAAATATAACTTCATAAGCATATTGATAAACTTTGGTAGCTTCATGGACTTCATTTTATTAGCAATTGACTTCAATAGTAATGGGATTCAATAATATCTTCATTACCTTCATGGGTTTTTGCACTTCATCTTCATCAATATATAAATGAGTTCAACAACAAGGTGTGTGGGACCACCTTAAGGTTATTGTCGAATAAATTATCATTACCCTCAAAATAAGTTGTTTATTGTATATGTTTACTTATGTGTCCAACTTGTCAGTTTTAAATCATAAAATTTTCTAGGTCACATGTAGGTGTTTTAGGTACAATGTAGGTTGGTAGATTTTTTCTTAGGGAAACTATTTATCCACATTTCATCCAATGGAAATCAACTAATTCTTTTTCTTTGGGTAATTACCTTACCTATTGGTGAACAATTTGTTGTCTTGTGAGTTTTGTGTAACTTATTGGTCTCTACTATTATTCATTTATTCATGTGGTAGGCCATTATCTTGGTCATTGAGAGTTATCTATTATTACATAGGCCACATAAGATTTCATTTAATAGTGAGGGTTGTTACAATTCTTTGTTACATAACAATTACTAATTTTTTTGAAAGAGGAAAAAATGAGTTTTACAGGGACCTGAAACCACAAAGTTTACAAACAAAAGATAAGATCATTAAAGACACCAAAAGTAGAAAGAATGTAAAAACAACAACAAGACAAGTCCATAGCCACCAAAAAGGCTAGTGAAGGCCACAAAACCAAAAAACTAGACAAAATTCCATCAACAACTAAATTTGGGCCTTTAATAAATCTGCAGTCTCGGTTTCCAAATCATTCATATCCTGAACCTCCCTCATTAAAATCTGAACCATCTAAGTAGTAGGAGGCACTTTCCTTTTAAGGTTGGCACGGGTCCTTTTCGAAATACTTTGGTCCTCATTCTTGGTTTTATCCTTGTCCTCTTCTAGGTCAACGACCATCGATCCCTGTTGCATCTTTTCCAGCTTTTCAGACATTGCATTGATGATGATGGCATTGTGCCTAGCCATTTTATGGTTTTGTTCCACAACAATTTTCATGTTATTTTTTTATTTTGACCATTTCAGCTTCCATAGTCTTGGACTTATCCTCAGTGTCACCTTCTCTCGTTCCAATACTGTTCTTTTTCCATTTTCCTTCTTCATTGCTGAGAGTGACCAGCTTCAGTTCTAGTTCCTCTAACTTGCTATAAAGAGCCCTATTTCTTTGATTAAGATAATTAATTTCTTGATAGGCCCATTTCAAAACCCTGAAAATGTCACCAATGCCATTTCTTGCAGAGGCAAGAATATCGCTAGACTGAACCCGGTCTAAAATGAGGTTAACATCATCTGGTTGGGGGAGCTAGGAAATTTGGTACCATCAGCTCTAAATGAGGCAGGAGGGGAGGGCACAAAGTTTCTGCTAACTTTAGGGTTCTTAGCTTTGTCCTCCAAAGAGTCTACAGAGTAGGAAACCAACTTGTTGGTAGGGGAACCCTTGAGAGTGAGATTATTTAAGGGGACAGGGCAGTGGGGTAGGTCTTAGGGTTAACTTTAGCAAGCTGGGGTTTTCTAGGCTGGGTTTTCTTACCAGACAGCTCAGAGGATAGGTGGGCTTCAACAATTCTCTCCTGGTAAGGCTAATTCTTTAAACCCCCACTGTCTATATCATAGTCCTTAGATGTCGTGGAGGCAAAAAGTTTGGATAAAGTCAACATGATTTGATAGTGTTCATATATTAACCTAATAAGACTAGGATGAAGAATAGGGTATCTCCTAGGGTTTTTCTTATGGTCCTCAAGGCTATTAATCAATGAAAAAACACATAGTGAGGCAGAGAAATTTGTACCTTATGACAGAAGTGGTTAAGAATGGAAAAATGATGACCATAAACTCTAGTGAATCTCATGTCCAAGATGATATAATCCATAATAACATGAAGCACCTTTCTCCACAACACCTTGATGGTGTCAATTTTAAAATAGCTATTGGAAATTTTAACCAGTTTCAATTTCTCCTTATCTTTCTTAGGGAATTTGATTACTGCCTCATTAGAAAACCTTACATGTCATGAGAAAACTTCACACCCTCAGTGGACATTCCAATCACCTCCCCTATAATTTTCTCATCCAGTTTCACGTTTCTCCCAAAGAGGATTATTTCCCCATTGTTCCATTTCTTCTCAAAATAGTCTATGGCCATAGTATTAGGCCTATCATGTTTTTCAAGAAATGGAACCATCCAACCTCTTACAATCTGCTTCCAGACCTTATCATTCCTTGTGTGCACCTCATAGCTTTTTGGCTGAACTCTTTTCCTATCCCCCCATTTTTGTTTGCACCTTACTACAGTCTCTACCAGTGCCAAGCACTTATTGCAAATTTACGCAGCCATTCCAATGTACCCATAAAGCGTGTCGCTTTTTCTTCCCAATTAAGTAATATGATGTGGCCCCATCAAATCTCTTGATTTTGATGTACTTAGCCCCTTTCCCTTTAATCATTAAATGTATTTTCCTCTTTCCCATGCATAACATCATAATCTAGTAAGGCCCCAACTTCAGCTCTCAAGTCCCTACAATTCTGCCACGTGTTCAATCCTTGCTTCCTTACGCCTTCATTCACAAAGTAATCAGCCACGCTGTTAGCTTCCCTATAGACGTGTGAGACTTTTACTTTATCAAACTTTTCTAGAATAGACTTTGCTTCATCAATCCAATTATTTATCAACCAAGAGGGAGGAGTCCTTCCTAAGAGACAATCAATGATATTTTTAGAATCCCCTTCAAGCCATAAATTTTTTATATTCAAGTTATGAGGTAACTTTAAAACTTGAAAAACTCTTATATCTCCACAACATGGTTGGTTTGATGACCTATCAAGATGGCCACTGTCACCATAAAATTACCATTTGAGTCTCTTAACACACCTCCACTTTCTGACATACCCAAATTGCCCTTTGCAGCGCCATCAAAGTTGGCCTTAGACTAGCCATTTGGAGGAAAGGTCCAGCACACACCCTCCCTAATTTTCTTGGTTGGTTTGAATGCAAAAGAAACATCCACTTTAATATTCCAATCCTTTGCTATCATTAGATCATAGGGAGTACACACCACTGCTTCAAGGTTAAGAATTTTTTGGAGAATCACATTGAAGTTTTCTTTTATAAGCCTATTTTTTTTTCAAAGACATTATTCTCTGACATCTCCTTATCCCTGAAAAGTATGTTATTAGATTCTTTCCACACTACCCAAACAACAAAAGGGAATATATAATCCCATAACCTTCAAATGAAGGGATTTTGAGTAGGAGCTTTCCATTGTAAAAATAAATTTTCAATGGACTGGGGAAACACCCAATAGATATTCCAGAGGGCTAATAATTTTTCCCAGATTATGGAAACAAATGGGCCGTGGAGAAACAAGTGGTTAGTTAACTCCACCTCACACTTGCAAAGGTAACATTTGTTGGGGATTTGAAATCCCCGTTTACAAATATTGTCCACTATAAGCACCTTATTCTAAAGCATAATCTAGAAGAAGATATTGACTTTAGGAGTCAAGTGTTTATCCACGCTTTTGACCAAAAGGGAGGGGGAGCTTGAGAAAGGGACAACAAAGAGACAGCCAAAGAGACAAAGTAGTTACCTGAAGGGTTGTCCATCCAAACAAGAATATCATCCTGTTGAGTCTATCCCATTCTGACAACCTTTAAGGAAGATTGAAGCTGAGCCAACTCGTGATTAATCAGACATAAGTTCACCCATCTCCTTCATACCAATAATATTTGACAAGCTCCCCGAAAGAAGCTTTACATAACTCATCCCATCTATTGAATATTTCAATTTTGATGAGAGGTTCCTTAAAAATCCATCTATCCTCCCAAAATATGGCTTAATTGCCACTTCTAATGTGCCATCCTATCCCTGATTCCAAAACTTTTTCTACCAACAATCATATCATTCTAGCAAGTTGAGCCACGAGGTAGGATAGGAGATTCCAACAATACATTGAAGGAAAAATGGTTGGCCATATATTTACTTCTTAAAATGTCTTTCCATTCTCCACCAAACGAGAAGGATCTCCATATTTGTTTGGCTAGAAGAGTCTTATTCATAATTCTAATTTTTCTAAGACCTAAACCCCTAAAGGTTTTCGGTCTGCAAACAAAATCCCACCCTATAAGAGGAATTCTCTTTCTTTCCTCCACTCCAGACCAAAGGAATCATTTTTGGATCTTTTCAATGGCCTCAACATATTTAGCACGAATTTTGAAAAGGCTTAAAGCATAAATCAAGAGGTTCTGAAGAGAAGCTTTAAGAAGTTGAATTTTTACAACTTGGCTCAAAAAAGCTCCTTTCCATCCTGCCAACTTCTTTTTGAACTTGTCAACCAATGAACACCAAAAGGAATCTAGAGGTTTAAGGCATAACTGAAGTCCAAGATAAGAAGAAGGTAAGGATTTCACTCTGCAACCAAGGATTCTTGCAATCTTGACCTATCTATGCTCAGGGGTATTGAAGAAAAAGAGGGAACTCTTTTCTCTATTGACCATCTGCCCAGTCGCCTTCTCATACACATCCAAAGTTTTTTTCAAAGTCTTAGCCTCATTCACCGTAGATCTTCCCATCAACATAGTGTCATCAACAAACTGTTGGTGAGAACAAATCAGATTAGTGGAAGAAGGACTAAGACCAACAAGAGACCTCTATTCAATCAATATTTTAAGATTCCTTCCTAGGCTTTTAGCCATTATTGTGAATAGAATAGGTGAGATAAGATCACCCTATCTTAAACCTCTTGAATTTTGAAAGAATCTGGAAGGAGATCCATTCACAATAATAGATGTGGAAACCGTAGTAACCAATTGATTCACCAACTAAATGACTCTGCTGCTAAAACCAAAAATCCTTAGAATTTTAAATAAAAGTACTATAGATGTGTGAAGGTGATCCCATAATAGTGGTTTACAATTTTTGGCCAAACTGGACACTAAAATTATTATTTTTAACTAAATCTTCACATTTGGGCACCTATAGCGGCTAAACTGTGAGGAATTTGAAGATGGTGCAAACTAGAGTCTCATCAAATTTTGTCTGTAGATTCTAAAAATATTTTTTTCAAAATTTTTGGAATCAATTGCACTCTTTTCCATCTCCACGAAAATTGATTTTTTAAAACAACATTTTAAAAAGTGGCCTTGCATAGGTATAACACATAACTTTTTTTCCATGAAGGATTAAATTCTAATTCTTTCAAATTTAGATTTGTAACTCTGATATCTAGTGCTTCCACTTGGTTAGATAGTTTTATTGAATAGTTTTTCTTTAATCAAGTTTCAAAGTCAAACAAATTATAATTCGGACACATCACGACCGTATAATGTAACTTTTTGTATATGTCAAAATTTAATTTAAATTTTTTTGTTCAAGGACATCAATATCTAGTGCACTCATATTTTTTTAATTTTTTTTTTATAATCTTCTATTTTTCCACATGTGAAGAACAAAGAAATTCATTTTTGATGAAAACCTATGTTTAATAAAACTTAAAAACAAATACATAACAAAAACAAAACATATTAAAATTATATTCATTGGATAGCTTGTTCGAGGAATACCATAATCATTTGAAATAAATTTTAAATGAATTCATTTGATCCCCCAAAATCTAAATCAAAAGTGATTTTTTATCAGCATTTTGATAGGTGTAAAGGAGACGCATTTATAGGTATGGTTTAAAACTAGCGAGGTTCTATCCAAGGGGGTTTGATCTAAGGTGATTTGATCAAACCCTCTTCAATTGGAATCCTTAAAATAGATATTTTTAAGGCTTAAATCATTATATTTTCTAAAAATATGTGATTTCAACTAAAATTTGTTCCTCTCAGGAATTGTAAACCACTATTATGACATAATCACGGTCATAAGCTTTGGATATATCCAACTTAAGAAGAAACCCTTTAGTTTTAGATTCCGCAAGTGAATGGATATTCTCATGGACTGTCACTATAGAATCTAAAATTTTCCTTCTAGGTACAAAACCATTATGTTGAGGGGAAATCAACAAAGGAAGGATAGATAGGATCCTTGAAGTCAAAACCTTAGAAATTATTTTATAGAAAGAGTTGCAAAGACTAATGGGTCTGAACGCCTCAAACTCCATATCCCCTAGTTTCTTAGGAATAAGGACCACAAAAATAGCATTTAGCTCCTTAAGGAACCTTCTAGATCCAAAGAGTTCCTTAACAGTATTCACGACATCATTTTCAACAATATCCCAAAACCATTGAAAAAAGAACATAGGAAATCCATCAGGGTCGGGGGCCATATTTCCTTCAAAAGAAAAGACAACTTTCACAATTTCCTCCTTGGAGGGGATGGCCGCAAGCTTTTCATTATCTTCCCTCTCAACAACCTTACAGATAGCCTCTAATAAAAAAATCTTGGTCATTTTGATTGATTTTCCCATTCACCGAAAGAAGGTTATTATAGAAGAGGACAACTTGCTTTTTGATGTCTTCCTTTTCCTCAAATCTCATACCATTAACTTCTATGAAAAATATTCTATTGTCAGACTTGTGTTTAGAAGCAGATAAATGGAAGTACCTAGTATTTCTATCTCTAGCTAAAAGCCACAACACCCTTGATCTCTACCTCTAGAACTCCTCTCTAGCTATTATGTCATGCAATATCACCAGCAACTCATTTTCTTTAACCTTATTATTTTCAATGCATCCTTCCCTATGAATTTTGTCCTAGATCTCTACAAGCTCCATTTCAAGTTTAGATTTAATACCAAAAATATTTCTAAAGGATTCTTTTTTCCATCTTCTTAAATTGTGTTTGACTTCTGAATTTTTTAGCAATTTTGATCATTGCAGTACCCAGAACATCAATATTTCACCATTTCTTAATTTCATTAGAAATAAGGGGGTGGGACAGCCTCACTCTTTCAAATCTAAAGGGACATTTTTTCTTCACCTTTATAGGATCTGCCACAAAACTTATGGGAAAGAGATTCGACCCTACTCTAGAGAGAGCTTTAAGAGAGCAAAAAGAGCTTATAAGCCACTGATGAGAAATTAGAGTTCTATCTAAACTTACTTGAATAAGTTTCTTACCAATTCTTCTATTCGACCATGTATATTGGGCCCCTTGCAAGTCCATGTCAATCAACTCCTTATTGTTGATGAAGTCAAAAAGATTAGATTTACTCTCCTTATTCACCTGAGAGCCTCCAAACTTATTCTCATTCAAAAGGGGAGTATTAAAATCACCCATTACCACCCAGTGGTCATTATCAAAAATCTTGCGAAAAGCAGAGAGCTCATTCCACAAAGATTTTCTAGCTCCTGGGTATGTGCAGAATCATCATGGAAAAAATAGGCCCTTAAGTGGCAAAAAATTAAAAAAAATCAGAGTTAGACAATGTGATGTAAAAATTTGAATAAGTTATCTATATTATTTCAAAAATATGTAAGAAAAGAATCTGTAGAAAATTGAATGTAGTTTCTAAACTACTATGTTTGTTTAATATATATATATATATTTCATGAAAATTTGAAATTTCAATGCAGTAGTACTTAAATTTCAGGAAAAAAATAAGAAGTAGGTGTCTGTCTGACCAACCTAACCGCAATAAAATGATAATAATTTTTTTATAAAATTTTAGATATAAGTATAGGACTCATGTCCGATGTGATGCATATCTTTTTCTAATTTCTTTTCGAGTAAATAATTAATTATGAATTTTTTATTACAACTTTTGAAAAATATAAAAAATTGTATGTTTGACCACCTTAACTTGGTCAAAACTTTATGAAATTCAATTTTTCTTTTTTAATCCTATAGTATTTGAAGCATAGAATCTGACACATTTCTGGATTCAAAAAATGTGATAGCATTTGAAAGCTATAGATATTTTTCAATTAGCCTATGAATTAGGACTTTAGTCGTAATTCGAATAGAAAATGAATAATAATTACTTATTAAATTCAAAGTAAAGCATAATTTATATTGGCGGAAATTTGAGAATCCACTTTAAATACCCTTTTCATTTCATCAATTTTGGGTTAAAAAAAAGTCGTCAGCTACATACCCATCATATTCCCACTTTTTGGCCCATCATGATCCTGCACATACCCTCCTTTCTCATTGGGAGCATAGATATTCGACTGAATCTAACTAAAGTTGTCTCTGATATGTGTGAATTTAGTAGCCACATGATTATTGATCTCGAGCAATGGTTCCCCTTTAATGAGGTTCTGGTCCCAAAAGGTTGCAATTCCTCCTAACGTGTCATCTGAACTATTTCCTTGGATCCCACAATTCTAAAACATTTTGATCTTCTCCACATTTTCTTTGGAAATTTTAGTTTCTTGGATGAGGAGAATATCAGGTTTATGATCCCTAACAAAATTGTGCAAAACATCCCTCTTATGAAGGCTATTGAGCCCTCTTATATTCCAAGACATAATCTTTGTATCTTACCAAGGGATTGGAGAATCTTCGGAATGTTCTTTTGAACACCATCCACGATGTCCTGAAAGCTTTCATGCTCTCTTTTCCATTTACCCGATCTTCTTCCTTGGATAATCTTAGTAGCTCCGCAATCCACCTTTGCTCTTGTCCTGGTAACAACTCCACTCAGAGTATTCTAATGTTTTCTTTTCTCCCTTTTCTTCGAATGAGAAAGGACTTCTTCCCAATCAGTATCTTCTTGGCTCTCCATCTCTCTGCCAGATTCCCATTTCTTATCATATGTTCTTCTTTGCTCCCAAGGGAGGGTATCCATCTGGCCATTCTTAAGCTGGTTCAGATTATCACTTGAAAGTTTGGTGTTCTGGCTTAGATTCTCAAAGGTGTCCTTGACAAAATTTGGAGTTGTTTTTTCCCTAAGTTTAAGAGGGTCCCTTGAAGGGAAACATTCTGTAGAAGTAGTATTCAAGATAAGAATGCCAATATCTAGAGACAGACCCTGGATTGGAATATCCTCTAATCTAGGATACCCATTTTCTTTGCCTTTTCATAAGATCTTAAGAGTGGAGGAAACAAATTCCTCATCCCTTTTACCTTCCCCCACACTCTCTAATGCTTTTTCATCATCTTCCTTAGGATTGACAATATCTTCTGCCCCTATTTGGTGATTCTTCTGCACATTAAGATCCTTGGGTTCTATTTCATCATTAAATTAAGAGGTATTCCTCTGAGTTTCATGTTTCCTTCCAAACTCCTCATTAAGGGTATTGGTATTGCTTGCTTGTCCTTTCCCATCATATTTTTTTCTCCAGACAGTCTTAGGGTTAGATTGGTGGTTTTCTTTTTCTTTATTGGCATTTAATGGACATTTCTTAGCCCAATGCCCTATTTTTCTACATTTAAAGCAAGCAAAGGGAATGGACTCAAACTCTATAGTTTGTGTCCAGGTTCCCAACTTTGATTGAATATCTATTGAAGAAAGAAGGTCAGCATTTTGTGAAACTCCCACATTGATTTGAGCAAACACCAACTGCTTTCTAGATGTTGTCATAGGGTCAATAGAAAGGAGCTCTCCAAAAGAACTAGCAATTCCATTGAAAATGTCCTCATTCCATTATTCTAGAGGGAGACCCGAGAGTCTAGCCCAAACTAGAATGTTCTAAAAAATAGAGTCAAAGAGATCCAGACGAGAGGTCCACTTCTTGAGGGCCAGGGAAGATTTCCTTATGACCCAAGGTTCACCACTCCTCACAGCCAAAATATCCTCCTTGTAGGTGAACTCAAAGGAAAAGAAACCTCTGGGAAGAGTAGCCACTGTAACCTTCCCATTGGTCCTCCACTTATTTTTGACAAACTCCCTAACAACCTCAACATTTGGTCTAGGGCCCATGAACTTTCCAACTAAGACTTTTTTCAACAAAGCAATATTATGATCAATAATCGTATCAGGCACAGAGATGGAAAACTTACCTTTCACTGGGTCAAAAAAATTACTCACTGGAGGGTAAATTGATTTACCATTTGGCTTAACACCAAACAACGAAGACTAAGGTTTGCGCTTGGTTCCTTCCCTATCAGTGGCCCCTACCACTTCATTGGAAATTTTTCCTTTTTGTCCTTCAGGGGACCCCCCTAGGTTTGTCTTTCCTCCTGGGTCCACCTAAGTTTTTCTTCCGGTGTCCTTCTCATCAGATTCATTCTTACCTTTCTCCTCGCTTGGAACATGCACTGATTCTGCCTAGGATTCCTCAGATCCTACTGCACGGCCTACTCCATTGTTCAAAGATTTGAAATCCTGCTTTTTTCACCTGTGCTCCACAGTCCCGCCCATTGCTAATGTTGATGTCATCCATGATTTCCTTTTCTTTTATGATTTTATATCTTCTAATAGGGATCCTTCTTGGGAAATCATAACTAGAAAAAGAGGTTGCTAATCATTTATGTAGAATAAGGGGAAATGATTGCATGTTAAGAGATCACATTGTGAGCAAGTGAAACATGCTAACTTGTATGGACTTGGCATATATGCTTTAATTGATTTATGAGACTTAATTGATGGTAAATTAATAATAAATAATCAAACCTATTTTAATAGTGTGTTTGGATAATAAATTTATATATATGATAATATAAAGAGTACTAGAAGGGATTTGTTTTATTTGTTGATTTAGGTTAGGAAATGATGAATATTTGTATGTACATTGCACTAAACTTTAATAGACCTATACAAATGTATGATGAGGTATACATGTCTACAATAACTTAGTCCTTAAATACTTTATCTTTACATAAATAAAGCATTATGTACTCCATTCTTTAATTTCTATTCACCTATGCTTATAACTAAGTCTTAAATTGTGGTGATGTTGAAAAACACCTTGGGGATATGTTATGTTTAGAGGAAAGATTTGAAACATCTTTGGTAATTAGTCAACCCCTTTGTTAATGCACAATGATCAAGGAAAAGATATGAAATCAATGCAAGTTCCTAGGATGTTACTATGATGGATTTGTTAATGTTATGATGATATAAATATAATAAGATAATGCTTTACATTAGGGGATGATCCTACTATCCCATGATTATTAATGATCTAGAATTATTCTTATGATTATTAATGATCTAGAATTATTCTTACACAAAATCTTACATGCTTAACTCAAGGTGCTTTGTTGTGCAAGTTTATAGGTAAGTTTCAAATTCCATAAGCATCAACGTGAAGAGCAAATATCATTTGAAATATTGGGACAAGAGTGAAATGTAAACTAATTCAATAGACAAATCACACTCATGGTCTAATAAAAGAGGAGAGTAAGATCCTAAGAAATTTAAACTAATCGTGTTCAAGCAATATATATATATATATATATATTCATAATGATATATACTAAATTAAAATCAACTTATACATGAAAAAAATGAACTTTATAACACTCTATCTATAATGATACCAAAAAAAATTATAAAATTGAAAACAAAAATATACTCTTTTTTTTTTTTTTGATACAACAAGGGTGTCCCCGCAACCCAACCCAGCAACCCAACACGCCATACCTAACAAAAATATGCTTTTATTCCTTACAATTACCTTATTTAAAAATATGTTATAATAAAAACAAAAAACCTAACCTAAATAAACTTTTTATAAAATATACCTTCTTCTAAATTTCTATAAAATGTTTAATGCGTTTTCAGCATCAGTAAGTTAACATTTACCATCCTTATTGCTCTCATATTATTCAATTTTAGACAGACGAGTTTCAAGTAGTATATACTAATTTATTGTCTCGATTTATGCAAGGACTATCAATTTTGATCTTGTGGGTTTTGCTCTTTTGGACAGATATTGCAGCAGAGCATATTATGAGAATTGTATGGTTTCGAATATGCCCTTAGAAATATAAATAGATTTTATCAACTGTGCATAAAAATTAAAACATAATGAACATATATTTATTAAAAAAGTAAGTTATAAAATATTTTTTTATTTATTTTAAAAATACTTTATTTTATTGATATTATTTATTATTTTATTTTATTTATAGAATTATACAATTCTAATTTTATTTTAAAAAGTCCTTCATTATTTTATTTTTATACTTATTTTGAAAAATATTATAAATATTAGTATAATTATATTAAATACATCTATTTTATTAATTTAAGAGTCATTTTATTTTATTTCATAATCATATTTATATATTATGATGCATAAATTTTTTATTTTTATTTTAGAATTGTTCTATTTTATTATATTATTTATATTATTTTTATTAGAAAAATTATTTTATTTTTTATGTAAATTTCAAATTTAATTTTGAAAATGTCATTATTCCATGTTAACCTTATGATCAGGGATTCTGTTAAGAAAATGAAAATTTGTGCTGGGTTTGGAGAGCGCACAAAAATGACCCACAATAACAAAGGCAAGAGAAAAACGTTTGCCGGCATTAATGGACAGATATCCAAAGAGCTGAAAAAGCAAAGGAATACTGAATTTATGTACAGTACTGAAAAAAGAGTAGGGAAGAAATATAAGCTTCTTGATGAAATTGTCTGTTGATTGCAATGGTTCACATTGTAGAGAAGCTAATAATTTCAGAAAAAGCTGAGCTTAAACCATACATACTTTCCAAATAGAGAGTTGTGAGAGTCAGTCAGTTTTGTACTTTGTGGGACTGGCTCCTCATGAACATAGGAAACTTTCTTTGGAATTACCTCTTATGTTGTATGATGATAGTACTGTTCGAATACTCAATTTACTCTGAGGAGTATTTTTGATTTATACGGGTTAGTCTCTTGTTTGATTTGTAAATTTTGTAAAGGTGAAAGATTAAACTTATAGTTAATGTTCTTGATTTCTTAGTTTTCAGTATAGAAGAAAATAATAGTTTGTGTTTTTTTAATTGGTTCAGTTTTGGGAAAATATTTTCCAATTTTCAATTACTAAACAAAATGTTTCATTTCAATCATAAATTATGCGAACGTAAAATCAAGTGGTTTGTAATTATTTTAAAATGTTCATTTGAATGCATTATAATTGGCTATTATATGTTTTCTGAGGTTCGACAGAAACTATTTAATTCTGATGTGTGATTACTTGATGGCTTATTTACTTATCTAATAAATAATAGAGTGAATGAAGTCGAAACTAGTCATGTATTTGTTGCCTACAGTCTTACTTGATGGCTTATTTGCTTATTTACCAAGGAGCCTACAGTCTTATTCAGATAATCAGGTTCCATGCAGAACCCATAAACATAGCTATTTTATTAATTCAAAACTATCTTCAAAATCAATATAGAATAATAAGAAAGCCTAGCTCCTACAAACACTCAATCTCACATGCTGCCTCTATAAGCTATGAAAGGATGGTAAGACAGCCAGTGAGATTGACCTGAAGGGCTTTGGTTTTAGTGCGTGAGCCAGGTTTGGGCGAAAATGAAGAATTGGGTGTCAATCGCTGGAAAGTTATGTGTAGATGGGCTCTAGGAAAATTCACCATCAGCAATTTATCACTGGAAAATTCACTGTCAACAATTTATGGCAGGAAAATTTACCGTCATGACAAATTCACCTCAAGGAAGATGGAGGAGGATCATTGCATGAATTTATCATGGCGGTGAATTTTCTCGCGGTGAATTGTTGACAGCGAATTTGCTTGATGCAGTGTAGATGGTACCATTGCTTCTCAGGCCTTAGTTTCGAATGCAATTTGATCGATGTCAGTGCTTAAGATTCACGATTCCATTGTTGAAAGACCTAACATAGATGTGTTCAAGTCTTGGACTGTGATGAAATGGACGGCTTCGGGCCAGTGTGAAATCTCAACCTCGCCCGAGGGATTCTTCCTGATTTCCTTCTCCAATCTTGATGATTGTTCTTGGATTGTCTCTAATTGTCCGTGCATCCCTGGCAAAGCTGGTTTGTTCCTTGGCTTTCTACCTGAGAAGGAGATCTTTATGCAAGTTCCTATTTGGGTCAGACTTCCCAGGTTACCAATGGAGTATTGGGAGATGCTGGTGTTGAAAGATATAGCTAACTCTGTTGGGAAGCCCGTAGCTGTGAATTTGATAACTAAATCTAGAAATAGTAGTTGTACTCTAGACTTTGTGTGAATACGAAGGTGCTTCCATCTTCTTAGATTCAAATCGCATAAACAGGTTTAACAAATAATTTGTGAAGAATCTATTATACTATGCCTCAATTTGTAATAAAGTCATTTGGCTGTGAGTTGTATGAGTGATAAAAGGGTGATCAATTTTGGAAGGAAAATGGTCTAGCCAGTGCCTCCACTTCCCTAGTCTGTTAATGAGTTGCCCAGGGTTGGTGGTCGGAGGGAAGTTTTCCAGTCTACACATAGGGGTCTCTTGATTGGAATTTGTAATTTGTCTTCTAAGGTTAGACCTCATCTTGAGGCTAGTGAGTTGGAGAAGGACGAGAAGGATTTAGATTTTGTTGGCTGTATCTCTATTTGGAGGCTGCGGGAAACATTATACCTCTTGTCTCTTGATTCTACTCTAGCTTCCAGGAATTAGTCTAACAAGAAAATGTGTTTCAACAAGTTAGCCGGTGGGAATGTAGTTAAGGTTTAGAGCATCCTGAATCAGTAGTTAGGGTTTAGAGCATCCTGAATCAATTTCACTTCAAGCCACTTTGAGCAAGCTATCCCATCAACTTTTACCGAAAGTTTGGTCATTTTGATCCATCTTGTGTGTTACTACTTGATTGCTTATTTATAACAGCATTGGTCTTGTTCAGTTCTTGATACAATATAACTCGTTCTATTGTACCTCAATGTAATAGAGTTGAGCCCTTGGCTTTGCTACTGTGGGTCATACTTGTGCACTCTTTAGACCCAGCACAATTTCTCATTCTTTTAATGGAATCCCTGATAAGCTTAATGGGTCATGCTTGTCCCGCCTCCTTTTGAATAACGAAGCATGAGTCACACATGTCAACGATACTCTTAACTGATAATTCTTAGAATATGCTCTGCTGCAATATCTGACCAAAAATGCAAAAATCAATAGTCAATATTTAAGGCATCTAAATAAATGCACTGAATTAATATTTTTTGTTTCTGCTTCTTCTGTAATTGAAATTGTATACTGGACCTGAAATAGCAGAATGCTTGTTTGACTTTGACGAATAGACTCTACATAAAAAAAACGGTAGACTGCGGGGAAGTAACACTTCAGTGGACTTCACGTCGTTCAGTCATTCTCAAACACGGTAGAATAGAAGGTGTACAGTCAGAGCTTAAATTTGATGGCCGTATGACCGTATTTAGAGATTTTTGCCGTAAAATACAATAATTTATTGAGGAGATTGTATCAGATGAAAGGAGAGATTTTGGATAGACTGTCAAAATTTATATAGAATTATAATGATATATATATTTGGTTTATATATAATTTTATTTACACTAAGGTATATCATAATGTTTTAAGGGCACCTTTGAATAGATAACCGTCATTAAAAAATTTGTTGACAGGTAAGGTTGACCGTCAAATTTAAGCCTTTTGTACAGTTCACTATACTAACAACGTTCACACTAAGTATTTTCCCGGTTATATGCATGTCACTTAATTGCAATAGGAAGGTTCCCTGCTGAACATAAACGCTCAGGACAAAAATACTTTACTCCGCCTGCAAGGTGATTGGCATATACTTTTTAATAGCAAATTGCGAGTTCTTGTTTTTCCCAAACACAAATTTAATATATCATTGTTTTTCCCTACCAAAATCGACTGAATGTGGGAAACACAATTTGACTAGGTTAATTTATTTATTTAAGAAAAAGAGGAGAAAGTGGGTAGATGCCATGATGGCCTTAACAAAGCATATTATGTGGATTAATTTAAGTAGTTGGTCTAACAAAAACACAAATATAAATTTTTAGTTGTAACCCTATAAGTTTTATTTATGTATAGTGTGAAAAATGATTTATTATGTGTGGAAGTTGATAAATAATATTATTTATTTAATAATGTTAGAATTTATTTTTATATTTTATTTTTTAGTCTTTGGTCAAGTATCTTAGTGGGAAACTAATTTAAATGATTTCTATATTTCTGTATTTAATCTTCAAAAGTTTAAATTTTCAATTCAAATTTAATTTTTTGCTACCTATTTTACTTGATCAATATGAGTTGACTAAAGTGTGAAATTATTAAATTATTCACCAAGGTGGTGTATTTAAAGACTAATAGTAAGTGGAGAATAGATACTCTAACATACTCTAAAACCCTCACTGAAACCTTATTTTCAGGTTGCAGCTCGCCAAATTGGAGAAGTGAAGGGTCAATACCAGTGAGGAAGAGTTTGGAGGCACTGAAACTAATAGTGTGTAGGGAAAATAACAAAAAATCGTGGAATTTGGAGCTGAAAAAAGTAAAGGATGCCATAATTTAAAAACCTAAATGTGCTCATTATGAGATCTTGGCTTTGATTTCATTTTAATAAACATACTCTAAAACCCCCGTCAAAACCTTACTTTCACGCGACAACTCACCAAATTGTAGAAGTGAAAGGTGAATACAAGTGAGGAAGAGTTTGAAGGAGCCAAATGGATGTATACTTCCAATCTAATCCTTGCTAATAATTGGGGTTTGAAAACTAGTCCATGAGTTAGAGTAAAATGACTATTTTTTGTATTCTCTTATACTAGATGTATCATGTAAGTATTTTTTGGTTTCACAATATATATTTCTAATATTGTATATTTGGGATTACTATTTCATTTCTCAAATTCCTTTCATTTCTTGTTTTTTTCTATAAATATCATGAGGATAGATCTCCTAGTTCATAGGAAGCTTCATTCGTGTATCATAGAGCCATTTGAAACTTGAAAGCAAAAGATTTTCTTTAGGTAAAAGATATTTTTGTTAAGTTTAATCTTCATCAATGAATAGCTAATATATAGGTTAAGAGAGAGCAAAAACTTGATGCGATGATTTCTAACAATAGTGCTTTAATAGTTATATACTTGTATTTGCTTTAAAGTTTTTTTATATTTAGGAGTATGCTTCAGTTATATATGTCAGCCACTATTTTAAATGTATCTCTCACAATTTTGTTTTGCTTTTTGTCAAATCAAAATGAAAGTTAGTAAGAATTCTTAATATATGTGACTTACTAAATGGGGCAAATGCATGAATATTTCGGATGATTAAGGAACATATTTGTTTAATTAGAAAAAGAGGAAGTGTAATATACTAGTGCAACTTTCTTGAGGGCTTCTTCTCTTGCACAACAAGCTTTTCTAATCTGGATATGATCAAGAGATGATGTGAACTTGTTTCCTTCCTCTTTTGTTGTGCTAAACAAAACAACAATATTGCTATTTTGTTATTAGTATTGATAATCCTCTCTTGTTTGACATTGAGGGTGTCAAACTCCACAATTGGCTCTATTTTTAGATTAACATTGACATTAATAGTGGTAAGAAGAAAGGTCAATCTAGTACAAATTCACTGTTCAATAGTGCATGAGCTAAGATGGATGTTTTTTGAATAAGGAGAAACACATTTTATAGTATTCATTGTGTTGCAAGTGCAGAAGTAAAGGTTCTTGAGTTTCAAATACAAATAAAATTTTCAAGAAAATAAGTTCATTAATATAGAGTGATTCTTTATTTTTTATTCCTTTTTGAATTTTTATTTTCTTCAGTAAATGATGCAAAATAGTTAGTGAGACAAGTTTCCAATGAGGCACATTATTTATACATTTTGACTTGCCAGTGAGGCTATAACTAGTGAGGTAGTTGTCATTGAGACATTGAATGTAACCAATGAGGATTTGATTTGCCAATGAAGCTTAATGAAGTAAATTTTCAAAGTGGTTTTTTCTCCCTATACAAGGATTTCTACTCATAAATATTGTGTTATGGCTCCTCTTGATTTGTGATTTGTTTGTGTATGATCAATCATATTTTTTCAAGCATTTTAGTCTTCATTTCATGGTATGTCTCTCAACATTTGAACATATATGATATGTGAAGCTTATATGCATAAATTTTTACTTGGATTAATTAAGTTAGATTTCATTTGTAACTTGAATCATTGATTCACCAAAATAAATGACTAAACCCTGACTAAATAAATGATTACCATGACTAAAATAAATGATTACCATGATTAAAATATAAATGATACAATGACTAAATAAATGACTACCATAACTAAAATAAATGACTACAATGAGTAAATAAATGACTACAATGAATAAATAAATGATTACCATGAATAAATAAATGACTACCATAACTAAAATAAATGACTAAATAAATGAAGTCCTACAATGAATAAACAAATGACTACCATGTTTAAATAAATGACTACCATGAATAAATAAAAAACTACTATGACTAAATAAATGACTACCATGACTAAATTAATGACTAAATACACTACCAAATTGATCAATCAAAACAGCTAATAAATGACTAAAAATGGTTTAGTCATGAATTTGGTTGCATTATAAATGACTGAAAATAAATTACTAATGGTCACGCGGCCAAGCTTAGTCACATATATGCAAATTTTAGTAGTATTTTCAGTCATTTATTGTTCTTTTTGTATTGTGTAAGCATTTTCTTGGTGGTGAATCCCCTATAATCACACCTACAAAAGCCTTGTAACAATCATTTTAGTGGATTGATATCTTTAGTGTTTCCTTTAATGAAATAAGAGTGAAATAGGAAACCTCCTTGTGTGTGCATGTACTCCATCTCCTAAAAGGTGGGATACCCTATTTCCTACAGTTCAGGTACATTGTTCATCAATTCATTTTATGAACACCACCACCTATATTTTTCTATATTTCAATATCATAGGTGCATCCATGTTTTTAGATCAAGAGCACACCAATTTTTTTGTCAATCGACAATTGTATAACTCTAAAATGGAAATAAATAGACAATAGCCTAATTACTTCACTCTTTTGGTAGGAAGTGGAGATTTCCATAATTATTTACCTCATTTTTTTGTCACACTTCATGATATGGGTCACACATATGGGATTAAATTTGGAATACATTTCTTATAAGCTCCTTGTACTCCAATACCCTATGGTGATGCACTTACACCTTAGATTTCCACTTCCATGCATGTCACCACTTGGCATAAATGCACCTTGTAGAAATGTTGAACCTCCAACAATCATTCTTAAAACTTAATTTTTGAGTTTTCCCCTATCACGTGTTGCATTCATTATGTTAGATTAATGATTTTTTAGCTTTTTAGCCCACTCATGTTAGATTCATCAAGATTCACATTGTTCAATGTGTATGCTTCATGGTTTCCCTCCCTATAGATGTACAATATTAAGAAGTCCTCAAAAGATTCAAGCATCCTGAAACATGTGCTTACCACTTCATTCAGTTTCTAGTTAGCTATCTTCCCTCTACAAAGTGTATTGATTATGAGGAGTGATTTTCCCCCCTTCTATCTTTTTTATCTCCAATCTTTATCCTTCATTCAAACCATGCAAGAGGGTGATAACTTTTTCTTCATTGTTTATCCTTACTGGAAACAAAATACCTAGTTCTTTTAGCACTTCCCCATTATTGCTTCTAAAGATGTAACCTATGCTAGAAATTCCTAGATTACACCTTGATGTACCATAAAATTTTAGTTTTACCCAACCTTCTTTCAATGGTAACCAAATTTTTTCTTCATTGGCCAATTTAATCTCTGGCACCCCATGAACAGAGGCACTTCAAGACTAGGACAAAATTTTAACATTAGGTTGTCCCAAAATGAGAAGGACTTCTTAGTTCCTAAATGATTCTTAACTACATTGTTGATTACGTCTGTAATGGTTGTTTCTAACTTGTTCATGAACATGTCAAAATCTACACATTTGCTCTAGAAGATTCACCTGTTCTTTTACTTCAATACTTCTCATATGACTATTGATGGATTCACTATAAAAAGACTTGAATAGGATTTTCTTTTTAGAGTGGTTCATGCTATAAATATCGATGGCACCTACTAGTAAAGGGTTGTACCAAGTTTTTTTTTTATTACATGAAGCCAATATTCCATGGAAAATTAGAATTCTAGTAGAATATAGATTTCATATCCTTCTTACCCTTTACACAAAATGCATGTATTCGTGGCCTAATAACCCTCAATTTCCACAACTAATCCCTCGTGAGAACTCTCTTTTATATAGTCACCCACATAAAGTCATCTACTTTTGGGAGACATTATAATTTCTAGCATTAGTGGGATCACCAATTCTCTTTTTTCTCCACCTAGGAAGCCACCTCATAACATGTTTTTACTTTGTAGGAGCTAGATTTTTCCATGCACCATTTGATTGAATCCCTCTTCTCTAAGAATAATATCCTTCACCTTTCCAATTCATCGTTGACTATAGAAATGTGATCATTAGGTACATTCAATTCATCTAGGGACCTTCATTTTCATTTTTTCTCCATTCTTCTAGGCATCATTCCATGTAATCTTATAGCTGTGATCCCCATGAGGCTTTTAAGAGGTCCTTGATTTAATCTAAGTCATCCTAGGTATCCAAGGCATGTGCCCTATCCCATTAGTCTTGCCAAATGTTAGCCTTCTTTTTTGTCCCCAATATCCCAAAAGAAATGGTCCATTATGAACTTCCTGCACTCTAGCATGAAGTTCCATATAGTTGAGCTCCTATGTAGATTTGTTATGGTAAGGATGTGTTTTAGGTCTTTATAGTTGAATTAATTATTTTGGAAAATCTTATCCATTTGTCTTTGGGTCAGGTGTACATGTCCCATACCATTTTGACTTGCAAAGTGGTGTTAAAGACATCCCAATTCTGAAGGCCAACTCCACATATGACTTTTGGTTTACATATTTTTACCCATGCCTCTAAAGAGATTTTTTTGCAATCTTTTCAACCCTACCAGAAAAAGTTCCATAGCTTCTTCATTAGTGCATTATGTATTTCTATGGGCATATTTAGACTCAACATCATAAATATATTTGAAGATATGAGACTAGAAATTTGAACAGTGTGATCCTTCTCACATAAGAAAAACACTTGCCTTTCCATGACTCCAACCTTCTCATGTGATTGTATACTAGGGATTCCAAAATTCTAGCTTTGTAAGAGCTATAACACCATAAACTTGAAAGCTAAAACTCTATCTCATATATCAGCATGAAGTTAGTTTAAAGCAAGCAAATAAAATAGCATTCTTTATGAAATAATCCATTATGCTTTACAAACAAAACAACAAAACAAACTAATTGAAATCTTAAAAATAGTAATGAATAACTTATTCCATAGTGGATTGGTACTTTTGTGGAAAGAAGCCCTTTCCCAATCCCTGATAAGCTCTTGATGATGGAGATGTGTGATTCTTGACTATAGTGAAAATACTCAAGTTGTGGATGATCAAATGAAAAGGATGAGCTCTCTATTTATAAGAGAGGATGATGGAGAGACATGCAAAATGGGTGAATGTGGGACTAGAGATCCACCAATGATAAGATGCCACTTGTCAACATGTGATAGGATGAAGGTTCAACACATTTTGATCCATGTGCAAGTTTGAAATTTGAATTTGATGAAGTGACATGTTTATGGGGATGAAAGATGAATTAAATGCCAAGTTGACTTGTGTAAGAGACATGTAAGAGACATGGAAGAGTTCATAAATGCTTTGTTGGATGGAAAATTCATGTGGGAGGGAAAATTCAAATTGGGAGAATATTCCCTCAAAGATGCCATGTTGAAAGTAATTAGGAGAAATAATAAATCAAATAAATTGATTTATTGTGCAAGTGGGAAAAGCTACAGGATGGGACATGGATTAGAGTTAGCATCTAGGATTTGATTAATTAAGATGATGTTAGGTGATTTTGACTTTTGACTTAGATGTTCGGATTTATTTAAATCAAAAGGGAGGAAATTGATGCACTATCCATTTAATTAAATACATTTGATTTAATTAAATGAAGAGACTTTAGGAAATAATTAAATAAAGTGATTTATTTAATTAGAAGATAACCTTAGGAGATCAATCAAATAACCTTTATTTATTTAATTGATGGGCGAATATGAATTAGTTAAATATGAGGAATGCAAGTTGTCAATTTTGTGTGTCTACATTTTTCCCCTCTTTGAAGCAATGTACTTGTTGCATTGGTTCAAATAATAAACTTGCCATCATAAAAATTAAAAAAAAAATGATTTTTTTGGATGCCCTAGCGAAAAGAAGTATACTGGTACATTGCCCCCTCGATAGATTGAGTGAAAGATTTGATTTAAGGGTCGATCTCGTGACAAAGAGGTTCAAGATGGATGTATGGATGGTTTTAAGATGTTGAGAATAACAAATATATATTATCCTAAACATCTTAAATGATGATGCAATGCATGTGGAATGGATGATGTGAATGATGTGATGATGCCTATATGATTATGCAATGGATGTTTTATGCAGATGCTTAGACTAATAGATCTATATTATGATGATGATGCAAATGCAATGCATGTAAAATGATCAGTGTTTTCTATTATGTATGATATGAATGATATGTGGTATGCTAATGGTTTGTGGATGTAGGATGGATGCATGTCATGATAGCATGTTAGCGCAGAGAGAAGAAAGAAGAAATGATTACAAGAGGATCCAACAAGTCCATGATCGGCCGAGACTAGAGATGATGATGAAAGATGGATGATTTTATTATCATGAATTGGGATTTTAAAAGGGCTACTTACCTTATGTTTGATAACACACATAGGAATGATGCATCAAGGTATAAAAAACTAGGATGGGTTGTACCTAGTGCGATGGACTTTGACTCAATAAAAAAATAGGAGTATTCTTTTTCACACCTGACATACCGAAACCTTGCTAGGATATACCTAACAAAGCAAGTATTCTCCAAGTTATTTATTGCCCCATTCCTATCTCTATAAATCCTTTTATTGGACATCATTGAGAGGTTCTTGTAATGAGCACGATAAATCAAAAGAAAAGATCAATTACACAAACAAGCCAATGTTCTTCATACCTTCAACCAAATGGATGTGTTTTGATAGGATAAGAATCCAAAGTGATATCCAAAATGATGCCCATTGACAGAATAATATATCCTAGGACATGCATTGTATGGGATGATGATGGGTTGATAAGTTGATTGATAGGATTTTGATATAAGTTGATTGAGATGTTTGCGAATGATCAAGAGTTTGATGTTGTTTCAATTTTGATTTTGTATTTGAAGCTTGCTTTTGCTGATTGTTGCGGTTGTTTTTATTTGTGTTTCCAAAGGATGAAGGTGACGATGATTTATTATGGATGAGATTATTGCAATTGCAAGCGAGATGAGACAAATGGATGATTTTTTTGGTTTTTTTGAATGTTTTTGATCTTTTGAAATGCTTTGAGGCTGTTTTTGGGTTTTTTCAAGATTTTCAAATGTTTTGGTTTTCCAATTTTTCAAATGTTTGTGTTTTTATGAGATTTTATGAATGTTTTTGGATTTTGTGTCTCGGGGGTTGATCAAAGATTAGCCTTGCCTACATTTAAGCTCAGAGATGACACAGTTTGTATTTCAAAGTTTTTGACATTTTTTTTACTTTTATAAGTGTTTTTGGATTTCGATATGATTTTGGATGTTTTTGGATTTTCTTGGTTTTTTTATGAATGTTTATGGATTTTGATATGTTTTGATGTTTTTGGATTTTTCGCATGACCTTGACATTTTAGATATGCATGGGTCTAATGATATCAGTGCTCTTGTTTGGGATTTTGTTGCAAACCAAGCTAGGTTTGATTGATCAGATTGATGGATTGATGATGACAACATTGTTGAGGATGCACAACAATGCAAGGATAGTGTTAAGCAACATAAGGATGGATTGATTGGATTTGATTGATTAGGATTTTGAATCTTGGTTTTGGAACAAACTCATTTTGAATGATTTGATGTGACATTTGAAGTCCAAATTAGATGTGACTGATATTGATTGTTTGGATTGATGTTAGATAAAAGATAAAGCTTGATAAGGAACATATTCTTGTTAAAATATGTCATGGGATAGTGATTTGGATTTTGGCTCACAACTTCTTTGACCAATTTTATTTCACTTTTTCCAATGTTCAGATTACCACATAAGTTGGAGGATATATGTCAAGATTTATTCCTAAAGCAAGATGTAAATATCTACCCCAAGTGTCTAGCAATGTATGGAATTCCATGGATGGATTATTCGATGGATGTATGGATGGATGGATATGGTAAGCACACAAAGGATGCTAAGGATTATCTTGTGATAAGATAAGGTGTTTAAATAGAGGAATGCTTCATTGGATAATGCTTCATGGCTCAAATAACATTGGGATAGGATAGGATCAATGAAAATGACTCATGTAAAGATGTTTACCATAAGCAAGTGTAAAGTGTGCACCAAACTTTTACCAAGATCAAGATAATTTGGACTATGGATGGAGATGGATGAAAATGGATTGGATAAATGGTTCATGGAACAATGGATTTATTATGGCTAAGATGAATGGAATGATGGATTTATTATGGATGGGATGAGATGCTTCCACCTAAACTGGTGCACATAGATGCTAGATTCTACACATGATGCTTGTTTGCTAGGTTTTCATTATGGTACTTTCCCAAAGCGTTTCCCATGTATTTTTCACTAGAGGATAATTTTTATCTTTACTATTTTCATGAGTTTTTTATTTTTTTAGATTTTCACTTTTTTTATTCTTTTGGTTTTTCTGAAAGATTCATCCTGACCCATCTGGTGGTGTCGATGTAGATGCTTCTATCATAATGTGTCATTGATATCCTTCCTGAAGAAGATGTTTTACTAAGATATGTGCACTTGAATGCAACTTTTGAGATTCTTGATCTGATTTTTTTTATACTAGAGTTGACTTTCTCTTTGTGCATACATCATGATAGAGTTCCTTTTGAATCTTTATGATCAAGGAATTCTACCAATACATGGTCAATGTGATAATTGGATATCATGTGTGGAGGTGTGGATGGAGTGTGTTTAGGAATAAAAGATGGTTTGGTTGACAGTTTGGAACCTTTGACTCTCCAAACTTGGGAAGATGAGCAATTATGGGTGGATAAGGAAGTGTGCATCGAATTAGGACCAACTACTTGATATACTTTGTACGTTTCTTGAAAATCCTACTTTTGCTTTTGTGGACATCTTTGATGGATAATTTTCCCTTTTTTTAATTTTTCCCCATAGTTTCTTTGACTGATGGGGTTTGATAGAGATAATATTTCTTTATATTATTTGGTATCCACTTGTATTTGATTTTTCCTTCATGCTTCTCTACTTCTTTTTCTTTGATAACGTTCTTTGTGCTTTGATTCAAATCATTCTTTTGATGTTGGTCCCAATTTTTGGATGGAGTGATGGGTGCATGAAGATTCGTGAGGTAGCTGGTTGTAGTATTGACATTAGTTTCATTGAATAAGGACTCTTCGTGCTCCTTATGTAGATGTTTACTTGAGACATAGTTTCCCCTAGTATGATGGTACTATCACCTTCATGCTTTGATTCTGCCTGTTTTGAGAGCTCTTGTTTAGAATGCATTTTCTGATAAATGACCACCACAAATGCTGTTATTGGAATTTGTTGCTCTGCTAACTTTGAAATATCCTGGTATGTTTGACCTATTTTCTTGAGTGGATAATGATCTTTATTTGTGATATCCTTAGTCTGAATTTGGGATATATCTAATCCTAATGTTGACAACTCAGTTTGACTGTAGGAATCAATAACCTGCAATTTTTGTGTAATAATGTCAGGAGTAAAGGAATCTTGTTTTAAATGAAGATCATCTACATGTCCATCCAAAGAACGCATCTCATGGGTAGATGGAGGAGTATGTGCTATGTGGATGTGATAATCATTTACGACATCTTGTATAGATAGAAGAGTGTCCATTAGATCATTGCCATATTTTGGAGATATGAATTCTTGATCTTGATTAATTTTGGAATTGCTTTCTACATGCTTTGGATCAAGTTCTTGACATAGGTCCATTTCAAAGGATGGATTTCTTATAAAGGGTTCTTGGATATCTTCATTAGACATGGCAATTGGCTCAATATCTTCTTGATCTTTGAGTGGAATTGGATCAAATGTTGAGTTGAATATTCCTTCAATATGTGCAACCATGAGATTGAAGGATGTCAATATGTCTTGAAAAGAACCATTTCTAGACTTTGGTGAAAGATGATGATCATGTTTTGGAATGAATTTTTGAGATATTTCCTCAAAATCATTTGGTGATTTAGAGACATTTTCAACATGGTCATTAGTCAAATCTTGATCATTGTCCACATTTTGCAACTTGATAGGCTTGGGCGACTTGAGCTACTTGTCAGGCTTCTTGTTATTGTAACGATGCTTGGGCTTGAACCTGGGTGGCTTGGTATTGCTGGAGGGCCTTTTGGTAGGCTTGGGAAGCTTTTAGCACTATACTGCACTAGCTTTCCATATTTTGTTTTGGTCGTAGTGGTGGTGGATTTGGAATTGTGCTAAATGTAGTGATGCATGGTTGAGATATGTTTGGAGTGATCATAGTGGTTGGTGCGATTGAAGTACTAGGTCCTTGGGAGAACACATTTTGGGGTGTTGGGATCAATGTTATTGCTTAGTTAGATACCACCTGAAGCACCATAAAATTTGCAAAACTCTAAAACCTCAAACATGGGTTAGTCATATGCAAATTCCTCAAATGCTCCTATGAAATAACATGCAAATGCTTGACAAAAGGTAACCAATAAAAGGATTAAAAGACGTGTATCTAAAGGAATAACATGTACCTATTCCATATTGGATTGGTGTCAAATGTGCCAATGACCCTTTCCCAATCCTTGCTAAAACTCAAATGATGCAATGCAATAGTGATGGGAAAAATTAGTTCTCAATTGAAGAGAGTAACTTTGCATGAGAGTGTGGATGGGTTGATGAAGAATGAGGCCTTTCATTTATAGATTTTCAAGTTGGAAGAGAGCTAAAAATAGAGCAATGTGGGATAATGATTGGACCAATGAGATGAGGCCACTTGTCACATTATGATAGGTTGTGGAATGTACAAGTTTTGGCCAATGTGCCCAAGAGGGGGAGATTTAAATTTGAATTTGTGAATTAAATGTTGAGAAGGGGACATGTAAGAGAGAAGTTATTGCTATGTTGGAAGGGACATGTCAACTTGTCTTCATATTCAAACTTGAGGGAATATTCCATTTTCATGCCAAATTGAAAGAAAATGATGAATTTATAAATGAAATAAAATGCTTTATTGATGTAAGTGGGAAAAGCTAGAGGATGTGATGGGTGGTTACATTAGGTTAATCGGGATTAGATTAGCTTAGGTGATGATTAGTTGATTTTGACCCATTTGACTTGAATATTTTGATTTATTTAAATAAGGAGGGAGAAATATGACTTTTGAGATTTAATTAAATAAAGTCTTGATTTATTTAATCAAAGAGGGAATGATAGCCTTAAATTAAATAAAGTTAATTTATTCAATTTAAGTGGATAATCCTTAGAGATTAAATGAACCTGATTTTCCTAATGAATGGATTTAATGAACTTGATTAATTTTATGAGTGAATGAACGTGAACTTGGTTTACTTGATGAATGGACCTAATTAAATGCATGATGCTAATTTTTCATGTCTACATTTTTCCCCTCTTTGAATCTATGTACTTGTTGCATTGGTTCAAAGAATAAACTTGTTGCGAACAAAATTAAAAAAAATTGTGACTTTTTCGGTTGCCCCAGTGGAAAGAAGTACGCTAATACATTGCCCCCTTGAGAGATCGAGCAAAAAGATTCTATTTGAACATCGATCTCATGATAAAGAGGTTCAAACTAGATGGTTACAGATGATGATGCAAATGTGATGGTTTTAAGATGCTTAGAATAACAAATCTATATTATCTTAAACAACTTAAATGATGATATAATGTGATGATGGATGAGATGGATGATGTGATATGATATGATTATGCAATGGATGTTTTATGAAAATATATGATTTATGAGATGCTTAGACTAACAGATCTATATTATGATGTTGAACATGCATGTGAGATGATATGCATAATACTGATGGTTTGTGGATGTAGGATGGATGTACTAGTGATGATGATTAACTATTCATGACGTGATGTTAGTGTGGAAAAGAAGAAATTAGATGATGAAAAGAGGATCCAACAAGAAAACTTTATGAGATATGATGATGAGAAATTATGGTGATGAAAAATGAATGATTTACTTATCAAGGATTGGGTTTTTAAAAGGGTCACTTACCTTATGTTTGATAACACACATAAGTATGATGCATCAAGGTATAAAGGACTAGGATGGCATGGTACTTAGTGTGATGGAATTTGACTCAACAAATAGATAGGAGTATTCTTGTTCACACTTGGCATACATAAACCTTGCTAGGATACACTTTAGAAGTTTCAAACACCTTGGACCAAAACACAGAAAGGTATAACCAATCAATGCAATAGTCAACAAGCTGTCCAAAACATCCTCTATACATATCTAACAGAGCAAGTATTCGCCAAGGTTATTTTACAAGAACATCCAACAAGCATAGCAGACAAAAGGATAATGATCATTGCCCCATTCCTATCTCTCTAAATCCTTCGTTTGGATGTCATCGAGAGGTCCTTGTACTGAGCGCAATAAGATAAGCCAAAAGACAAAGATAAAGCACATAAACAAGTTGATGTTCTTCAATATCACTAACCAAAAGGGAATGTGTTTTTAAGGATAAGAACTGAAACTATTGCCAAAAGATAATGCCCATTCTAGGAAGGATAGATCCTAGGACATGCTAGTGGATGTCAGCACACCATTTCGTTTATCCAAAGTGTTCTTTCTGATAAATAATGCCCCTTGTAGGAAGATACATCCTAGGACATGATGTTATCAGATGATTGATATGGGACTGATTGGATAATGGACTATCGACACAAAGAATTGACCAACTTGTTTATGTACTGACTTAAACCTGAGACTTGATGTTTTTGAGTTTTACTTTTAAGCTGCTAGACTTGTTTCCAATGGTTTCACCAAAGGTTGAGGATAACGACCAGTTTATTATGAATGGTGTTATTGCGAGTGCAAGCGAGATGAGGTGGATGGATATTTTCAAATATTTGGATGTTTTTGACGTTTTGCAATGTTTTGAGGCTATTTTTTGTGTTTTTCAAGATTTTTAAATGTTTTGATTTTCAAAAATTTCTAATGTTTTTGGATTTTCTGAGATTTTGACCAAGAGACTAACCTAAAGACCTATCCTGGGGGCCTCAGGGGCTGATCAAAAAATTAGCCTTGCCTACGTTATACACACATAGACCAAGTAGTTTGACCAATGACTTGATCAATTTACAAATGAAGATATACATGATGAGATGTCAGTTTATTTTAATAGACTCCTAAAGGACTGACCTAAGTGTCTCGCAGGATGATTAAAGATCAACCTTGCCTACGTTCAAGGCTCAGAGACTCGTAGTTCGACAAGACGACTTGATCGATTTACAAATGAAGATATACATGATGAAATGTCAGTTTATTATGACAGACTCCTAAAGGATTGACCTAAGTGTCTTGGGGGATGATCAAAGATCAACATTACCTATGTTCAAGGCTTAGAGACCCATAATTCAAAAATACAACTTTTTTTTTGACCTTTTGACTAACTTTTTGACCTATTTTGGGATTTTTGATATGTTTTGATGTTTTTGGATTTTCTAATTTTTTGATGTTTTTAGATTTTCTAATTTTTTTATGTTTTTGAATTTTCTGATATTTAGGACCTTAAGAATATACATGAATCTGATCTAATGAGAACATGCCCCTAGCGTGATGCAATAGACTACTTCGATAAAGGTAGGACAAACTGACCTTGAGGATGGGCCAAGTAGTACTAGGAGGGATCATGATACAAAAACAAGACCAAGCTATGGTACGAATGTGAGTAGATGAGTGATTTATGGACATCTGGATGCAATGGATGATGGAAGTGAAATGGGAAGATGATGCAGAACAAGCCATAAAGATCCTTGTGGATGGAAAGTTCTTATTTACACAAGGTGCTTGTTTGCCAAGTTTTCACCAAGGTACTTTTCCAAAGTGCCACCGAAGTGGTTTTCACTAGAGGATGATTTTTTCTCTTTACTATTTTTGATCCTTTTTTTGATTTTTTTTTTTGATTTGTTACTTTTTTTATTTTTTTGTTGTCACCAAGACACCTATTTGCTAGGTTTTCACTAAAGTGACCATTTTTTCAAGACACTTTTTTATTTTTTGGATCTTTTTGGTTCTATACCTTGAAATATTTAGGCATAAATCTTTTTGAGATGAGAGCTATTCATGGGCTCTTGCAGAAGTTCCCCTTTGGGTGTTGATAACTGATATGCCCCTGATTTGTAACTTGTGATAATGAATGGTCCCAACCAATTGGGTTCAAATTTTCCTTTGCTGCTTGGGTTTGGAACATTCTTTTGATTTTCTTTTAAGACTAGTTCTCCGACTTGGAATGTCCTGCTTCTGATTTTTTTATTGTAGCTCCTTTTAAGTCTATTATGATAGACTTACAAGTGATTTAAAGCATCTATATGCCACTCATCTAGTAGCTCTAGCTCATTCAGTCTTGATACTTTGTACTCTTCATCTGTGATGAGGTTTGCAATGATATCCTGAGTGATGGGATCTCAATCTCAATGGGGAGTACTGCTTCTGATCCATAGACCAGGGAGAAAGGGGTGGTGCCAGTGGGTGTGCAGATACTAGTTCGATAGGCCCAAAGGGCAGGATTAAGCTATAAATGCCAATCACGACTTGCATCATTGGCTATTTTCTTGAGGATTTTCAAAATTGTTTTTTTTTGTAGCTTCTGCTTGGCCATTGCCTTGGGGATAGTATGGGGTGGAGAAGCGATATTGGATTTTGAATTTTTTGCATAAGTTGCAGACATCCTGATTTTTGAATGGTGTCCCATTATCTAAGATAATGGCTTATGGGACACCATAGTGGAAGATGAAATAGTTCAGGATGAATTTTAAAATCTGCTTCCCAGTTATGTACGTCATGGGTATGGCTTCCACCCACTTAGTAAAGTACTCTGTTGTGGTTATGATGAATTTGTGGCCATTAGATGAAGTGGGCATGATTTTTCCAATGAGATCAAGTCCCCACTACCAAAAGGGCCATGGTGTGATGATAGGATGAAGCTCTTGAGCTGGAGCATGGATGAGGTCCCCATGTTGCTAACATTGTAGACACCTTCTAGCATAGTCATGTGCTTCTCGCACCATTATGGGCCAATAATACCCCATCCTCAACAATTTCTTAGCTATGGTCATTCCACTCAAGTGTGAACCATAGATACCATTGTGTACTTTAGTTAGAACAGGTAATCCTGCTTAGCATTTAAGCAGCACAGTAGGGCTCCTTCTGTGCTCCTACGATATAGGGTATCTCCTAGGATAACAAATCTAGATGCCTTTTCTACAAAGGTTTGTTTTAGGTTTGATGGTAAGTTGGAAAGTATGACTCTTATTCGAAGTTATGTGTAAATTTTGTGATACCAAGGATCATTGGGACCAATGATTTCACACATGAATTCTAATTCTAGTACCTCAAATGCAGGAATGAGAAGCTACTCTATCAGGAATTCATATTTTGGAACATTGTTGGGGATGTCCAGTAGGGACCCAATTATTGCCATGGCATCTACTGCTTTGTTGTTGGCTCTAGGTATCTACTCAAATGTAATTTCGATGAAGGATTCTTTGAGAGCCTCCACCAATTTCTTGTATGGAGTGAGCTTGTCGTCCTTGGTCTGGTATTCATCATTCACTTGATTTATTATCAATTGGGAGTGTTTGTACACTTTGAGAGCCATGATGTTCCACTGCAATGCTATTTAGAGACCTATGGTCAAAGTCTCATATTCCACAATGTTATTGCTGCAAGGAAATTCTAGTTTGTAGGACCTTGATATGCAATCCCCTTGTGGGGTGATGAAGAAGACACTAGCTCCTGATCCATGTTGTGTGTATGAGCCATCAAAGTATAGTTTCCAGTGGTCAACTACATTGAGGTTGAAGATAGATTCATCTGAACACTCTGAGATGAGAGGGTTCTCTGAAGAGATTGGTGCTTCTACCAATTGATCTGCGATGACTTGGCCTTTGATTGCCTTCCTCTCCACATATTCGATGTCATATTCTGACAGTATAATCATCCATTTTTCCATTCTTCCTATGAGTATTTCCTTTGATAGTAGATACTTGAGAGGGTCAATTTTGGCAACGAGTTTTATTTTATGTGCCAACATGTAATGTCTGAATTTCTATGATGCAAAAAGTACTATGAGGAATGATTTTTCAATGAATGAGTTGTTTAACTCATGCCCAACCATTGTCCTATTAATGTAATAGATAGCCCTTTCTGTTCCATTTTCGTCATGCTGAGCTAAAAGAGCTCCAAGGGCTACTGCTATTGCTAACACATATAAGATCAATGGTTTCTTTGGGATGGGTGGCATTAAGACTGGTGGTGTTAGTAGATATTCTTTGATTTTGTTAAATGCCTCTTCACACTTGATATCCCATTTGTACGCTACTCCCTTGTGGAGTAGGTAGGAATATGGGTTTTGTTTATCCGCCAATTGTGCTATGAATCTATGAATGGATTGGAGTATGCCTTGTAGACCTCTTAGTTGCTTTAATGTTTTTGGTGCCTCCATGTCAAGGATTAATTTTACCTTTGTTGGATCTACCTCGATACCCCTCATTGATACTATATATCCTAGCAATTTTCTTGATTGTATGACAAAGAAACACTTCTTATGGTTTAATCTAACCTTGTACTCCTCCCGCCTGTCAAAGATGGCACTAAGGGTTGCTATGTGATCTTTTCTCCTTCTGGACTTGGCTAGAATGTCATCAACATAGTCTTTGACCATCTTATGGATCATGTCATGGAATATCAATGTCATAGCCCTTTGGTATGTTGCTCCTGCATTCTTTACGCCGAATGGCGTCATATTCCAACAATAGATCCCCCATGGACAAGTGAAAGTTGTTTTATGTTGGTCCTCTTTAGCTATCATGATCTAATTGTACCCTGAGAATCCATCCATTAGTGACAAAATTTCATGTCCAGCTATCATATCCACAATCATATCAATGTTTGGAAGTGGGAAGTCATCTTTTGGACATTCCTTGTTCAAGTCTCTAAAGTTTGTGTAGATTCTGATGTTCCCATCGGGTTTTGAAATAGGCACCAAGTTTGATACCCATTTTGGATAATCTATTGGTCAGATTAATCCTAGATCTATTATCTTTTTTAGCTCCATTTTGACTAGTAGGGCAATTTGAGGGTGCATTTTCCTGAGCTTTTGTCTAATAGGCTTTGATTCTAGGTATACTGCTAAGTGGTGAACCATGACCTCTAGATCAAGTCTAGGTATGTCAGCATAGCTCCATGTGAAGTTTGTTTGTCTTTCTCTTAGGAATGCCACTAGGAGCTCTTGCTCTTTTGATAGTAGTGATTTCTCATAGAATGTGATGTGTAGGGTTGCCTCTATTCCTAGATTGACCAGATTGTATTTTTCTGCCAAGACTGCTAATTTTTCTTGATGAGGGGCTCTTAAAGGAAGATTGAATTCCCCATCCTCGGGCACCTTAGAGAGGTTTTCACCATTGGATGTGTCCTTTCTTTTTAATTTTTTCTGATCAGAGAGTGCCACTGTGTGGTTTTCACTCAAGGACTTGGATATTATTCTTAATTTCTCTCTTTTGCAACTGAAGGATTCAATCGTTTCCCCATAATAGGAAAGTGTGTCCAACTCCATTACAAACCCTGCTTTTTGATCCCCATCTGGAATGTTATACCATAGTACCATGAATTCTGAGAGTGCCTCAACATTTTGAAATGTATCAAGAACTGGTGGTCCTCATTGGTCGTAGTCGATGAGTTGGGGATAGACTAGGCGGATGTCATGATTTTGATGTTTGGATTCGAAAGATAGGGTGCTAATCATGAAGAGAGTGGTGTCCTAGAAAATCCTAGGTAGATTAGTTGTGGTATCCTTGTCATCACTACTACTACAGACATTGGTTATATCAATTATAAAGTTATCTAGGACATGACATATAGACACTAGTAAGCGCAATTCTACTGGGGTTGGCTGAGGAGGTTTAATAACCATTCTAACTGGAGGATTTTGGCCCTATATGGTTATACTCGATGGGGTACATCCAAGGCCAATATTTTTTATTGGTCGCGTCTCTGGCATGATAGGTAATATGAGCCCATTGTCATTTTTCCCAAGTCTTTTATTTCTGTCATAGCCCATTGCGAGCATCATTTGTAGACCCTTGCTTATGTCATCCATTGGTAAGTCAATGGCTGGACTCTCTTCTTGATATAACATGTGAGATGGATCTTCCTCAATAACCTCCTGACCAAGATCTCCCCATCTTGTGAAGGTGGGATAGTCTGTAGGAGACATTTGGGATGCAGAGGCTTCATTTACTTGCAGTAATTCTCATGATCTAGGAGATTTTGGTAACTCTCCTACCACAACAGAATTATTAGGGATCTTGTAGTTTCCATAGCCATTATCTTGGATGATGAGCTTGATGTCAGAGATGGTGGGGATGGCGGTAGTGGCAGGTGTCTCTGTCATAGAAGTGGATGTGAGACTGGCGAGATCGATGTATGGTGTGGATGGTCCCTCATCATTTTTTCGTACTTGGGGGATTTTCTAGTACTTTGCTTCAAGACTTTTGCAATACGAGAAAGGTTCAGGATCTCTGTGGATGGTAACTTCTTGTCCCTCATGTCTAATTTTCACACATTGATGGAAATTTGATGCTACTGCCTTCATTGTATGAATCTATGGATGCCCCAAAAGGATGTTATATGGTAAATCAAGGTCCAGGACCTAACAAGTGGTTTGCATGAGAGTTGACCCTACTTGAATAGGGAGTTTGATCATGCCTTGGGACAATATTTCTTGATCATCATACACTCTTATTGTGATAACCTTTCCTTTGTCAATAGAATCCTATGGGATTTTCAATTGTTTGATGAGGTTGAGAGAACACATATTCAAACTCGCACCTCCGTCAGAACCAAGATCCTTTTAACTTTTCTCTTATGTACTGTGACTTCTAAGTGAAGTGCACGGTTGTGAGATGGTTGAGCGGGGAAATCATGGTTAGAGAATGTGAGGAGATTTGGCATAATGATATTTCTGGCCATAGCTTGGAATTGTTCTACATCAAGATCTGTGGGGACAATGCATGAGGCCAATGCTTCTTCAAGGATTTTCCTATGGGAAGATGAGATTTTTCGCAACTCCATGATGGAGATTTTCACTGGTGTTCTCTTGAGCTGATCTAGGACATTATAGCCATTAGGAATAGATCTAGATGTAGGGACTTTGTTTTGGTGGGATGATCCTGCGATGGTGACTTTTCTACCTCTTGTGGTGACTCCACAATCGGCATGGGAACCTTTGATGGTGATGACTATGTAGTATTCATCTAGGGAGGCAATGACAGTTTCATACACATGGTTCACATTTGTGTGGGTTCCCTTCCCTTTATTAGTGTTGTTATTATTCCCTTTATTGCCATGATCTGGCATCAAATTCGTATATATCTTAAGATCTTGATTTCTTGTACACTATTCCACGTTTATAATTCTTTTATCAATGAGATCTTGAACGATTTTTTTCAATCTCATGAAACTATTTGTGGTATGGCCTTTGATTTTTAGGAATTCAAAAAGTTGATACTCATTATACCAGGGAGGTTTCACATCTGGTTCTTGGTAATTCTCAAAGGTAGGAGCCTTGATGAGTTTTTTCATCTATTAGCTTTTTCATGATGACTTCAATTGGCTCCCCCAAAGAAGTTTATTTTCATTTGGGATACATCTTGTTGTGTTGGGGTGGTCCCCTTTGATCATTGAGACTGTTGATTGTTGGATTATGGTTCGGTTTTTGTATTGTGTGATGATTGTTTTGGTGTTGGATTTGGATTTGTGGTGCGGGTGTATTTTGGCAAGGGGCACTAATGACCAGCTTGGCGTCGACAACACCATCATTATTAATGTTTTTGTTTCTTGCCCAAGTGTGAGGTTTATCATTTTAATTGGATGGTGGACAATTGGTTTGTTGTTGTTTGGGGTATGAGGTTGATCCCATTGGTTGAGTCATGAGGGCTCGTTCAATACTAAGTTCTTTGGGGATCAATTGGTCATATGTGGTGATTGCTTGAAATTTGAGATGAAATGCCAAGAGGTCATCAAGGTTGGCTATCCACTTGCTCTGATTGGCCTTGGATCACCATCATTATATGAATGAAGTGAAAGATTCACCCTTTCCTTGTTTCAGAGCTGAGAGTTCTTCTACACTTAACATCCATTGCAATGTTGCATGTGTAGTTCTTAATGAATGCATCTATAATTTCTTGAAATGTTCTAATGCCTGAAGGTAGATGAGAGAACCATTCCATAGTATGGCCATCCAAACTCCTAGGAAATACCCACATCAGATAAGTATCGTCGTATGCAACTTCCATCCAATGAACCTGGAATTCCATGATGTGATCTTTAAGGTTTCCCGTCCCACTATATTTTTCATACTTGGGGATCTCAAATCCCTTAGGGAATGGCTTCATCACTAGGCTCCTGTCGAATGGGTAAGGACACAAGTTGCTTGGTGTCTTTGTGGTTCAACCTGATTGAAGATCAAGCACTTGTTGCGAGAGCAACTTTATTTGTGTCGTTACATCATTTTGAGGATCAGGGGGTGGGATGTAGGTGTTTTAGGGTGTTTCAATTGTGGATTGAATGGGTGGGTTGGTTGGTGTGTTGTTTGGTGGTATCTATATGTTATTTCAAGCTAGGTAGGCTTCCACCTACTTTTGTATGAACAATGCATGTTGTTGATCTTGTTGTACTTGTTGTTGCTCCAACAACTCTTCTTGTTGTGCTTGTTGTTGTTCCAACAATGCTTGTTGTTGGGTTGCCAATTCAGCTGCTACTTGCTGCTCTTGATATTGCTTAATTGCTTGCTGATATGCTTGCATTTGTGTGGCTTGCTTTTGTGCAAGAAGTTGTGCCTGTGCTTGTGCTTGTTGTACTTGATATTGAGCATTTTCTTGAGCTTGAGCTCGTGCATGCACTGCTTGCGCATGTGCCACTTGTTGTTGTAATAGAATTTGTGCTTGATCATCCTTTTGTGCTTGTAATACTTGCAATGCTTGAGCAGCTTGGGCAGCTTGTTGTTGTTGTTGCAATAAAGCTTGGGCTTGCATGGCTTGTTGCACTTGTAATATGGTTTGTGTAGCTTGGGAAGCTTGCACAACTTGAGCAACATGCTGAGAAGCTAGTTCTACAACTTTTTTTTCTGCACTTGTTGGAATCCCCTTTGAAAAGGAGCTTGCAATGCCATGTTGTATTTGATTGATGTGGTGGAAGTTGTTGATTTGTGGGGGTGTTGGTGGATTCAGAATGGCATTTGTGGTGAGCGATAATGTTGTGTTGGTGTTTTAATTGATGGATGGTGTTGTTGATGTGGTTGGTCTTTGGGAGACCATGATTTGCGATGTTAGGGGGGTGGTTGATGATGTGATCATTGCTTGTGTATTTTTCATCTATTGTTGCGATGTCGACGACAAGTTTTGAGTGTTTGGCATAATGCTTTGATTGGTATTTGGGATATTGTTTTGATTGATACTTGCTAAAGGGGGAAGCCCTAGGCCAAGGAGTGGTGTGGATGATGATGGTAATGGTGGAAGAGGTGGAAATGTGAGGGGTATGAGTTATTGCAAAAATTTTGTGGTGTCAAAGTTCCACCTATTCTGAACATATCTCCCTCTTCTTGTGAATTTGTGAGGAGAGAAATTTGAGGTGTCACGCAGAAAAATGTTGATGATGGTTCATGATGGAAGGTGAGAGGAACATTCTTATGTAATGGATTTTTGAGTATGTTTTGTTCCAAGATGGTATTTGCATCCAAGTTTTGATTATTAACAAGGTGATGTGTTTGAATAGCATTCAGAAATGTATTTCCCTTATTAACATTAGGTTGGGTTGGAGCAAAAGATGTCATGATTTGTAGAATGTTTTGAGTGATATTTTGGGATGGGGGTTTGGATGAGATGGAATGGTGGATGAGATGGAATGGTGGATGAGATTGGAAGAAAAGATATATCCACTATGGTACTCATGTCAAAATTGGAAGGCAATTTGGCCCCTTGCTTTTTCTAGTTCAAGCATGTATAATGAATGGTTAAGCCTCATCATGATATTGACGATCTTATGGTTTTCCAGATTTTGAAGCATTTCAGTTATTTCATCGTGAGACATCCCAAAGGTGATGTCTTCTCCTTGGGCTTCTTTTTGTGGGTTTTGTGATGATGTCGGAAGGTTAATAGTGAGATTTCCATACCACATGGGATTCATTTCAGGAGTGGTTTGACTAAGGTCACTTGAAGTGGGTGTTTCTTTGTTGGCTTCCATGCTCTTCTTGTATTGAGAACTAGTTTGAACCATAAAACAAGGATCAAATTTTAAAAATGGGAGATGAATCTCTTGATTCTTTGGATTGATTTTTATTTTATACCTCAAAGTAGAAAAAATTTAGGATATCTTGAGCATCGAAAGGTGATATGATGATGATGCAAAAGATGGATGATGTGGATGTTATGATCTTTTGGTAAATCTTGAAGGAGATACTAGGCTTTTGGGACTTTTTGATATGTTTCGGATTTTGATTTTGATTTTGAACAAATAGACCCTAAGATGTTTGGATGATTACCTAAGGATGGATTTGCTCAAATGATGATAATTTTGAATATGTTTAGGGAGAAGGATGCATCTACCCAAACCTATTGAAACAAAATGATAATTGAACTAGGCACATGAAGGATGCAACTACATATACCTAGCTAAATAAGATGGTTTTCAATAACTTTGACTAAGCATATACAAAAGGATGCATCTACACATACCTAGCCAAAGGTGATTTTGATAAGGATTTCAAGGATTTAATCTCAAATATTTTGATGATTTTGATTTTTCCAAAAATCCTAGCATTAAGGATGATTTCAAGATTTTCCAAAAGGTGATGATGAGATGATGGTTTTTTTGATGTTTTGAAGGATGGATGAAAAAATATTTTGATTTTCCTTTGATCCTAAGATGAACCTAAAAAAAGAAACTTTGTTTTCCTAGACCTAGGTATTGAAGAACATGCAAATGCTTCCTAGAGACCTTTATAACTAAAGAATGATTCAATTTGGACATACATTTCCAACCAATGATTTTCATTTTGGACTTTTTTTAAGAATCGTGAGGCTTCAACACACGTGAAATTTTATTTTGCTTAGCTTTGCTTAATGGCTTCATTTTACCAAAAACACTTTCTTTGATTAAGTTTTCAAACTAAGATGTCTAATGTCTTAATTTCTTCAAACTCCACAAAGTATGTTATGTGGAAATTTGATGAACTCAAGGCAAGGGTTTACCTATTGTTTACTTAAGTAGACAAATCGAGATGTAATCCAATGTTCAGAAACCTCTAAAGATGTGAATCCCAAAGGAAAGCAATAACATATGGATTGATTCAATGGTATTTGTCTCCAAAAGGGTTTGAAATTTGGATGATGATGTTAAGTATCTGTTTTCAAGATTTTTTCAATCAAGCAATGCATTTTGTAACCCAAGAATAACTACAACCCTATGGATGTGTAAGAATATTTTTTGGATTCCCACTTGGAAAAGTCCAGCTACGCTTATCTTTAGTGAATGGTTAGATGCTTGACCCCATTGGCTCCCCTCCACGGCTCATTATCATCAATTGGGGCAGCTAGGCATCAACACCCATGAAACTCCCATGGAATTCTTTCCATTTCTACTAAAAGACTATAAAAGTGTGGGGTGGCTTGAGAACGACCATTTTTAAACCAATAAATAGATTAAAGGATTTTGGAAAATTCTAGCACGTGGGTTTTAATGACTTTCCATTTGTGGAGATTGACCCATACGGCAAGAGTCCCCTTTCGAATCCATCTTGTCGGAATCAACCACATGATATTGGTATTTACTCTAATACCCACATTTATATCCTGATTGGAAATACTCTTGGCTTTAGAGTGTTACCGATTGAGTCATTGCCTTGGGTGAGTACTTTTTTCCCAAGGCAGGCCCTTTAGGATAAACAAAAGAAAATAAAGAACAATATTCATAACTCGATCAATCTTTGTTGGAAACAAAGAGAGAGAATATACACAATAATGCCCCCACTCATACTTGCACAAGATGTTGCTCAATTTTAAACCCAAATCAAAGTGTGGAGGTGATTTCTTTGTTTCAACCTAAAATCATGAAAAAGGCCTTTTGATTCTCAAGATCTCTATAAAGCACGAGAGAAGCACATATGTACTTTTTCAATGATGTTAGTTCAAGTAAGCTCTCACAAAAACAAAGTTGTACTTGTTCTTTTTAAATCCACAAAGCAAAATGTGAGTTCTTTTTAAGCACCAAAAGACAAGTGAGAGATACTTTGTTCAATTGTTAATCAAAGAAAAAAAATCTAGTAAGTTGCATTCCTAATGTTCATTTTAGCCTTTTCAAGAAGAAATTGAAAGATTCTTTTTAAACCCAAATGACATTAGTGTTCTAAGAAAGAAAAGATAACAATTTCTTGAAGAAGTGTTAAACAAACACTTAAAGTGTTTAAAAACACTTTGATCTTTCAAAATATCATCCTCATGCTTCTCCTCCTTTCGTTTTCCTTTCGCCTTCTTTGTTCTCCTTTGTTTTCCTTTTTCTTTCCTTCATTTTCACCTTTTACCTATAAATATTACAAAATAAAATATTAAAATAAATTTATTTTAAGAAATTAGTTGAGATATTTAACAAAAATAAAAGATAGAACACAACCCCTCCAAATACTATTTAGGCCCTATAATGTTATCTCACTCAAGTAACAAAGAAATGACAAAATCAACACTTAATACTTGAGATAGCTAAGATAAATCTGCACAAGATTTAAAGAAATCCTTAATGACTTCAAAAACAATTAATGCTTTTATTGATGTCAGCCCTATCATGCAAAACACAACATTATATTTCTTTTAAAATCATAGTTTTTACATTAGATTTCCTTTAAAATCATAACTATGTTGAAGATCATGAATACACCCCTTGAAATATTGATTTAGAAAACTAATTTTGTCAAACAAGAAAATAAAGTCCCAAAAAGTGTTGCATCAACATTCCATATACACAATACATTAGCATTAACTATGTATTTGTTGAAATATCAATAAAATAAAACATTAAAACGCAGTCCCTATTCAAAGCGCTTCTCCAAATTGGCATGTAGCTGCAACCACCAATAATATCATACATTAACATGACAAATATACCACTGCCTGCACCTTAATGTTTATACACTTGCTAGATTCTATTTTACTAAAATAATTACTACAAGTTGATAGTTAGCAAAGATTACAACTTAGATATGATATTCACATGCATACACATCGAAAACAACCTAGACAACCTTCATTAAAGATGGTAGATAACAATAACATCAATGCCCTGGCTATCCATTCATAAAGATGTTGCTATAAGAAAACATAAAGAAATCCCTATTCAAAAGTGATGGTGACTACATCTGAGATTATTGTACTGCCCTATCGTGAGTTGCAATTTTATCTTGGTGCAGAGTTCTTTACCACCAAATTCTTAGTGGAGTGCCATAAAGTATTCCTTGGTTGATATGTATGCCATCATTACTATTCTTCCCACCATTGTCACCTCTGATGATATCTGGACCCACCATAATTATAAGCTCTATGGAATTTTCTTGGGGATAGACGATTTAAACAAAGTGTTTTAGACATTGTTGAGCATGGCTAGTGGTGTGTTGCTTCTAGCAGCTTGCAGAGGAGACAACGTAGAACTCTTTGATGTATTGGTGGAGTAGGCGATCCCCGCTCTTTTCATTATACTCCTATGCCAACCTCTCAAATGAACTACACCAGGCTATCTTTGACAAAGCTAAAACTTGGATCTAAACATCTATTATTTAACAGCTCAGAAAGGAGATTATAAAATTTTGCTTACAGATAACTGGAAAATTTTGAAAACAATGTCAGTGCTTAATAGCTCAAACAATAGATGATAAACATTGGTTACAGATGACTAGATAAATTAAAAAAAAAAAAAATCATGCACCAACAGTGGATGCCTTGATGGAGTAAACTTAATGTGCTAAAAGGCTCATGATAAGAGATGCTCACATTGTGGCTGAGAGTAATGTCTCAAGGATACCAAAGAAATTGATGCTCAACAAAATACCAACATAGCATATCTTTGAAACTCAACACTTGCATCAAGTAAATACCCCACTACAACATTTAAAATCTTAGACTAATTTCTAGATCTGCATCACTTTTCCCACATCGAAATTATTTGGCATAGGATCACTATAAACGATCACGATAAATGTGTATGCAGAATGGGAAAACATAGACAAGGTACGTGGACTATTGGAAAAAATTCTTCTATGCAGAATGCGCAAGCATATGGAAGGCATGTGATTTTATAGATAGGATGTATCAGAGGAATATCTCAATTGAGGGAATACACACTAAAGGCATGATAATCTTTTGAGCAAATGTAATTGGTAGGTGTAAAGCTGAATTCCATAGCCTTTGTGAGTTAGCTCATACCACAAGAAACATCAGCAAGCAACCTAGACGCGAGAGGGAGATGCACAAACCTAGGCTTTGGAAATACATTATAAAGACATTTTTGAAATGATTAATTATGCGGGTTGCAGTCTACCATTCAGTCTACCATCTTTGCAGCGCCGTTGCTTTCTTTCGTTACTGTCCAATCTATTTTTCCCATTTATTGTAGTGTGGTATTCACACAATCTTGTACACCTAATGAGCTACAAAATTCAATGATAGTTAGTTGTTTGTGACATTGGTAATAGTGCAGCCTTCATTCTCATTAATCACTATGAAAATAAATTGTGAATTGTGATAGTGAGGATTAATGAATAAATTAGGACTGGTCCAAGACTTTCAAGGGTCACGCAAGTGCTCTTGGATGCTATAAATGTAGGAGTTGTGCCAACAATTGCTTCACCATGCTGGAGTGTAGAGGAAGGTGAATGGAAACTACCTTAGATCAGGCTATTGTAATATGTATTTCACTAATTCATTGCGTTCAGTATCTACTTATAATTGCTTGCCTCTTCCTATTAAAATCTTTACATGTGCAAAGTGTAAACAGAGATGTCCAATTATTGTTTGAAAACTTTGATGTTGAAATGGTAAAGAATGTAATCTAGATTGAGAGGAAATAAACACATCTTTCTAATTTTATTCTGCCTGTGGATAGGTAGAATACAACAGTAAACAAAAAAAAGCAATATGAAACACTCAACTTGCAAGAGTAGATGGCATAACACATCTTTCTATTAACAAGAGAACGTAGAAAAGGAATGATAAACAAATACAACAATATTAATGAAATAAATATCGTACTTCATTGCTTGTGCCAAAATGCAAGTATAACAATTCTAAAAAAAAAAAAACATAGATTAGTTAAACAAAAATCTAATAAAGAGCCCTCCTTCTCACACCATGATGAAGCACCATAAAATTTTCAAAACTCTAAAACCTCAAACATGGGTTAGTCATATGCAAATTCCTCAAATGCCCCTATGAAATAACATGTAAATTCTTAGCAAAATGTAACCAATAAAAGGATTAAAAGACATCTAAAAGCATAACATGTACCTATTCCATATTGGATTGGTGTTAAATGTGCCAATGACCCTTTCACAATCCTTGCTAAAACTCAAATGATGCAATGCAATGGTGATGGGCAAAATTAGTTCTCAATTGAAGAGAGTAACTTTGCATGAGAGTGTGGATGGGTTAATGAAGAATGAGGCCTTTCATTTATAGATTTTCAAGTTGGAAGAGAGTTCAAAATAGAGCAATGTGGGATAATGATTGGACAAATGAGATGAGGCCACTTGTCACATTATGATAGGTTGAGGAATGTGCAAGTTTTGGCCAATGTGCCCAAGAGGGGGAGATTCAAATTTGAATTTGTGAATTAAATTTTGAGAGGGGGACATGTAAGAGAGAAGTTATTGCTATATTGGAAGGGACAAGTCAACTTGTCTTCATATTCAAACTTGAGGGAATATTCCATTTTAATGCCAAGTTGAAAGAAAATGATGAATTTATAAATGAATTAAAATACTTTATTGGCGCAAGTGGGAAAAGCTAGAGGATGTGATGGGTGCTTAGATTAGGTTAACCAGGATTAGATTAGCTTAGGTGATGATTAGTTGATTTTGACCCATTTGACTTGAATATTTTGAATTATTTAAATCAAGAGGGAGAAATTTGACTTTTGAAATTTAATTAAATAAAGTCTTGATTTATTTAATCAAAGAGGGAATGATAGGCTTAAATTAAATAAAGTTAACTTATTCAATTTAAGTGGATAATCCTTAGAGATTAAATGAACCTAATTTTCCTAATGAATGGATTTAATGAACTTGATTAATTTTATGAGCTGATGAATGTGAACTTGGTTTACTTGATGAATGGACCTAATTAAATGCATGATGATAATTTTGCATGTCTACACCACCTGTTGTTGTGATATAAATGGTATATTTGGAGGATTTGATGCAATGATTTGATTGGTGCTTGATGGATTGCCTTGGTTTGATTGGTTTTGGACAATGTTATGATTTGGGATGATATTTAGATTTGGCATGATAGGTTGAAATTGAACATTGTTGATGTTTGGAATCATATTTCCTTGATTTAGGTAACTTTGATTTTTCATGGCACTGTTTCCTTGACTTGGATTAATGCATGGAGTCATTAACATCTTTTTTGGACTTTGAACAACATTCGTATGATTTGCAAACATATCCATCTCAAATTTTAGCATGTTTGGACTCAAAATGTTCATGTTTGGTAAAGTTGGACTTGTTACATTCTCATTTGGCATGTAGGGATTTGATGGGATGATGTTGTTCATTTGAAGGCTCATGCATTGATTGTTTGGTTGATATACTTGTAGGTTTGGACTTGGATTTAAATCTACTATAGGGAAAGGTGTTCCAATATTTTGAATGGGCATACTCAAATTTGTTGTACCATTGAGGTTTGTAGGAGATAGTGATCCCATGTACAGATTGCATAAATATGAGTTTTGATAATCAATTGGCATTGTAAGGCTTTGAAAGTTTAGTTGATTTGGATTACTTATGATGTATGGAGCAAGTTTATATTTCATTTTTTTTTTTTTGAGTTCTAGTTTGGACTATAAAATACAGATCAATTTTAAATTAGAACTTTAAAATCTTTTGACAATGATGTTTAGATTTGGCATGATAGGTTGAAATTGAACATTGTTGATGTTCAGAATCATATTGCCTTGATTTAGGTAACTTTGATTTTTCATGGTGCTGCCTTGACTTGGATTAATACATGGAGTCATTAACATCTTTTTTGGACTTTGAACAACATTTGTATGATTTGAAAGCATATCCATCCCAAATTTTACCAAGTTTGGACTCAAAATGTTCATGTTTGGTAAAGTTGGAATTGGTACATTCTCATTTGGCATGTAGGGATTTGATGGGATGATGTTGTTCATTTGAAGACTCATGCATTGATTTTTTGGTTGGTATACTTGTAGGTTTAGACTTGGATTTAAATCTACTATAGGGAAAGGTGTTCCAAACTTTTGAATGGGCATACTCAAATTTGTTGTACCATTGAGGTTTGTAGGAGATAGTGATCCCATGTACAAATTGCATAAATATGAGTTTTGATAATCAATTGGCATTGTAAGGCTTTGAAAGTTTAGTTGATTTGGTTTACTCATGATGTATGGAGCAAGTTTATATTCCTTTTTTTTTTTTTTGAGTTCTAGTAAGGACTATAAAATACAGATCAGTTTTCAAGAATGTGGGAGGTGAACCTCTAATTCTTTGGGTTGATCCAAACTCTAGGTACAAAAAATAAAGTCTAAGATTTTAAGGATCAAAAATATGGTGATGAGATATGAAAGATGGATGATTGGTGAATGATTGGAACTCTTAGGAAACCTTGAAGAGGATACTAAACTTTAGGACTTTGATTGATGTTTGATCTGATTTGGGATTGGTTATATTTGACTTGGATAGTGAACTCATAAACTCTAAGAGGTTGGATATTGTCCTAGATTAATTTTTTACACAAGATGCTAATTTGACTAAGTGTAAGAAGAAGGATTCATCTAAACACACCTAACCAAACAAGATCATTTTTTGATTTGATTTTGATTTTGGATTTATGAAATCCTAACCCCAAGATTTTTGATGTTATCCAGGGATAGACTTGTTCACAAGGATCGATACTTTGACTAAATATGTGGAGAAGGATTCATCTACACAAATATAATAAAAAAATATATTTTGATTTGGTTCAAATGATTTGCCCAAAGTTTAGCATGAGGGATTTTTTCAAGATTTCCAAGAATTGTTTATGAGGTGATTTTGATTTGATGTTTGGGGGATGGATGAAACTTTTGATTTTGATCCAAAGAGACTTAGAGATACTTTGTTTTCTAGACCAAGATATTGAAGAATGTGATTTTATCTAAGAGTAGTTCGAACCAAAAGACCAATGCTTGCTCGAAAGATGATAAAATGATAAAAAAGCGCATGTGTGGGGTTCAATTGATTTAATCTTTGCTTAACGAGTTACTTTTATCACAAACACACTCTTGATTAGCTTTTGAAACTAGATGCTCAATGTCCTAACTCCTTCTCATCCCACAAGGTGCATTATGTGGAAATCAAGGAAATCAAGACAAAGGTTACCTAATGTTGACTTTAGTAGGATAAAATTGAGATGAAAGTCCAATGCTTAGAAACCTCTAAGGATATAAATCCCAAGGGCAAGCAAGGGAATGCAAATTCGTTCAAGGATATTTGCTTCTCCTAAAGGTTTTGAAATTTAAATGATTTGTTTAATGTTTGTCTCAATGTTTTGGATCCAAGCATTGTGTTTTCAAACTGACTCACAAGCAATATAACATCCTAGCTCAATAGGTACATTTTTCTTGGTGGGATTGCCTCATACCATTTGTAGTAGAAGAGATGATTTTACATGTAACCAAGGAAAAAATATAAAGGCATGTTAAGAATGAAGTCTTAACCTCTATATTTTAACCAAAATCAGACATGGCAAGTAACTTCTTGGAATCTAAGCTCAAATGCACCACTTTGATAAACTCGTTGGATGGAATGGTTGGTTACTATAAACAAGGTTCTTAATGACAACAAACTATGAACACCGGAACCAACACTCACCCACTTGGCCACTTAAGGCTCTTCAACCATTCCCATTCCACTTAAGGTGTGGGATTAGGTGCAACCTATTGTTGGCATGGATTGGTGCTAATTTCTCACGATTTCACACCCTTTCATATAACCCACCAGTAAACGTGCTTGCAAGAACTTGCCTATGAGTTTCCTATTGTGAGGTGTTTCTCATAGTAAGCTCTCTCTTAAAGGTGACTCAAAGCAATAAAATGCATTTTAATTGTTTCTCTTGCACCCCAAATAACATGAAGTGCAAGGGGACAAAATATGCACGTGAAATGCACCAAAGACAAGATCACTTAATTTAAACACTTGTTTATTTTAACCTAAAAAGCAATAGTGAGTTATTTTTAAGCACCAAAAATCAAATGTGAAGTTTGTTTGTTCAATGTTTAGACCAAATTCAAATCTAGTAAGTTTGTAGGATTCAATTTTAGCCCAAATTTGGAAAAAAAATGATCTACTTGGCCTAAAACAAAAAACAAAAGTGAAAAACAACCGCTTCAAGCTATTACAGTAAGCATTTCAAAATTCCTTGTCAAGTTCATGTTCCAATTCATCAACTCAAATCTTCTTGTTTGATTCTCATGTGAAAGAAAACCACCATTTTTTCTTATTGCCAACCTACAAACATTACAAAGCTATGAGAAATAAGATTTATTTCAAGGAATCAAGATAAATAATAGTTGGTAGTCATAGATAAACATGAAAGATAAGCTACGTGAAGATAGATAATAGTTGATGTAGATGTACTTCTTGTTACTTTGTGTATCCACTATACCATAACTGTTATAAATATAAGATTAGTGATACAAAATTGGAACTTTAAAATCTTTTGACAATGATATCATTACTAATAACAAAATTTATTTCCACATTAAAATGCACTTTCCTATTCTCTGATATCATCTATTGTAGCAAATTTCATACAAATCTCGTAAATCTAGAGAATTAAATGCAAAGTTTAATTTTTTTCACCATTCAAATTGCATATTTAGTGTTGAGGGTATGAATGGTCAACCAAACTGCAAAGTAAACAGAGGCAGTCACAATAAAATAATAATATCCTGAAGCTAAAAAAAGTCCCTTCAATTCACTGTTAAGCTGGAAAAATGGTAGAGATAAAGCTCCACAGAGGTAATTTACTGTGTGACGACACCAACCAAAGACAATGGACAACAAAATGTATTAATGGCACAATAAATATGAGATTTAGTATGCCAACCTATTGTCATCTTTGAATTACCTAGGAGAAACCTACAAACAACATCAAAGAGTTGAAAAAAATGTAGTAAATTCAATTTTCTGTTATTCTTTGTCATTATCACCAGCCTACATTATGTTAGTGATATACATGACACTTTAGATCCATTAATAAATACAATTTAAAATGGAAGCTTTAAATGATCTTAATGACATTTCTGATGAATTTGTTTGGAAGACGATTATAGAAATGATTGCATCATAGATTTTCAATGATCATTAAAACTCAAGCCAGACAGATAAGTATGGACAACATAATTAGTTCACTACCAAAAAGATCTTTATTTTCCAAATAAATGTACACAATATGTTTCTCTTCAGATTTGTTCATTTCAACTAACACACACCCTCAAATTGCATGTTAAGATTGGATGTTGGCATTGCTATACCAAAGTTTTCCAACTGCAATACTTCAAAATAAATAAATAAAATGTACTGCTATTGAGACTTGACAAGCAGTCAGATATACGTGAATAGATCAAAAATTAGACTAGTAAATGTGAACACTTTAAGACATCGATCAGTGCATTCACACAAGATAAAAATATCAGATATAGAAAATCTGTTTAGGTACCACTCAAAGATCTGTGCTATAAATCATCAATTTTTTGAGTAGATTTCCACAAAGACATCATTTCGTGCCTCCTTCCCAACCACTTATTTTCAAGAAATAATGGCAACTAACAATATGGCAAACATATGACCTAAAATGGTCACTTTCCCTTGTATTTTTTTTTTAAGGTAGAAAGTTCTCCACAAACCAGTCCTATCAAATGCCTAAATCGATATCCCAAGGTCACTTCTCCACTTAAAATGAAAAAAGAATCGTGTTGATTCGAGAGAATAATCACACTAACAAAATAGTAGAGATAAATCACAGTCATGCAAAGTAAGACAAGGATTGAAGGATGCATGTATTTTGAGCAAAGTGTAGTAGATTTATACACCAAGTTTGAAGAGGAACTAATAAGGGGTTTAATGGTGGTTGAAAAAACAATGTACAACTACGATTGGAATTTACATTTTGCTGAATATTTCCTCCAAATGATATACCACAAACATTCCTTCCATACAAATCTAAGCAAGGTTGCTCCCATTTACCCCATAGATAGATCCAATGACACATTTAGGAATAACAACCTCAATAGTTGTGCTTGTTACAACAACTGGTTTAATTCCACTAAAAGAAAATTAATGGCAATAACTAACAACAACTATCAAAATGTGATTCCAGATATAACTTTGCATAATCCTTAGTAACAACATAGAAACCTCCCCAAAATTCTTCTTTGAGAATATCCTCTCTCATAGTCTATAATATTCCTTGCACTGCCACTATGCACACAAGTGTCAGTCTAATTAAAAATGACTCATGCAGATGAAAATTTCCCTTAAACTTTTCTTCACTCATGAGTTTGATTCTACATGAAAAGAGAGGAATTCAAATGTCCATTTTCATGCCCCTACATTTGTGGACACCTGAATAGAACAACTCACTTTTATAATGTGTGCTTGAGCTTATTCAGGATTAGCTTCCATACATTTATTAAAAGTTTGCATGTTTTAATATTTTGGAGACAATAGTGTATATGAAAATCAAAAAGCAATCATTTTGGCCCAAATAGCTAGACAATTATAATATGACTTAACGTAGATGGAGCCAAATTCAGTGGTGCAAATTGATCTATGATGCAAATAGAGACTTCACAATGCAGATAGCTATTTCACAATGCAAACAAGTAGGTTTCCTGAGCTAATAAAGTGGAAAGTCTATGCTTGACATCTATTAATGAATCATGAGCAATAACATATTCAATGTCCCGCCTCTAGATAGAGTAATATTTAAGTAGCAGGGTTTCTATTTTTTTTTTGCAGTTTGAACAAGCACCATGAAGTACAAGAAAAGTAACTATTTAAGACATAGTAAGCAAATTCTAAAAAATATTACATGCACATATATTTCAGGAGAACAAAAAGATAGTTGTTTCTATTTCATGTAGTAGAAAGAAATATGAAGTAACAACTTTCAAATATTCAAAAAAGAGAAATGAGAGGCATTAGTTCATGCCCTTCTAGCACCATCTGTAACACCATAAACTTGCAAGATAAAAATCTATCTCATATATCAGCATGATGTTAATTTAAAGCAAGCAAATAAAATAGAATTCTTTATGAAATAACTCATTATGCTTTACAAAAAAACAACAAAAAAACTAATTAAAATCTTAAAAATAACAACGAATAACTTATTCCATAGTGGATTGGTGCTTCTGTGGAAAGAAGCCCTTTCCCAATCCTTGATAAGCTCTATATGGTGGATATGTGTGATTCTTGACTATAGTGCAAATACTCAAGTTGTGGATGATCAAATGCCAAGGATGAGCTCTCTATTTATAAGAGAGGATGATGGAGAGACATGAAAAATGGGTGAATGTGGGACTAAAGATCCACTAATGACAAGATTCCACTTGTCAACATGTGATAGGATGAAGGTTGAGCACATTTTGATCCATGTGCAAGTTTGAAATTTGAATCTGATGAAGTGACATGTTTAGGGGGCATGAAAAATGAATTAAATGCCAAGTTGAGTTGTGTAAGAGACATGTAAGAGAGATGTAAGAGCTCATAAATTCTTTGTTGGATGGACAAGTCATGTTGGAGGGAAAAATGAAATTGGGAGAATATTCCCTCAAAGATGCCATGTTGAAACTGGATATGTGCAGGATCATCATGGACAAAACAGGCCCTTAAGTTGCAAAAAAATTAGAAAAAACAAAGTTAGGAAACTTGATGTAAAAATTTGAATAAGTTATCTATATTATTTCAAAAATATGTAAGAATAGAATATGTAGCAAATTGAATGTAGTTTCTAAACTACTATATTTTTTATTTATTTTTAAATCTATTGGGTAAAAATTTAAAATTTCAATGTAGTAGTACTTAAATTTTAGGGAAAAAATAAGAAGTAGGTGTTTGTCTGACCACCCTAACCATAATAAAATGATAATATTTTTTAATAATATTTTGGATATAAGTAGAGAACTCATGTCCTGATGCGATACATGTTTTTTTGTAATTTTTTTCCAAGTAAATAATTAATTATGAATTTTTTATTACAACTTTAAAAAATATAAAAAACTTGTATGTCTAACCACCTTAACTTGGTCAAAACTTCATGAAATTCAATTTTTATTTTCCTAATCTTATAGTATGCAAATAATAGAATGTGACACATGTTTTGCATTCAAAAAATGTGATACCATTTTAAAGCTATAAATTTTTTTCAATCAATCTATCAATTAGGACTTTAGTCATAATTTGAATAGAAAATGGATAATAATTACTTATTAAATTCAAAATAAAGCATAATTTATATTGGTGCAAAGCTGAGAATCTCCTTTAAAAACCCTTTTCATTTCATCAATTTTGGGTAAACAAACGTCGTTAGCCACATACCCATCATATTGCCACTTTTTGGCCCATCATGATCCTACACATACCGAAGTAATTAGAAGGAATAATAAATCAAATAAATTGATTTATTATGCAAGTGTGAAAATCTAGAGTATGGGACATGGATTAGAGTTAGCATCTTGGATTTAATTAATTAAGATGATGTTAGGTGATTTTCAATTTTGACTTAGATGCTTGGATTTATTTAAATCAAAAGGGAGGAAATTGATGCGCTATCCATTTAATTAAATACATTTGATTTAATTTAGAAATGTAGAGACTTTAGGAGATAATTAAATAAAATGATTTATTTAATTAGAAGATAACCTTAGGAGATCGATAAAATAAACTATTGATGGTGTTTTCAGCATAGAAACAACTCAGACAAAATATGATATTCTATCTCTCTTGAAAGGTAAATCTCTATCAGCAAGCTTGAAGAGATAACCCCAAGGTTTCTAATGTTAGGTCTTGACAATGCATAAACAACTCAGTGATAATGTGAAAATGTTGGTAATCACAAAGGGACCTTACTACAAGCAAACGCTAAATCTTAAAGCTTATCTGATTTTGCAATATGGTGATACTTTTAATCCTAAAACTAACCCAAATGATAAAAGAACTAGCAAAAGATAAGGGTTTTAGAGAGACTCCTAAGATTAAAACTACTCCTAATATTAACAATGCAAATGATGAAACACTTGAAATGGACCAATCCCTCAAAAACTAATTCTTGCTTGAACTAGATAGATCTGCAATCTTACAAAAATAGTGCAATCTTCTAAGGCATTAAAGATTTTCAGATCATGAACATTCATCCAAAACAACCCTATTGCAATTGGAATGAATAAACTTTCACAATTGAACAAAGCACAATGAATATTAAAGTCCAAGCTAACTTTGCAAAGAAACCAACAATTAGCTAGTTGCAAAAAGTATGGACCAGGGATTGCTACAAACGCTTCAAGCATCAAACCATAAACACCATTGAATCATAATCTAACAAATCTAATATTTCTCAAGAAATCTCAAAAGATAGAAAAACAAGAACCATGCAAGATAAATCAACACAAGAGAATTCTCCAAGAGCACAATGTCCTCAATTGTATTGAATCACCCAATAACAACAACAATTCTAGTGTTTTGTGTTACAACACTTGATCAAAATGAAATAACTTCTAACTCTAACTCTTGCTATATTGCTTAATTCGCTCCAAAGTAAAACTATCTAGACCTTACAAATGAGGTGAAATTCCATATTTATAGAAAGCTCCCAAGATATGTCAGCCTAATTAGGCTTTACAATAAAAAATAGCCACAAACAAGTCAGCCTAAGAAGTTCTAGAACATGAAATAACATTAAATGCTTGGGACTCATCTAGGTTAGCTTGGGGTCTCCAATGTAATTTGGTCCAATGCATGTGATGGACAAAGAAAGAATAATGGGGAAGCACAAATTTCAATGTAGCCCTATATTAAATTCTCTTTCCCCTATCTTTATCTATTTGATCTTGCACCTTCAAGAAGATTCTATCTAAGTCAGCCAGGGGTGGAGTAACCAACACTTTTAATTTCCTCTCCATAGATTTAATCTCATCCTTTGATTGATTGATGACTTTATCCCAATCTTTCCTAAGGGCTTGATATTTATCCATAACTGCAATGTAAGTGGCTGCATCTTCTAGTTAATGTTAAGTAACTAGGCCATCAATGACTAGAGAATATACATCTCACCACCATCCCCTAAGTTGTTCTAGATTTAAATGTTTTGGTGCAAACCTTTTCCTCCCTGTCATGATCTCAAAGAAAGAGATACACTTATTATAAATATCAGTCAAGTTTCCCTCTATTTGCTTTCCTTGCTTATACACCTTCTACCTGATTTGAAAAACCTCATACCATTCCCAGGGTTCTGTAGCTTTAGAAGAAGGAAGGATTTCATCACTAACCAACTTTTCTTCGGTGTACTCCATGATAGTCCTAGTTTTCTATAGTAGGAGGTCAATATCTTCTTTATCCTGAACTAGCACACCTTTCAACCACTCCAAAAATCTAATGGAATCTCCACTAGTTGACAAAATATCCTTGATTGCATCATCTCCCTTAGATCCTACTCCCTGCAACCAGTTCAGTGTGGCATGTGTGGCAGTTTTCATCTTCTCCAGCTCAATTATGGTTTCTTCTGGCAAGAGATTCACTATAGATGATGAAGAACTGATCCAGTTGATTGATTGCAAAGGTTTCATCAAATCCTACAAATACTTCTTTAATTTATCATTCTCCTTCTTCAACCTTTGCTTGGTATGCACTTCTTTCCTCAATCTATCCAAGATTATAGCACTAGAGTCTTCATATTCTTCAATTTCCTACTCCATGGTGGTAGGCCCTACGTTGATAGTTTGTATACTATAATAACCACCAGTCACATCATCCTTATTCTTATCAAGAGTAGGATTAGCAACATAAACCACTCTGTTATTCACTTCATCTCTTTCAATCTTTGAAATAACCATGGCCTTCCTTTTTGTTTTACTTTTCCCAATTTTGGCAAACAAATCATCCTAGTTTGAGAGAGTGTCCTCCACTACAATTTGTTTACTCCTCATCTATCACTGAGCCAGCTAGGAGTAGTGGAATCTGACTACTGCTCACCTTGCTTATCTTTGTCATGCTAGTCCTTGGAGGAATCCACATTAAAATTATACCAAATAGAAACTTCTTCAAGTTTATCTCCCTCTTCCTCCTTATCTCTTGGATTTTCATCCTTTTCGTATCATGTTCTTGTTCCTTATGTTTTGGTGAAGGATTCCTTTCAGGTATCTCTACTTTCTTAGGAGATCTATTTCCATTATCACCGATAGGTGAGTCCTCACATGTCATTAAGGGGGACTACAAGATTATTTCTATCTCTACCTTCACACTATGGAGTGAAACCTCTTGAAATTGTTCCTCTCCTTGGTCTTGCTAATCCTTTACATCCTTAGATTCACTCAGTGCATTGTGAGTTTTGTGAGGAGGGGCACCATCATGTTGTTCTATAGCAAGGGAAGCTAGGGGACATCCTTTCTTGGCACACCATCCTTGGGAGAAGGAGTTCTTGATCTTCTTGTGCATACTTGTGTTTTCTCTCCTGAACTCTCCACATTCACTACTAGTGGTCCAACTTCATCCTTTACCTTAGAAGATTCCTTCTTCTTTTGAGACAATCTTAATTTTCTTCTTCTCTTAGGAATGGGAGTAGCACCCTCATCTCCCTTCTCCACAAGTTCCTCTCCTTGAGTAGATACCTTCTCCCTAGAAGCAACCTTCCTCCTCTTAGCACTAGGCTTCTTTTTCTTTTCCTTCCTAGCTTCTGCTTGAGCACCCTTGATCTTGATCTTAAAAGGAGAATCTAGCTTAGCTTTATCCTTAGGTTCCTACTCAACTGACTCTTCTAAGGTAGAATGGGACTCCAAGTCTCCCATTAGGTCATAGGTTCATTTCACACCTTCAATTTCTAATTCCCAAATATTGTTCTTAAGCCACAAATTTGTATACTTAATCACCAGAGTCGTGACTTGTTCCAATTTTGTCTTTTCTTCCTCCATCTTCTCTATTTCACCAACTGATTTATCTTTCACAGCTTCATAATCATGGCCTTGAATCACATCACCATCATCATCTCTCTAGTCTGAGATGACCTTAACATTTTATAGTCTAATTAAATCCACTAGAAGCCTAGATAATTTCTTCTTTTTAATATCAAACTCATCCTTTTATTTGGCCCAATATTCTTCTATATCATCTTTGTGGTTGTATTCCCTACTGGCCTTCTTCTAAGATTCACCAGTCCTATCAAATCTAGACCTTCTAGAATTGAAGGATAGACCTAGAGTGCTCATCTCTTCCTTAGAGAAATGTGTTGTTTGTATAGAAGGGCAGGCCTCATTGTCACCTATCCTGAGGGGAAAGTCATTTAAAAATCAAGATTGTTTTGTGCTTCTCCTTCTTGACTATAGCATCAAAGTCACATATTTTCCTTGTGACTTCCAAGAGTATGATGTGATCAGTAGGATACCTGAGAATTCTATAAAGGGCTTTCTAGCAACCATCTACCTGATGTAAGAAAAGGTGGGGAACTGTATAAACCAAGATCCATACTTCTTTATCAAATCCTTGGCATGGTTAGATATTATAACATGATCTGCACCTTGAAGTAGCCCAGTGATGTAAATGGTGAATGCATCATTCACCCTCCTATAACTAGAGTTTCCTAGGTGTAGCTATGGATAGACCTCATATATTACATCCTACCAAAAGGTGCCTAAACTAAATAGGAACCTTGCAAGTGCATAAACTAAATAGCTCTGGTACTTAGTCCTTTGTATGGGTGGAACCTTGCAAGTGCATAAACTAAATAGGAAGTCATAGTGAAGCTCTTTGTTTGTAGCACATTGCACAATTGATCATGTATCATGGCACTTATGTTTCCTTCCCAATGATAATTACTTTTCTCCTCCATTCTCACTCTATCAAAGAACATCCAATTCTCAAAAACTCTAGAACTCTTCAAACCTATCACCCTCCTAAGGAGTGTGATGGAATCGTAGTACTATGGTTTGAACTTTTCCTTGTATAATTGTTTTGGTAGCTTTGAGATGTGGGGCTTAGGTTTCTCCAACCAAGAGTTGACCACCTATAGAGCCTTGTTTGTATCATCCTCAAAATAACCCTTGGCAACATTCAAGTCTAGAGCCACCACATGAGATCTGTCAAGCATGTCAAAATTTTGTGCCACAGATATAGGAGAGAAGTTGGCCAACACCTTGCCTTGAGGACCAATCACCCTCTGTGTGCCTCTATCATAGTGTCTGGCACATTCTAAAACTAGCTCATAACATTGAACTATAGGGGAAAAACTAGCCACATGAGCCAATCTTGATTCCACTAACCTCCTGGCCAACAATGGAGAGTCTTGTTGTGCCATTTTTCCTTGAATTCCTCATAATCCCATCTACCCACATTGGTGTCATCAATTTCAGACAAAGTGGATGACAACTTAGACTTAGGATCCTTACTCTTTATGTCCAGCTTAATTATTTCTACTTCTGAGAGCGAGGATCCTTCAACACTTGAATCTATTTGCATGCCCATTGTCTTGCTAGCCATCTCTCTACTCAATTCAGCCTGCATCCAACAAGGGACCACAATAAATTCACCTTTATAATATCAACATAGAGGTTTAGCCAACCATAGACAATACAATCATAATCAACCAACCCAAAGCAAAGATCAAAATTCCTTAAATTTCAAATGAAGCGCCATTACTAAGAAATCTAGGATTTTGAACCATCTAGGGAAATCAAGCTAGGAAGGAAACTTGGGAAAATCCCTGCTAGGTGGATTTTAACGATTAAGCATGAATATAAAGAATCAATCAGCACAAAATGGAAGAAAATCATACAAAATCTTTTAGATTATTAATATCAAGCATGAGATGCTAAACCCATAACATTGAATTCATTATCCTCTGAATTCTCCATATTGTGAGACAATTTCGGGAAAATCTACCAAGGAAGGAAATCTACAAAGTATACAAAATTTTGGGCTTTTGCATACATCTAGGAAAATGAGTAGAAAAAGGAAAAATTTAGAAATTTTGAAGGTGCAGGAATTTTGCGAAGACGTTGAAATCCCAAAAATTGCTATTTCTCCTGATTTTGCCTGGAATAATCAAATGATCATGAATTAAATGCACTTGGGCTTGAATCTGATTTTTTTCAAGTCTCCTATTGGTTATCCATTGGTTCTCAACATTCTTAGAGGAAAATTGGTGAGGGACGGTGATTCCCTAAATTTAATCATCAATTTCCTAAGCTTAAAACCTAAAATTTGTCATTAATGTAGGGGAGTTAGCTCAAATTTTGATTGCCATTCTTACTAAGCCCGAGGATGGGTTATTCAAAGGAGACATAGGTGAGTTTCACCTAAATGAAATCGAAAAAAAGCTCACAAAATCACTCAGGGCCGACAATCACACAAGCTCAAAAAACTGTAAAATCAACCAAAATGGAAACAACCATGCACACAGGGTTGAGCTCAAAAAAGCAACATGAGAATGCTAGGCACCATTAAAATAATTGATTAACAAGAGAATACAGTGATTGGGCCATCAACATTTATAAAATGACAGACCAAACCCTAATTTAAACACTAGATGCCAAAATATGCAAAACCCAAATTCAAAATGCTTTAAAAGCGTCAAAGCACTATTTATATTCAAGAAACACAAGCAAGGCCAGAGCCACATACCCAAATGAAGTGAATTTAACTACAACAATGGCTGGAAAAAAACTTCAATGTCCTAGAAAGCAACTAAAGATGTAAGAAATCCCTTGATAAATCCTTGAATCAATCACTCGAGCTAGCAAATCAATCAAGCACTCAACATCAAAATCCTTACTGGAAATGCAAATCAAATGACAACAAGAGATCTTCCAAAACCCACTAAATACTGGCCATAAGAATTGTACCACCAAGCATTAATCCAATCGACAAGATAGGCCAAACACAATCTGGGAATTCAACAAGGAGACAAAAATTTGGGAAAATCTGATCCATGCAGAATTCCGCGAGGTAAGAGAATTTCCACAAAACAGTGCAAAACATCATCCACCAGGTTTTCAAAGCATCTGGGGAATTCCTTCTAGAGGTATTTTTCCCGAAAAGAGCCAAAAACCTGAAAGGAGTTCAAAACATTAGATTTTGAAAGTGCTTCCTAAAAGGGAGGCATTTGCACGAATAAGTTAATCATTCAAGCATGTGTTAAGTCAACAAAACCTCAAAAAAACCAAGGGCCAAAACACCAAAAATGAAATAGAAAGAGGGTCCCTACTTTTAGCAGGGCGTGTGTGTGAAAACGGCACAACATAACCTTGATTTATTTAATTGATGGGCGAATATGAATTAGTTAAATATGAGGAATGCATGTTGTCAATTTTGCATGTCTACAAGAGCCAACAAAGAGAAGAATCCTTATGTATTTCCTTGGTAATTTTCTTTTGTTGAGCCCTAAGATAGTGACTATCTGATGTTGCTTCCATAAAGTGGTGTTGAAGAAGAAGATTTCTTATTTGTGCCAATTGACTACTTGGCCCAATGCCTTGCAATATTTATCCAAAGTATTTTTAATGGTTTTTTCTTCCTTCTTCAAGACCACACCCAAAAGAAAGGTGTCATCAACAAACTTTTGTTGGGTTATTGTATTCATGTTTGTGTTATCCTTTAACCCTTCTAATCTCTTCTTTCCCCTACCTCTTGAATGAGGTGATCCAAATATTCTATCATTATGATGAACAAGATTGGTGATAATAGCTCACCCTATCTTAACCCATTGGTTGAAGGGAAGAAACCATGAGGAAACCCATTCACTAGTACTAAGAATCTAGGGGAGTTGATGTAACTTTATGTCTATTTACACCACTCCCTATAGATTTTTTTTTTGTTTTTATAACACATTAATGAGGAATTTCCTATCTACTCGATCATAGGCCTTCTGAATGTGTAGCTTGAGAATCATCCTTCCTATTTTTTCTTTCTTGATGCTATGAATAGCCTCATGGTCGACGACAATATCTCTTGTGATTGATCTCCCTGGTGTCAAACTACTTTATTCTTTTGAGACTATGTCATGGATTTATGTCTTCACCCTTTTTGTGACGGTTTTTTCTACTATCTTGTACACTATATTACACAATGATATTGGTCTAAAGTCCTCCATTTTATCCACCACCTACTTCTTTGTGATGAGTGCAATGAATGTGTTGTTCAAGTCTTTTAGCTTTGTAACTTTATTTCTTTATCCCTCTACAACACTAAAAATGTCATTTATTATAATATGTTAGAAATTTTGAAAAAACATGTAGGAAAGCTATCAAGACCTAGTTCTTATCCATTGCAAGCTCCATGGTCACCCACCTTAATTTTAGAGTAAAAGGTATTTCCTGATTAATTATTTACTTAATTATTAGGTCCCTTTTCCTTTAATTATTTAAGCTTACTTAGGCCAAGTTCTATTTATGTCTGATGTCATATGACAAGGACACATATCATGATTGTGTTTTATCCTCACCTAGAATTTTTAGGTCTATTATCCTTTTATAAGGATTACTTATTGTATAATCATTAAAATGCACATTAACCATGATTCATGATTTTTTGGATCAATATCTTCCACATAGACATGTCATCATCAATATAACTATTCAAAAGGCTAATTTTACACCCATCTAATATATGAGCTACTTGTGTTGTGTAACAATAGCCAATATAATCTTGATTGTATTAAATATTGCAATTATAACCAAAGTCTTTTAATAATCTACTCTAGACATTTGTGCAAATCCCTTGAAAACTAATCTCACATTATGTCTTTTGACAGAACCATCAACATGATATTTCACCTTAGAAATCTATTTGACATCAATCACTTGTTTTTCTTTAGGAACTTGCACTAATTCTCATGTATTTTTTATGAAAGTAAAAAAAAGTTGCATTGACCATACCACACACTTTGTCTTCAAGGTGAACAGAAGTCGCATTCAAGCGTTTCCACATCATGATAAAAAATTAAAATAAAATCAAAACTTACATCCATAGAAAATAAAATGAGAAGTCACTTGTTCATCGAAAAGAAAAAATTAAAAAACAGAAATGACATCCATAGAAAATATGTTTTCTTGAATTTCCCTATTGGTATAGTCAACATAGAATGCACGAGCCGTTACTCCCATGGAAGCTGGTGAAAAACTTTAGTTTGACAATTTCACACTACTTTCCTAAGCAAGATTTCTGCTCTTTTTAGGTTCAGTATTACAATCTCAATTGAAGAAGAAGAAGAAGAAACAACAATGGAGTACAGTCTCTGTGGAGACATTGGCTTTCAAGTCTATTTATTTCAGTGCAGAAAATGTTTAATACGTTTTCAGCATCAGTAAGTTAACATTTACCATCCGTATTGCTCTCATATTATTCAATTTTAGACAAACAAGTTTCAAGCAGTATATACTAATTTATTGTCTCTATTTATGCAAGGACCATCAATTTTGATCTTGTGGGTTTTGCGCTTTTGGTCAGATATTGTAGCAGAGCATATTATGAGAATACATCAGTTGAGAGTATCAGTGAAGTCTATGACTGGTGCTTCACTATTCAAGAGAAGGATGTAGGCTCTGATATTAAACTTATGATCATGGATTCTATTAAGAAAATGAAAAGTTGTGCTGGGTTTGGAGAGTGTACAAAAATGAGCCACAATAACAAAGGCAAGAGAAAAACGTGTGCCTCCATTAATGGACAGATAACCAAAGAGCTAAATAAGCAGAGGAATCCTGACTTTATGTTCAGTACTAATAAAAGAGTTGGGAAGAAATATAAGCTTCTTGATAAAATTGTCTGTTGATTGCAATGGTTCACATTGTAGAGAAGCTAATAATTTATGAAAAAGCTGAGCTTAACCGATACATACTTCCCAAATAGAGAGTGGTGAAAGAAAGTCAGTTTTGTATTTTGTGGGACTAGCTACTCATGAAAGAAACTTAGTTTCGGAATTACCCCTTATGTTGTTTGATGATAGTACTATGTGAATACTCAATTTACTCTGAGCAGTATTTGTGATTTATAGTGGTTTGTCTCTTGCTTGATTTGTAAATTTTGTAGATGAAAGACTAAACATATAGTTAATGTTCTTGATTTTTTAGTTTTTAGTATGGAAGAAAATAATAGTTTGTGTTTTTCAATTGGTTCAGTTTTGGGAAAAAGTTTTTCAATTTTCAACTAGCAAAACGAAACAAAATTTCAATCATAAATTATGTGAAAGTAAAAATCAAAGTGATTTGTAGTTTATTTTAAATGTTCATTTGAATGCATTATAATGCTATTATATGTTTTCTGAGGTTTGACATAAGCTATTTAGTTTTGATGTAGAATTACTCAATGGCTTATTTACTTAGCTAATAATTAATACAACGTGAATGACGTCGAAATCAGTCATGTTTTTGTTGCTTGGGTTGTTCTAACAAAGGGGCTCCAATGAAGGGATACCCTATCAAGGAGCCTAAAGTCTTATTCAGATAATCAGGTGCCATGCAGAAGCTATAAACAGAGCTATTTTATTAATTCAAAACTATCTTCACAATCTATACAGGATAATAAGAAATCCTAGCTCCTACACACAGTCAATCTCACATGCTGCCTTTATAAGATATGACAGGATGATAAGACAACCAGTGAGATTGAACTGAAGGACTTAGCTTTGGGTGCCTGAGCTAGGTTTGGGAGAAAATGTAGAATTGGGTGTCATCGCTGGAAATCCATGTGTGGATGGTACCATTGCTTTCGGGCCTTAGTTTCGAATGCAATTTGAGAGATGTGAGTGATTAAGATTCATGATGCCATTGCTAAAAAGACCTATCACAGATGTGTTCAAGTCTTGGACTGTGATGAAATAGACGGCTTCGGGTCGGTGTAAAATCTGTTGGGAAGCCCGTAGCTGTGAATTTGATAACTAAATCTAGAAATAGTAGTTGTACTCTAGACTTTTTGTGAATACAAGGTGTTTCCATCTTCAATCTTCTTAGATTGAAATCGCATAAATAGGTTTAACTCAATTTGTAATATAGTCATTTGGCTGTGAGTTGTATGAGTGATAAAAGGGTGATAAAGTTTGGGAGGAAAATGGTCTAGCTAGTGCCTCCGCTTCCCTAGTCTGCTAATGAGTTACCCAGGGTTGATGGTCGGAGGTAAGTTTTCCAGTCTAAAGATAGGACTCTCTTGATTGGAATTTGTAATTTGTCTTCTAAAGGTTAGGACTCATCTTGAGGCTAGTGAGTTGGAGAAGGTTGAGAAGGATTTAGATTTTGTTGGTTGTATCTCTATTTGGAAGCTGCAGGAAACAGTATACCTCTTGTCTATTGATTCTACTCTAGCCTCAAGGAATTAGTCTAAGAAGAAAATTTGTTTTGACAAGTTAGCCGGTGGGGAAGTAGTTAGGGTTTAGAGCATTCTGAATCAATTTAACTTCAAGAGAGAAAGCTATCCCATCAAATTTTACCTAATGTTTGTTCATTTTGATCCATCTTGTGTGTTACTATTTTTTTTCCTATTTATAATAGGATTGGTATTGTTCACTTCTTGATACAATGTAACTTGTTCTATTGTACTACTTTATTATTCTTATGTTGTTCAATGTAATAGAGTTGAGCGCTTGGCTTTGCTATTGTGAGTCATGCTTGTGCACTCTTTACACCCAACACAATTTCTCATTCTTTTAATGGAATCCTTGATAAGATTAATGGTTCATGCTTGTGTCGCCTCCTTTTGAATACCGAAGCACGAGTCACACATGTCAAAGATACTATCAACTGATAATTCTTAAAATTTGCTTTGCTGCAATATCTGACCCAAAAAAAGTCATGTATAGTCAATATTTAAGCCATTTGAATAAATGCACTGGATTAATATTTTTTGTTTCTTCTTCTTCTGTAATTGAAATTGTATATTGCACCTGAAATAACATAATGCTTTTTTGGCTTTGATGTATAGACTCTACAAAACTGGGAAGGTAGTGAAAATTTTTCAAATGAAGGTGTTACATAAAAAAACGGTAGATTGTGGGGAAGTAACGCTTCAGTGGACTTCACATTGTACAATCTATCTCAAACACAGTAGAAAGTAGTTGACTATACTAACAATGTTCACACTAAGTATTTTCCCAGTTATATGCATGTCACTTCTCAATTGCAATACGAAGGTTCCCTGCTAAACAAAAATGCTAGGAACAAAAATACTTTATTCCGCCTGCAAAGGTGATTGACATGTACTTTTTAATAGCAAATTGCAAGTTCTTTTCTTTTCAAACACAAATTCAATTAGCTGATAGGCTATTTATGTGAACTTTGCTTAGAATTTTTGTTAGCCTTCCCATTTTTCGGACTTCCGGTGGCCAACAAAAAGGTGGCTTATAGTTAATAACTTTGGTCAGAATTTTCATTAGCCTCCCAATTTTGTAGCCTTTTGATGGCCGTGAAAAAAGTTGCAAAGGCAGTTATTGGCTACCTAGGGAATAGGGTGGCATTTTTCCTACCACGTGGATAGAGAAGGCCGTTGAAATTAAATGATGGTTCACATCAACATTAATTGTTGTATGTTTTGAATGTATTGGTGATGGTCATCATAATAGCTGTCGTTTAATGCTTCGGGGAACAAAACGAATGTCTAGGAAATTTTCAATAAGGTATTGTTTGGTGTCATTATGTTGCTATACATGCTATGGGAGTTGTGAGTGACGAGGGTAACTTTCTGTGAGGGTGCAAGCTCAATTAAGCTTTGTGTAGCTTCTATGAAGGTGGGTGAAGGTTATGTTGTGTTTTTTGCATGGGAGGATGTTACAAAAGGAAAAGAAAAGTGTCGCCTGTGATAATATTTTTCCCATTTTTGTGCAGGAAAGGTACTAGGAAGAGGTGCATGTCGAAGAAACCGTTGGCAATATTCTTTGATTTGTGGTTTGCGGTGTGCGGCAGGCTATATTGTTTGATTTGCAATAAGGTACTGTTGATTGTTTAAAATTTTGATAAGTTCTTGTTAGGAAAATACAATATAGTTTCTAAAAATGAAATCTTGTCGCGTTTATGGTTCGCGTTTTGTGTGTATGGTTTTTTATGGGTTTGATGTGAATTTTTGTGGGTTTCTATTTATGGTTTTCGTTTTTTGGCTATGTTTGGAGGCTTGGAGAAACAAGACGTAACCTAGAGAAAGCTAGTAGAAAGAGGATTGTTTGAAACAAGTGGGAAGAGGTGTATATCAAAAAAACCATTTTCCATATTGTTTCATTTGTGGCTCGCCATTTTTGGGAGGCAATATTGTTTTTTCTACAATAAGGTACTATTGATTGCTTATAATTTTGATAAGGCGTTGTTGAGAAAATACTATATTGTTTGTGAAAGGGACTATTGTTTGGTTTAGGACTCACGTTTTGTGGGTTTTTGTGTCCAAGTCGTTGTTGAAACCAATGTCGATTGATTTGTGGTTTGTGTTTTATGGTTATGGGTGGAATAGAATGGAATAGTTAATGTTGTACACTCCATGTTTGGTTACATTAGGCATTGTTGATTATTGTCATCTGTGTTAGGCTATATTGTATCATGTTTGATAAGGTGTTGTTGAAAAAGTTGTATTGTTTCAATTTTTGAGAAGATTTTGTACAAAGAGTATGTTTTTTGATGGGTTTGTCACTATTAATTTTTAAGGGGGTGTTGTTGAGAAGGCTATATTGTTTCTATTTGTGGTAAGCTTTTGTTGACAAATGAGTGTATTTTTAGTTGGGTTGGTTATTGTGAATCCATCATTTTTGGTAGGGAATATTGTTTTATCTGCGATAAGGTACTATTGATTTCTTCTTATTTTGATAAGGTGTTATATTGAGAAAAGAGTATATTGTTTGTGACAATGACTATTGTTTGTTTTAAGGTTCGCGTTTTGTGTCTATGATTTTGCATGGGTTCCTACTATCATTTTTAATGTTTTGTGGGTTTCTCCATCTGATTCAAACTTCAAACCAATATTGTTTGATTTATGGCTTCCATTTTCTGGTTATGATTGCAATGGAATAAAATAGTTAATCCTACATACTTTGTGTTAGCCTCCATTGGACATTGTTGATTATAGTTGTCTTGCTTAAGCTATATTGTTTCATTTTCGAGAAGGTGTTGTTGAAAAGGCTGTATTGTTTCAATTTTTGATGAGGTTCTGTTGAGAAAGGACTATACTTTTGTATGGGTTTGTAACTGTCAATTTTCGTTGGGTTTCTGTTTAATGTTTATGTTTTGTGGGTATGTTTGCAACAAAATAAAATTGTTGATGCTATGCAGTTTTTGTCAATTGTTATTGTATAGCTCAAGCTACATTGTGTCATTTTCAAAAAAAAGTTATGTTCAAAAGGCTATATTGTTTCAATGTTTGATAGGGTGTTGTTGAGGAAAGACTATATTGCTTTTTAATTAAAATAAATATTGTTTCCTTTGTGGTTGCGTCATGTGGCTACGATTTTGTGGGTTTCTATGTCTGGGTCGATGTTGAAACCAATGTTGGTTGATTTGTGGCTTCCATTTTGTGGTTATGGGTGGAACAAAATGAAATAGTTAACGTTGTACAGTCCATGTTTTGTTACATTAGGTATTGTTGATTATTGTTCCATGTGTTAGGCTATATTGTATCATTTTGGATGAGGTGTTGTTGAAAAAACTATATTGTTTCAATTTTCAATAAGGTTTTGTTCAGAAAGGAGTATATTTTTTGATGTGTTTGTCACTGTTAATTTTTGAGAGGGTGCTATTGAGAAGGCTAAATTGTTTCTATTTGTGATAAGTTTGTCTTGAGAAATAAGTGTATTTTTACTTGGGTTGGTTGTTGTGAATCTTTGTTGGTTTCTCTTTATGGGTTCTATTTTGTGGCTATGTTTGGAACAAAATATAATTGTTAAACTTATACAGTTTTTGTTGGTTGTTGCTATGTATCCTAGATGTTATACAATTTATGTTAGTTTCCATTATTGATTGTTAATTGCTGTCCTCTATTTTAGGAAAGAGTATACTTATATATATATATATATATATATATATATATGTATATATATAATATATAATATATATATCTATATATAATGTATATGTATGTATATGTAATAACATATATATATATATGTGCATATATATATATATGTCATATACATATATGTATATATATATATACATATATGTACATATATGTATACATATATATACATATATGTATATATATATACATATATGTATATATATATATATACATATATATATATATATTCATATATATATGTATATATATATGTATATGTAAACATGAATATATATGTATATATATACATATATTTATGTATATGCAGATTTCCTATCAGTTTTTGTTTATGGCTTGGGTTTTGTTGCTATGTTGGTAATGGAAAAAAATTGTTGTGGTTATGTAGTTTTTGACGATTTTTTTGGTCTAGCTTTGACTATATTGTGCCATTTTTTATAATGTTTTTTTGAAAAGGCTATATTGTTTCAATTTTCGATGAGGTGTTCTTAAAAAAAGAATATAGTGTTTGTTGAAAGAAATATTATTTTGTTTATGGTTGTGTTATGTGGCTATTGTTTTGGTTGGGTTTCCTGGCTATAGTTTTGTGGGTTTGCCCAATTGGGTTGTTGTTGAAACTAATGTTGCTTGATTTATGGCTTTCATTTTGTTGTTATGGTTGGTACATAATAGAATACTTAATGTTGTACACTTTATGCTTCATTGCATTGGGTATTGTTGATTATTGTTTTATGTCTTAGGCTATATTATTTCATTTCTGAGAAGGTGTTGTCTAAAAGGCTATATTGTTCACATCTTTTATAAGGTTGTGCTTAGAAAGAAGAATATTTTTTGTATAGGTTTGTCACTGTTAATTTTTTAGAAGGTTCTATTGAGAAGGCTATATTTTTTAAAAAAATTCATAGGATTCTATTGAGGAATGATTATATTTTAACTTCGGTAAATGTTTCTGTGAATCTTTAAAGGTTTTTGTTTATGGATTCCATTTTGTGGCTCTGTTTGGAATGAAATAAAATTGTTGATGTTATGGAGTTTTTGTTGGTTGTTGTTGTGTATCTTGGGCTATATTGTTCCCTCCTCATAAAAGGGCGTTGTTGAGTAGTCTTCCATTTCTCATTAAGGTGTTGTATTTTTGGTCAATTTTTGATGGCTACTTTCAGTTTTTTTTTAGCTTGGTTTGTTACTATGCAATTTTTTGTGCTTTACAATAATCAACAGTACCCTTTGGAAAATAACATGGACTATTTTAGAGATACTTAGGGAATGGTTTTCTCAATATGCACCTTTTCCCAAAGCCAATTATTTTACTTGCACCTTCATAGAAGCTTTCCCTTCTTGCTCACAACTATTATGTATATGTACACATATATATATATAAATATCTATATAGATGTGTATATATGTATATATATATGTATATGTATATATATTTATTTGTATATATATATGTGTGTGTGTGTGTATGTTTGTACTATTAAATATATGTACATATATATGTATATATATATATATACATGTGTATATGTGTGTGTGTGTGTATGTGTGTGTGTGTGTGTGTTCAGGAGGGACTCTATTTGGATGGGTTTGTTATTGTTAATTTTTGAGGTGTTGTTGGGAACACTATATTGTTTCATTTACTCATAAGGTTTTGTTGAGAAATGCATAAATTTTTGCTACGGTTTGTTACTATGAATCTTTCTCAAAATCTCTTTATGGCTTGCATTTTGTGGCTATGTTTGGAAGGAAATAAAATTATTAACGTTATGCAACTTTTGTTCATATTGTGATTTTTTGTGGGTTGCTTTTAATAGATCTCATTTTTTGCTTAACTCTGCAACAAAATAAATTTTTAAAGATGATGCAAATTTTGTAGATTGTTGTTGGGTGGCTTGGGTTATATTCTTCCATTGGTTTGTTACTCTACATTTTTCACAACTCTATGCAATGAACAATCCATGTATATGTGCATCTAACTTCAGATATATATAGATATATGTATGTATGTATATAAGTATATACATGTGTATATATATATGTATGTATGTATATAAGTATATACATGTGTATATATATATGTATATATACCTATGCATATATGTATATGTGAACCTAGATCCTAAACCTGCAGTAGCACAAGAAGCAAGCAACAAATTAGATCGAATGCAAGCTAGAATGAAGATTCCTCAAGAAATTCATTTGAATTGCAAAAGAGAGAGGAAATTAAATGAAAAATGTAACAAGACTTAAAACATATCAAATCCTATTCTAAAGCAAAGTAAACTCTTAATATCTTGAGGGAATTGGTACCAATTTGATGTGAAAATTGGCCCTTTCCAAACTCCAATGATTCAATGGTGATTTGGTGATGAAAGTTGATCCACTTTGATGAAGGGTGATGAATGCTCTAAAATAGAAATCTACATAACATAGCTATAAACTCAATGATATGGATGAATATTTCTAATGATTTGAGTATAGTAAGTTTACTCAATTTGTGGATGCCAAATATAATAGAGGAACTCTTTATTTATAGAATGATAAGTTGAAAGACTGCCCAAAATAGAGAAATGTGCGACTAAATTTAATCCAATGGAAAAGTGCCACTTGTCCAAATGTGGTTGGGCCAAGGGTGTGCAAGTTTTGATGAATGTGCCAATAAATGCCAATATTTGAATTTTGGAATTGTATTAATGGCAAGGTAGAGGGAAAATCAAATGGAGTTATGGCCACTTGGCTCAATGTAAAAGGACTTGTAAGAGGGAATGAATGCCTTGTTCGAAGGACAAAGTCAACTTAGATTTGAATTTCAACTTTGAAGAATATTCTCCAAAGATGCCATGTTGAAGATAAAGAGAGATTTAATAAATCAAATAACTCTATTTTCACGTGCGAGTGGCAAAAGATGGAGGATGGGACATGAGAAGAGATTAATTTAATCAAGGTTAATTAATTTAATGAAGGAGATTAGGTGATTTGACTAATTGATTTAGATTTGTGGGTTGAAATAAATAAAAAAAGGTGAAAATGATTAAGACCTAGTTAAATATTTTAATTTATTTAACCAAAGGGGTGATGTTTGATTAAATTAGATAAATGTTTGATTTATTTAATTTAATAGAGGAATTATAGAGATTTAATTAAATAAAATGAATTATTTAATTAAAACATAGATTTAGGAATTAATTATATAAAGTGGTTTAATTAATTAACGAGAGATAATGCCTTAATAAGATAAAATTGATTTATTTTATTAAGAGATGAAACATGATGAATTTAATCAAATAAAGGTTATTCAATTAAATGCTTAGACCGAGGGATGATTTAGGATGAAATGGTGTTAGTAGTCAGGATGAGATGCACAATGTCAATCAGTACATTTTACGTGTTTACATTTTTCCCCTCTTTGAAGCAACACACTTGTTGTGTTGATTCAAAGAATAAACGATCTTGATCAAAGCCAAAAAAAATTGTTTTCAAAAAATTTTCCCACTGCTACCCCAGCAAGAGAAAACATGCTAATATATTGCCTCCTTAAGAGATTGGATGAAATTTTTGATTTTTGGGTGATTTTGCAAAAAAAGAGGACAAGGTTCCCCATAGGTCCAGAAAGGCTCCAGGAGGCCAAAAATGTGTCTAAATGCAATAAAACATGTAAAACAAGCCTCAACAGGCTCAAGAATTCAAAACCTTGGTAGGATAGCCAAACTGGTCAAGAAGCCCTAATTTTCAGACTTAAAAAGGCTCTAAGGGGTCACTTTTGATTCATTTTCACACAGCCTTTTAGCAATTCTATGATTTGAGCTTTGATACTCTGACGAGATGGTGCAACGACAACTTCCAATGCATATCTCTAATCGAGTCTAGACATACCAGTGACCTCCCGGCATTGGGGCACTAGTAAGTGATCCTTACCTAAGCTTCGTCTTTCATTTCTTGTGCTCATTTAATGCTTTTAAACTTATCCTCTCTTTAGTGGCGCTATATAGCACCACTCAAAATTCAAACTACACCGCTTGGTGGTTCAAAATGACCCACTATCATGGAATGCACTACCGTGGTGGAGTTTGGAGTTTGAAGACAAACTTCAAACTCTAAAGCATATGCTACCTCCATTGGGGGAATTTCAAAGTCCAATGCGGCGGTGGAATTTAGACTAGGATCTCTGCCAAACTGTGTCACTTTCAGAAAAGTGCACCATGGCGGTTCACTTTAAGACTTTGGCAGTCCCACCGTCACAATTTAAAATTCAAATTGTGACCCCTTCATAGATAGTGATGCTAGGATGGCTTTTTGGATGCTCATAATAAAATTTTCAAAAATTTTAACATGGTGACCTTTCATGATGTAGGATGCAGTGAGGGAGCTCTATTATTGGGAGCATAGATTGGAAGATATTTTCGGTTACCTATGAGATCTAAGTGATAGGGAGCAAGATCGGCTATGAGATATGGGTTTATGGTACATTTCTTATGCAACACCCATGTGGACCCACCTTGGGATGATGTCAATGCTTGCCCAGAGGTGCCACAGTGAGACCTTGTCCTTCCACCTTCCTATCGGTGAGGCCACCATCACCCTGGAGGACATGTGCCAGATCCTCAGATTGTCGATTCATGGGTGGTACGTTATTCATGACATGGATGCCAGACAAGACACCTGTCACATAGTCCTCGCTACAGAGGACATTATATACTATGAGGGTCAAATAGAGTTAGAGTGTCACAGGGCTCTGACTTAACCCTTTTTCCTAGTGGTTGCAGCAATCATTTTGGGTCTCGTTGCCCTAGATCGGCGAGGTCAATATTTTAGTCCCGATTGGGGGCTCTGCTAGGAGTGGATGGTGATGCATGACAAGCCTGTTCATTTTTCTTGGGGGCCTATTCTACTAGCCTCCCTCTACAAGGACTTGCACGAGTACATCTACCTCAATGACAGAGAACTCAGAGTAGGTGTTACAGTTCTTCATGTGTGGGTGTGGGAGCACATCTGTGTTCTCCAGTTGTGAGTTGTTCCAATGTCAATGGGTCCTGATGATCCCCTAGTGTGGCACTATAGAGGTGGTGTGTCCTTTACACACATGATCCAGTATGAGATTCCTCACTAGAGGAGGGTCTTGGATGATATGTAGGTTTTTACATGGCACCCATAACTTGGTCGCCCCAGATGGGCTGGTGATGCACAACAAATATTTTTTCCCCACCAGGACCGCTTTATGTAAGGGCAAGAGCACACGATGGTTGGGATATACCTACAAGGGCATGTTCAGCATCAGTTTGGTGAGCCACAATACCAACCAGATGATTCCTACATGGCTATATTTTATCGCATAGTATCACAGGGTTTGTGGGGGCAATACATTCTTGCCTCGGAGGTGGTGGAAAACTTTAGATTGTTGGCAGCCCAACTGTGGGTATATGATCAAGGGACCATAGATCGAGATGTGACACAGGCTTACAAAGATTGGTTTCAACCACCCTTATGATTGATATTTCCAAGAGCACCCTCCACTCAAGGGAGATCAAGGGGTAGAGGGGGAGGATGAGGATGGAGAGAGGGTGAGCGGCAAGATCAGCTAGTCAAGGCTCTAGTTTACTCAGTGCAGGAAGATGTACACATGCATGATCAGGACTAGGGGCCAGGCAAGTAGTAGGATCAGGCAGACACACCACCACAAGTTGAGGGTGAGGATCAACCTCATGTGCAGCCCCCATGAGCACAGTCAGCAGGACAACCAGATCCCTGAGATGCATTGATTGCATAGCTACAAGCTCAGGTTCAGACTTTGACGACGGAGAGGGATCAGGCCAAGGCCAAGAGAGACTAGGCCATTTTTTAGAGGCAAGTTGCAAAGCTACAGGCGACTACAAAGATGGGCCAAAGACAACAGCTGGAGAGCATGGCAGCCTCCTCCTCTCAAAGCATAGTGTATCTTTGTTCTTAAAGGGAGGCCATCTAGGAGGCAGACTATTATCACTTGCATTATCATCAGGTCATACCTAGAGTAGACTGGGCCCCATATTACTCATACCAACTAGCCACAGACTGGTAGAGGGTCATGGTGACAGAGGTGAGTGTAGCAAATAGGAGGGGTAGGCCTCATTTTGATCAAGATATCATTTTTTCGTGCCATATGGGCTCATTTTTTATAGCCCATTAGGACTTTTTGTACTTATTGACATACACATGTATAGTGATCCAATTATTTTGTACTATGATAGTTATATAATGATATATAAGATGATGATGTTGATATTATGTGATGTGTATCATTTGTTTATTATGCATTTATGGATGATTCTATTTCTATATGCTATGTAATAATGTTATGCGATGTATGTATGGATGCATTATGTGATGGTTATGCGATTGATATATGATATGTACATTTTTATGATGATGTAATCTATATGATGATTTGTGCAATGATTTCATTTTCAATTCCTTTTTTCATTATGATGGTGATGATGATGCAGTGATTGTGCTATGTGGTTATGAATATATGGATATACATGATTTGTATGATATGTACTTGTGACGATGTTTATGATGTGATATGCAAAATGGTATGGAGATGTTTTATGATGTATACACAAAATGATATGTGAGTCGTGATTATAAATTCTTTTATAATTATGGATGGATGTATGCTTTTAATGTGATAGATTTTATAATGTTTATGTTCCTATTTTAATTTTACATTGAATGCTTATAATGATATGGAATGATTTGTGACATGAAATGAAAAAAATGATTGTGATGTCGTTACTTATGAGATGTTCTATATGATATGAATGAATGATGGACAATATGTTTGTTTTTATGCTTATGTATGTTGCAATGTGAATGCAATGGTCATGCTCTATATGATATGTCTTGATGATGTAAATGAGATGGTTTTGAAAATAACAAATATATATTATCCTAAACATGTTTGATGATTGTGATATGTATGTGATGCATTTATTATGATGTGATGCGATATATGAAATGATATGTTAATGAAAAGTAGTATGATGATGCTTTATGTTATGCAAAATGAATGTAATGTGAGAGATGACTTTATGATGTTTATGTGATGTGAATATGTATGCTTATAATGCGATGGATTATCTATAATGCTCATGTACCTATTATGTTTGACTATGAAGTAGATGGTAATATGAAATGATTATGAAATGTTTATGCAAATGAATGTTATGCGATGGTTTATGTGATGAAAAATAGATGTAATGTGATGAAAAATGGATGCAATGTGATGAAAAATGGATGTGCTTATTTATGAAAAATTCTTATAATAACATATGTATATGATGATGGAGATGCAATGCATATGTTTCCTATATGCTATGTTTATGCAATATGCTAATGATTTGTGAATTTAAGATTGATGATGATGATGATTAACTATCATAGTACCTTGTTAGCATGAATAACAAGAAGGGATGAAAGAGAAGAAGACATTCCAACAAGACATAAGATGATGAAAATGCAAATGATGATGACTACTTTCCAAAGAGTTAGGATTTTCAAAGGGCCAATTACCTTAAGTTTGATAACACACATAGGCACAATGCATCAAGGTATAAAGAATCAAGATGGTGTTGCACCTAGTGTGATGGAATTTGACTCAACAAACAAATAGGAGTATTCTTGCTCACACTTGAAATATGACAACTTTGCTAGGATTCACTTCAGCAATTTCAAACATCTCAGACCAAAACATGGAAAGGTATAACCCATCAATGCAATAGTCAATAAGATGCCAAAAGCACCTTCCACACACACCTAAAAAAACAAGTATTCGCCAAGGTTATATTACAAGAATGTCCAACAAGCACAACAAAAAAAAGATAAAGATTGTTGCCCCATTCCTATCTCTCTAAATCCTTTGTTCGGATATCATAAAGAGGTCCTTGGAATGAGCACAATAAGATAAATAAGATAAAATCACATAAAAAAACAAGCTAATGTTCTTAATACCATTAGCCAAAGGAAACTATGTTTTTAAGGATAAGAATTGAAACTATTGCCTAAAAATAATGCCCATTGTAGGAAGTATACATCTTAGGACATGTTAGTGGATGGTAGCATGTCATTTCATTTATCCAAAGTTCTTGGTCTGATAAGAAGTACCCTTTGTAGGAAGGATTCATCCTAGGAAGTGATTTTATTAGACAATGATGAGATTGATTTAAGACTAATAAGCTATTGGTACAAAAAGTTGATCAACTTGTTTACTGACTAATTTAAACCTAAGACTTGACATTTTGAGTTTTCACTTTTTTCCTTCTAGACTTGCTTCTGATTGTTTCACCAAAGATTGAGGATGATGACCATTTATTATGAGTGGTGTTAATTTTGGGTGCAAGTGAGATGAGACAGATGAATTTTCTTTTCAAATATTTGGATTTTTTGGAGTTTTGAAATGTTTTGAGGTTGTTTTTGGTATTTTTGAAAAAAATTCAAATGTTTTGATTTTTTATTTTCCAATGTTTTGAGGTTTTCTAAGATTTTGACCAAGAGACTAACCTAAAGACCTATCCTAGGGGCCTCGAGGGCTGATCAATAGATTAGATTTCCCTATGTTATACATTTAGAGACCACACAATTCCACTAATGACTTGACTGATTTACAAATGAAGATATAAATGATGAAATTTTAGTTTATTATGACAGATGGGTATGTACAGGATCATCATGGAAAAAATACGCCCTTAAGTGGCAAAAAATTCAGAAAAATTAGAGTTAGGCAACTTGACATAAAAATTTGAATAAGTTACCTATATTATTTCAAAAATATGTAAGAATAGAATCTGTAGAAAATTGAATGTAGTTTCTAAACTACTAGGTTTATTTTTGAAAAAAAAAAATCTATTTGGTAAAAATTTGAAATTTCAATTCAGTAGTACTTAAATTTCAGGGAAAAAATAAGTAGGTGTCTATCTAACCACCCTAAGCACAATAAAATGAATTTTTTTCAATAAAATTTTAGATATAGATCTGTACACTTGATGTTTACAGTGTAACTGGGATTTAACCCAAACATCTCCACAATATTATCCCTTGTCACCTCAAGCACTACATTTATATTTTTACTCTTAATTCCTCTATATGTGGGATCATAATTCTTGGCTAAGTCCATCATTACATGCTCCTACACAAATACATTAGGTACCACCAGCTTTTCGAGGTTGATCCCCCATAGATAACATGTTGGCTTACTAGCATGCCTCCTATTAAAAGCATACAAGAACAATATCCATCCACTCTGAGGCTATGCCACCTCTCCAATTTCACCAGCATTGTCAGTTAACTTGCTTGTTATAGCAACCTAGCTAGTAGGTCTCTTGTAAATTTGTGACCCACCCTCTTTTACTTCTCCAGAGGCCTCTTCCATGAATTTCTCTGTATTATTCTTTGTACTTCTAGATCTTGAGGATGTCACATGAGGAATTGGCATAGGGTTTGATGTTGTAGGTGGCTCTCACTTAACTGTGGATGAAACATCCTTGGTTTTAAGCCTTTTAACTATTTTTTGCTTAGGTTTTCTCTTTGTCCTAATGTTGAACTCACTGGGCTCAGAGTCAGTCATATTTTCAATGTGCTAAGACTAGGGTTTACATTTCTCTTGATCAAAAATACCTACCCAACTTAAAAACCCAAGACACAATTTATAGAATAAAACACTCCCAAACCTCACACAATATTTATCACCCTAGCATAGGATACTCAATGAATAAACCACAAGAAAATTATCTCCCAAATTCCCCACTATTTTTTAGAATAGCACAATTTAGCAATTTTAATAGGAAGAGATACAACACTTTGCTTACCTAGGTGAAAAATTGGTATTAATGTTGTTGCAATTGCTTGTTGGAGTCCTTGACACTATTTTCTTAGCTTCTGGATTTCTTTTCCACTCCTGAGCGGTTCCAAATGTGCAAGAAACAATCCAATCACCTTCTTTATGGCTAGGAAATGGGACATAAAACTATTAATGTTTGATAGAAAGCTTGCATGAGTGAAGTGACATTTAGCTATTCATATTCAAACCAAGGTTGTTGATCACTTCATTTTAAAACCACATCAACGATTCTTCTCTCAGCTCACTACTTTATTTTCTTCTTTAAATGATGTCCTTAGGATTCTACCACATTTTCCTTCATTTATGAGCCATTGCTCATCGCTAATGAGATATCCACCATTGAACTTAAGGCTCATCCTCGATCGTGTTCATCTCCCATCACATATCACTAATTTATACTTTGAATTTTGAATCACATCAATGATGGGAGATAAGGTGATGTAACAAGATTAAGACACATCCCGAACTTTTGTTTAGGGTTTAGGCCATCTTTCAGGTCACTTCTGCACTTCTTGCCCTCATCATTTCCTCACCTACGTCATGTCTCCCTCCCCTACATCACTTCTTTTGATGGGTACTATTGATGATAGTTCACTTATATGTAGAAAATTGCTCTCTTGTTTAGTTATGCTATTTCATTTTATTTCAGTTTGGCATCCACTCATGATTTGTGTTGAGGTGAGTGGAATCCAAGCTCTAGACATTTCACCTATGCTTTTTGTGATTCCAAGACACAATATACTAAGAGATCAATAGTTGCAGTATAATGAGCATCTCAAGAAATGTGGGAAACAAATTCATGTGCATGTGTCTCAAGAAGAAGGCAACAACTTCCTTACCTCCAAAATGGAGGAGCCAAGCTCAATTGAATCACTATGTATGATCTCCACAATGACCTCATAGTCTACTCATAAAGTTTTCTACCATTACCAACTGTATGATTTTATTTATCACTGTTTATTTTCCCAAGGTTTTTGAGTATTATTTTATTGTGTCATTGATATGTTGAGGCTTGACCTTCATTTTTACTTGGATTTCATATGAAGTTAATTTTGTTTTAATCTTTTAGTCATATGGTGCATGATTTTCCATTTTCAATGTAAAAATATTTTCATGTGGAAGCAGTATGTGGACATGTTTTTATATTGTAGATTATAAAAATATAAGTATATGTTTATTTTTTTATATATAGAAGATTACAATATTATAAGTATATATATTCAAATAAAAAATCATCTTAAACTCAAATAATCATGTGTAAGGTGATCTTGATTGTTAAAGTTACTTAAAGGTTTGAACTTTGATGGATGGTTTTTTATAACATGCCATCATCCTCATCAATTGTATTTAACCAATTGAACTACAATACTTAAAATTCAATATGAAATTTTATATTCAATACATAATCATCTTAGTATTCAATATGAATCTAAATTAAGAAAAAAATTAGAATTATTTTTTTTAGTAGTAAATGAGTTTTAGGGAAATATAAGTCGAGTACCTAGCATCAATGCAATTCACAGCCCTAGTCTACACATTCACATTTTTTGTGTGGCCTTATTCTACACTTCAAAAAATTTCATTTATGTTTTCCATGGCACTTGCTACTCCACCATTTGATAAAATTCCTCTATACCTTGTCTGAAATTTGCTAGGTAGTGTGGGTAGGGATAATGCTCATATTTTTTGAAAATATATTGACTAAAACTTCTAATATTTAATAGTCACTAGTAGGTCCTATTGAGTGGGATTAACAGGGTCTTAAAAAATTCTATTTTTGTCATAGATCTATTACTTGCATTTAACATTTTTTCCTCTTGTAACTTGGTATGATCCAAAAATTTGTGATGCGTGGCTGACTAAACGAATATACCATGCACTTCATTTTATGACTTTTGATGATAGTTGAATACTTATGTGTCCAAGAAATATATAATTGTGGTTGATCTATGTTTGATTTTAATTGTGTATGTGTAGGATCATCATGGAAAAAATAAGTCCTTAAGTGGCAAAAAATTTAGAAAAATTAGAGTTAGGAAACTTGACTTAAAAATTTGAATAAGTCATCTATGTTATTTCAAAAATATGTAATAATATAATCTATAGAAAAGTGAATGTGGTTTCTAAAATACTAGGTTTATTTAAAAAAAAAAATCTATTTGGTGAAAATTTTGAAATTTCAATGCAGTAGTACTTAAACTTGAGGGAAAAAATAAGAAGTAGGTTTCTGTCTGACCACCCTCACCACAATAAAATGAAAATATTTTTTTATAATATTGTGTATATAAGTAGAGGCCTCATGTCCCAATGTGATGCATATTTTTGTGTAATTTTTTTCCAAGTAAATAATTAATTATCATTTTTTTATTACAACTTTTAAAAAATATAAAAACTCATATGTCTAACAACCTTAACTTGATCAAAAATTCATGAAATTCAATTCTTTTTTTTTAATCCTATCGTATGTGAAGCGTATATTGTGACACATGTTTTAGATTCAAAAAATGTGATACTATTTGAAAGTTATAGATGTTTCTCAATTAGCCTATCAATCAGGACTTTAGTCGTAATTCAAATAGAAAATGAATAATAATAATTTATTAAATTCAAACTAAAGTATAATTTATATTGGTGGAAAGCTAAGAATATCCTTTAGAAACCCCTTTTGTTTCATCAATTTTGGGTAAAAAAAAGTCGACAGCCACATACCCTACACATACCCATCATATCGCCACTTTTTGGCCCATCATGATCTTGCACATACCCAATTAAAGAAAAATATTCTTCTAATGGGTTGGATAGGTCAAATGGGGCATTGATTGTCCACAAAATTGTCAAACCCTTGAAAAAAAAAGAAATATTTTCTTTCACTGAGCTCATAGCACATAAAATTGTATGTACAAGTTTTTTATAACTCATTATATAGCTACCATCATGCTCTGGTCCCTATATTTTCCTAGGCTATGAGCCCTCCTCAATTGAATAGATACAATGCAAAAATATGTTCACATTCCTCTTTCATGACCAATCCTTCATCCCTCTCATAAAATTTGCACTATGTATCTTTGTGAAGGGAATAAAGGGATGAATTCATAGGAAAAAAATAGAGACAACTACTATATAGCATGGATGGATCATACGCACAAGAGTGAATTGCTCTGATACCAAACTGATGCAACACCTTAGCTCAACACAGATTGATTCCAAAAATTGTATCAGCTACAATAGTGCAAAGGGAAAGGAAACTCATATTCTGTAAGATAGTGAGCACAAAAAATATACAAAGCATTTTTTTTATAGTTCAAGAAAGGAAATACATAACTTTCATGTTATGTCCCCAGGATTTAACATTTAGGGTTTTGTTTAATTAAAATCAAGTAATAGCCATCAAATTACTTCTAAACCCTATCCAATATAATAAATATTGTAGATCTAGGAAATATAGACATAACATGAGTTTAATTTCAATTTGAAAGTCATTCAAAGTTTTATTTTCTAAGGCTTTAGTTTAGTTTAAAATTGATGATGATATTTCATTCAAATATGTAGAGAATACTCAATGCAATAATTTATTAATTTATTTGAGTTGAAAAAATGCAAAAAAATGTGGATGTATAGTTACAATGTTAATCACTAGTGTTTTCCTCTTTCAACATCATAATCATTTGAACCATTTTTTTGTTTATGTGTATTTAGATTTTTTATTTTTTTTGGCTATTCTAATGACTTGCTATTCTTGAATTTTAATTTCAAATTAAAGACTGCAATGGGTTATTAGTTATTTTTTGGTATTTGGGATTATGGTCAATGCACATGTGTAAGCAATTTTATATAACAAACTATTTTTATTAGGTAAGTAGTGTTTTAAAAGAGTTCAGATCCTTATACAAAGAGAAGCATACAACATGCAATGCAATTGTCATGGTCACAAACAAAAAATGAAACAATTTTTTTTATTTGGAAAGGACACACCTTCTATGATCCTTGGACAAAACCTACCCAATCAACTTTGACTATGACTCAACCCTCCAACATCATAAGTTAAAAAGATAGATTTCACTTTTTAAAAAAACTGGGTAGCACTTGAGGAATTATAATCATTTATGAAGGATATTACATTGAGTGTTGGTGCCAAGTGTACCTTAGATAATTATGAATGTATTTTCTTTTTTGTAGTTCTCACGAGATCATGAGTGAAAAAAGTGATAACTAGATTTACACAAAACACTATTATTGAGAGTTAGTGTATTCAATATCCATTCTTATGCATTTTTGTTTAATATTTTGTAACCCAATGAATATCTTATACAACCTATGTTTAATGACATCACAATATTTTTATGGCTTAAGGACATCATATCATAATATAGACATTCAAAATGTATTGCTACAATAGACTAGCTAATACAATTCAAAATATTGGCTCTATATTCTTAATTCAGCCTAATATACATGATAGTTTTAATAAGGTTCTCCACACAATTACGTGATTTATTTGACTTGATCGGTGACTAAGTGTAGACAAGCAAAATTAGCATCATGCATTCAATTATGTCATATTCATCCATTCAGCAAATAAATCAAGTTTATTTATCAATCTCCTAAAGTCATAAGTTTAAATTAAATAAATCAACTTGATCCTAACATCACCCTCCTTTTAATTAAATAAATCAAGCCTTTTATTTAATTAAATCTAAAATCATCTTCTATCCTTTTTTGATTTAAATAAATCCAAATATTCAAGTCAAAGGGGTCAAACTCACCTAATCATCATTAAGCTAATCTAATCATAATTAGCCTAACCTAACCACCCATCACATCCTCTAAATAATGCCACTTGCACAAATAAATCAATTTATTCATTTATAAAATCAACATTTTCACTCAACATGGCATCTTTGAGGAATATTTCCTCAAGTTTGAATTCAAAATTAAGTGGACATGTACATCCAACAAAGCAATTAATGTCTCTTACATGTCCCTTGCACAAGCCAAACTCAACATTTACTCTCAAATTCAAATTTGAAATCTCCCTCTCTTTGGCACATTGACCAAAATTTGCTCATCCTCAAGCCTATCACATGATGACAAGTGGCTTCATATCATTGGTCAAATCTTTGTCCCACATTCATCCATTTGGCCATTCTCTCATCAAAATAATCTATAAATGAAAGGCTTCATTCTTGATCAAAGCCTCCACAATCTTGGTATCTTCTCCACCATTTTCATGCAAATTCATTCTCTTAAACTACAAATTGATTTTGTCCACCATCATTTGCAACATCAAGCTTATCAAGGGTTGGGAAAGGGCTATTTTCCACAATAGCACCAATCCACTATGGGATAGGATTCATATCATTTTTTATATGCCTTATTTTTTCTTGTAATTTGTTTACATTTTAAAGCATGATTTATTATCTCATAGGAGCATTATGGTATTTGCATAGTTTGAACTATCATGCTAATGTTGTTTTAAAGTTTGAGCTATTTTGCAGATTTGTGGTGCTCATACTAAGTTAGTCCACTTTCATGAATAAGGGTTTTAAGATGACTATAAGAAAGCTCTCATTTTATTATTATTATTATTATTATTTTATAATATGAGAAATTTTAGATACCAACATACCTTTCGCTGATTTAAGAGAAATCACAAATCTATCGAAAAGTTAGAAAACATAAAAGATTAGTTTACCATATTTGAAATGAGTCTACAATTTCTACATCCAACTAATTTATAGAAGGAATTTTCATATAAAAATTTATAATTTATTAAGCTTTATCATTTTATTGTACTTTAATTTATTTTATATTTTTATTAATAAACATTATCTTGTACACTCTCCTTATTAATATGATATCATTGAATGGTGCATTACCAAGGTGAGGCTAATTTAAGCATGGTATTGGGTTATTTAAACTAACTCTTTACTTACTTTAACTCTTGATTGCCCTAGCACCAATTGACTCAAATTAAATTTTGCAATTCTTATATTATATCAAGTTAAATTATGCAATTATTGATGTTAACCAAGTCCCAAGAATTTGAAGCATGTTGATAGTTTTTCATAGCTGCAAAAGTAATTGGATTTGCCTTGGAAGTAAGCAATGGCTGAAATTTCAAAAGAGTTTCTTTAGCACCATCATTATAAACTTGTGTGCTTGGACATTATTCATTTTTAACTCAGAACTATATTGGCTTAGAGAGAACATGGACACATAAAATTATAAATCATTATTTTTAATGTGTTGGGAGAAGATTCAGTTCCATAAATGTTTGGCTTGCAATATATTAAATCTCTGTAAATGGAACTATATTCCATCATTTGATCTCCCTATGGTTGGATGTGACACATTATTAAACTCAAGACCTCTTGGGTTTGAGAGGTCATGAGAATGATGAGATTATAATGCATTGTGTAAGGAATTAGAGGATTTGGTTTCATTCATACCTTCCTAGAAACATCTTCCATATCTATCATTGAGACTATTGTTTCTAGTAGCGACAACATGATTTTTGAATCTTGGTGTATTTTTGTAACATTGAACACAATCAAAAATTTATTTCCTAGAACTTTGGCAGGGCCTCAACATTGTTAATTATAATAAATGATTTTCAAATCTTGGATTACTTTTATAAATTTCAACGCAATCAAAAAAAAAATTCCTAAAATTTTTGTGGGACCTCAACAAATTGTTAATTATAATAAAATCCGGTCACAACAACAATTAGGCATATTAAAAATATAATATTTTGGGTGTGGAATGGCAACGTTTAAAATTTTTTACTACCTCTTTCTCAACCACAAGTCCACCACAATAGTTTTATAGGTTAAGGGAAATTTTGTTTTCAGAAATTGAAAGAACTATACTCCATATCAAGTGACATGGATAGTTGAAGGATAAGTTGCAGGAATCTCATGCAAAAATATCATACAAAAAAAAATTCCAAAGTGATTTCTACAAGTAGCATTGATTCCAAGTTGATAAGAACATTCAAGGAAAGGACTGAATTGGATGAATATAAATTGAGAAAATTGAAGGAGATAAGACAGAAAAAGGAGGAGCAGAAGAAAAATGTAGTAGAGATTGTAGCAATTATCCTTTTTCCTCTTAATTGCTACAAAATCTCTATTGCATTTTTCTTCCATTCCTCCTCTCTATCATTTCTCCTTCAATTTTCTCAATTTATATTGATCCAATTTAGTCCGTTCCTCGAAATCTCTTCTCAAATTGGAATAAATGCTAGTCATGGAAATCGCCTAGGAAGAACTTTCTACATGAGATTTCTACATGAGATTTCTGCAACTTGACTTTTACTATCCATGTCACTTGATATGGAATATAGTTCTTCCAATTTCTCAAAACAAAATTTCTGAAAATCTCTAAAACTATTGTGGAGTCGTGGGAAATAAAAGAGGTAGTCAAAACATTTAAACACTACCATTCCACACTCAAACAATCATATTTTTAATATGCCTGATTGTTGGAGTATTAACAATGTTTAGGCCCTACCGAAGTTCTAGGAAAGAAATTTTTGGTTGTGTTCAATGTTTCAAAAATACTTGAAGATTCAAAACTCATTTATTATAATTAACAATGTTGAGGCCGTATTGAAGTTCTAGGAAATAATTTTTTGATTGCGTTTAATGTTACGAAAATACACCAATATTTGAAACTCATGTTGTTGCTGTCAAAAACAACAATCTCATTAATAGATATGGAAGATATTGCTAGGTAGATATGAATGAAAGCAAGTCCTCAACTCCTTACACAATGCGTTATAATCTCATGATATCCATTCCCTCTCAGACCCAAGAGGTTTTGAGTTTAATAACATGCCACATCCAGCCATAGGGAGATCAAATGATGGAATATAGTTCCATTCACAAAGATGGAATATATTGCAAGCCATACATTTATGGAATTGAATCTTCACCCAACCCCTTAGAGATAATTCTTTATAATCTAATGTGTCTATGTTCTCTCGAACCCAATATAGTTATGAGTTTCAAATGAATAATGTCGAGGCACACAAGTTTATAATGATAGTGCTATAGGAGCTCTTTTGAAATTTCATCCACTAGTTACTTCCAAGACCAATCCAATTACTTTTGCAGCTATGAAAAATTATCAACATACACCAAATACTTAGGCCTTGGTTAACATCAAGAATTGCATAACTTAACATGAGTCAAGTGATGCTAGACTAGTCAAGAGTTAAAGTAAGTAAAGAGTTAGTTCAAACAACCCAATACCATGCTTGAATTAGCCTCACCTTGGTAATGCACCATTTAATGATATCATATTAAGAAGGAATCTAGTCTCTAATGGTATGTTTGCGATTAATAAATTATAAGGAGAGTGTACAAGAAAATATTAATAATAATAATATAAAATAAATTAGGGTTCAAATTAATGTTATCCAAGTTTTCAACAAATTTGTGATTTCTCTTAAATCATTGAAAGGTATGTTGGTATCTAAAAGTTCTCATATTATACAAATAATAATAATAATAATAAAAGGAGAGCTTTCTTATAATCAACTTAAACCCCTTATTCATGAAAATGGACTAACTTAGTCACTAATCAAGTCAAATAAATCACATAATTGTATGGAGAACCCTAGATTAAGACTATCATGTATATTAGGTTGAATTAAGAATATGGAGCCAATACTTTTAATTGCATTAGTTGGTATATTGTAGCAATACGTTTTGAATGTCATCTATATTATGATATGATGTCCTTAAGCCATAAAAATATTGTGATATCATTAAATATAGGTTGTATAAGATATTCATTGGCTAACAAAATATTTTAAAAAAATGCATAAGAATGGATATTGAATACACTAACTATTAATGATAGTGTTTTGTGTAAATCTAGTTATCATTGTTTTCACTCATGATCTTGTGAGAAATAAACAAAAAAAAATGCATTCATAATTATCTAAGGTACCCTTGGCACCAACACTCAAGATGACATCTTTCATAAACGAGTATAATTCCTCAAGCACTACCTAATTTTTTTTTAAAGTGAAATATATCCTTTTAACTTATGATGTTGGAGTGTTGATTTGAATTCAAAGTTGATTGGGTGGGTTTAGTCCAAGGATCATACAAGGTGTGTTCTTATAAAAAAAAATTTAAAATTTAAAATAAAAAGTTGTTTTATATGTCTTGTTTGTGGATATGAAAGTTGCATTGCATGTTCTATCCTTCTATTTGTACAAGGATTTGAACTCTTTTAAAACACTGTTGACCTAATAAATATAGTTTTTTACGCAAAATTGCTTACACATGTGCATTGACCATCATCCCAAATACAAAAAATCACCGATAATCCCTTGTAGTCTTTAATCTGAAATTAAAATTCAAGAATGGAAAGTCATCAAAAGAGCCAAAAAAAAAAATGTAAACACACCAACAAAAAAATGGTTCAGATGATTATGATGTTGAAAGAGGAAAACACTAATGATTAAAATTGTAACTATGCATCCACATTTTTCTACATTTGGTTCACTCTCAAATAAATGAATAAATTATTGTAATGAGTGCTTTCTACATATTTGTATGAAATATCATCATCAATTTTAAACAAAACTAAAGCCCTAACTTTGAATGAATTTCAAATTAAAATTAAACTCATGTTATGTCTATATTGCCCAAATCTGCAATATTTATTATCATGGCTAGAGTTTAGAAGTAATTTGATGGATATTGTTTCATTTTACTGAATCAAAACCCTAAAGGTTAAACCCTAGGGAGATAACATGAAACCTATGTATTGCCTTTCTTGAACTATAAATAAAATGGTCTATATATTTTTGTGCTCACTATCTTATAGAATATGAGTTTCCTTTCCCTTTGCACTATTGTAGCATATACAATTTTTCAAATCAATCTATGTTGAGCTAAGGTGTTGCATCAATTTGGTATCTGAGCACTTTGTTCATGTGCTTGTCAACTAGGCATGCTACATAATAGTTGTCTCTTTTTTTTTTCCTATGGCACCATCCCTTTATTCCCTTCACATAGATACATAGTGCACAATTTATGAGAGTGATGAAGGATTGGTTGTGAAAGAGGAATGTGAACATCTTTGTGCATTACGCGTACTCAATTGAGGAGGGCTCATAGCCTAGGAAAGTATAGGGATCATAGCATAATGGTATCTCTATAATGAGTTATAAAAAACTTGTACATAGAATTTTATGTACTATCAACTTAGTGAGAGAAGATTTTTTTGTTCTCAAGGCTTTCTGAATTTTGTGAACAATCAGTGCCCCATTTGACCTAACCAACCCATCAAAAGAAGCTTTTTCTTCAATTAAAAAGAAACATATATCAACCACCATTATAGATTTCTTGGTCACATTAGTATTCAACTATCATTGAAAATCGCAAAATGAAATGCATGGAATGTTCATTTAGTCAGCCACACATCACAAATTTTTGGATCATACCTAGTTAAAAGAGGAAAAAATGCTAAATGCAACCAAGAGATCTATGACAAAAAAAATAAAATTATTCAAACCTTGTTAATCTCATTCAATAAGATCTACTAGTGCCTAATAAATATTATAAATTTTATTCAATATATTTTCAAAAGTATGAGCGTTATCCCTACCTGCACTACCTAGTAGCTTTCAAACTAGGTATGGAGGAATTTTTTCAAATGGTGTAGTAGCTAGTGCCCTAGCAAACATGCATGCAAATTGTTGAAGTATAGAATAAGGCCACACAACAAATGTGGATGTGCAGAATAGGGCCATGAATTACACTAGTGCTAGGTACCCAACTTATATTTGCTAAAATTCATTTTATTGTTGAAAAAAATAATGGTAAAATTTTCTTAATTTAGATTCATATTGAATACTAAGATGATTTTGTATTGAATATCATATTTCATATTGAATTTTAAGGGTTGTAGTTCAATTCGTTAAATAGAATTGATGAGGATGATGGTATGTTATAAAAAACTATCCATCAAAGTTCAAACCTTTACGTAACTATAAAAATCAAGATCCCCTTACACATGATTGCTTGAGATGAAGATGACTTTTGATTTGAATATATACTAACTCATATTATTGTAATCTTCTATATATAAGCAAAATAAATATATACTTATATTATTATAATCTATAATATAAAGTCATGTCCACATAGTGCTTCAACATGAAAATATTTTTACAATGAAGATGGAAGATCATGCACCATATGACTAAAAGCTTAAAACAAAATTCAAATTGATATGAAATCCAAGTACAAACAAGGGTCGAACCTCAACATACCAATGACATAGCAAAATAATATTGAAAAACTTTGGGAAAATGAATAGTGATAAAAAAAAATCATGCACTTGGTAAAGGTAGAAACCTCTATGACTAGACTGTGAGGTCATTGTGAAGATGGTACAGAGAGCTTCTTGAAGCTGAGTTTGGATCCTCCATTTTGGAGATAAGGAAGTTGTGGCCTTCTTCCTTAGACACATGCACATGAATTTGTTTCCCACATTTTTTGAGATGCTCACTATACTACAACTCTCGATCTCTCAATATACTATGTCTTGGACTCACAAAAAGAATAGGAGGAATGTTTGGAGCTTGGCTTCCACTTGCATCAATAAAAATCATGAGCAGAAGTGAAATTGAAATAAAATAAAATAGAAAAACTAAACAAGAGAGCCATTGTCTACCTACAAGTGAACTATGATCAATAGTACTCATCAAAAAAAGTGATGAAAGGGCAAGAGAAGTGACACGGGGGTGGAAGAGGCATGGGAAATAATTGGAGAAGCAACCTGAAAGATGACCAAAACCCTAAAAAATGTTAGGGATGATTTTTTTTATTATTTATTATTAAAATAAGAAATGTAAAATTTATTTAAGTTATTATTATTGAGAAATATAAATATTTTAAATTTTTTTTTTAATATATATATATAAGAGGGGGTTATGGGATCAAAGGATACCCCTAGACCTCTAAAGAAGGAGCAAAGAAGCCTTGAATTTTTTAATAAGGTTTCTTTTTAATTTTTATTTTTTTTAACTTTTAAAACAAAATAATTGATTATTTATTTATTTATTATTATTAGAAAAAAAAAGGATCAAAGTTCAAAAGAAGGATGATTTATTTTTTATTATTATTTGTAATATATATATATATTATATATATTGAGAAGAAAAAAAATTAAAAAAAACCTTTCAAAAAAGTAATTTGATTTTTTGATTTATTTTGATAAAAGAAAATATTTCTAAACTAGGGCTAAAGCCTTTAGAAAAAAAAAATTATAAAAAAAATATTTTTACATGCATATTTGTATACAAAATGTAAAAAAAATCAATATGTTTATGGATCTAAATTAATATTGTGAATAAACACAAAAATGAGAGATTAATACATAAATTAGAAAAAAATATTTGAGATCTTATTGACTAAGATTACAACAACCTTGGGATAGAGGGCCTAGATCGATTGGCTAAAGCATCATGTTGCAAGCAAGAGGTCATAGGGTCTAGTCTCCTCTCTGTGGTACCGAAAGGTGTGTTGTGGAAGCATCACCAGTCACATGAAAACATTTACAACATGCACTATGGTTTATAGAGGAGGCTACTTGATTCCTATTGTCTAAAAAAAAATATTACAACAAGCTTAAAAACTTAGATTTTTACACAATAAAATAGGGTTAGAAAATAAAATATTATTAAACTCAAAAAAATCATGCTATACTTTAGCTCTCCTCCTTCTCTTTAGAGTTCCTCCAAGGTGTGCTTCCCAAACTTGGTAAGCCTTCAACAATGTAGCTCACAAAAAAATAGTAATACCAAAAATTTGATACTGTAGACACCTAAATTAGTCTACATAATCCTAATCAACATCATGCCATTGTTATCCTATTTTGTAATGAAAATAGTCACAAACATTGTTTAAAAGGTCTTACAAAATCAAAATGTAAATTAAAATGGGGTGTCAAAATTATTGAAAAAGAAAAAAGGTAAATTTTTTTTTTTGGAAGGATCTAAAAGAATTCACTCACATTGGGTGGAGAAATTTAGGGTTTGATATTACTATTCATTTAATGGAAGCTTCACATATGGCACAAGACAAACACCTTGAAGTAGGATTCATCCACATTGTAGGTTGTTGAAGAAAGCTTTTCTCACATAGAAGATGGAGAAATAGTAAAAACATTATGAGAAGGAGCATTCCGATGGTGAATATTAGAATAGTAGCACATTGCAAGACTAGGGAGAGATCTTAGGAGATAAAAATATTTGGATTCTACATGTTTAAACAGTTAGAAGGAAGGCCTACATGGTATGTTATATGCAATTTATCAAGTTTTATTGTTAAATTATTTATAAAAGAAAACATCCAACATACAAAGTGCATAGAGTTTTCTGAATAAAATCTTCCATCATAATAAATAACTCTTATTACCTTCATTCAAAATATGAGACTAGGAACACATACTCAAATATTTTTTATTTCATTTGTGAGGTGTTTGAAAGAAGGAAAGAGCTTAAAAGCTTCACCCTTCTAAGTCTCGATGCCCATATTTTTCCCTAAGTGATGTTATATTGTTGGGCATGAGGTAAAAGAAGGTAATGAATCAGGAAAGAGGTATAGATAGATTAGAGGTTTTTTTACCATTTCATGGAAACCTTGGTTTAGGGTGAAGGAATATATAGCCCACTAGTGTGGCAACTTGCAGTCAAGAGCAAGAAGTGAAGGGATTTCAAGATAGTCAAATTGCAAATTTATGTAGAAGTTTTAATTCAACAGTCATTAAGTAGGATGCTAAAGGGGGGAGCCTTTATCACATATATCTAAGAGATCATATCCTTGTTTACCACTACCTTCACCCAACTTCATATTGAACAAATTGGATGCCATAGATTTGGATAAAGGGCTAAGCTCTTTCACTTTCTAGTATGAAATTTGTAGTTGTTTTGAAGATGTCTCCATTTGCAACAAGACAATGGGATAATTAAATGCTAATTGTTATCATTGTGGCATGGAAATTTTTGGTATTCATTGAAAATGACTTTGGTGGTTTCAGCGTGATGCCTATATCACAATCTCCTAAGCTCAAAAAAATTGAGACCTAGAAACCCTCTTTCCCACCACAATAGCCACTCAATCTTAACCTAAAGTTTGCAAATTCTAGTTGATTGGATATTAGGAAGTGCACCTAAAGTTCCTTGTCAAGTCCTTCTAGAAGTCCATTGTGAGCATATGTTTCTAAACATCACAAATCAACATTTTTAGGCAACACAATCTTATCCCAAGACAACTTTTTTTGGGTCAGCTCATTGTTCTAATCTTGATTCAAGTTATAATTTAGGGCATAATTTTGTGGGTGAAGATAGTCTACAATCCAAAAGGGAGATCATAGTCATTAAAGGTAGAAATCAATGATATTGGCAAAAAATATTGTAGGATAGTGTCATGGAAACTAGGACAATACTGAACCACTTTATAGTTCAAGGAATGATAGTATTCTAAGAGTTGTCTTGTTGGAAGATAACAACAACCATCTATAAAAGGAAATTTAATGCAATTATGAATGACATGAATTTTATAAAAAAAATAGAAGGATAGTCCTATTGTGGAACTTTTGCACACACCCCACTGGTGGCAAGGACCCTCTTTTTTCTTTTGCATCTCCACATCTTGGCTTTGTCACTTTTTAGTTTTTTTTTTTTGGGAGGTTATTTTGGGATTAAAGTCTAGATTTGATTTGGTGAAGGCAATAATTTGAGGCATCTTGTGGGTTTCAGCTGTCATGGATTTTGGAAATGGGTATTTTGAAGTGAATTTTGGTTTTCATATATAAATTATTCTTGCACCTATGGATATATAAATTCTTCTTGCACCTATGTATAGTCACATGTAAAGAGCAAGAAATGAGATTTGTGCCAAGTTCCAACATGACCTGATATTGAAACTTCACCCTTTCAAGGAAGCAAACCAATGGAAATGGAAAAAGATGGATAATCATGACAATAATAATCATGAAACCTATAATAAGGTATGAAATGCATAACAATAGTTGAGTTACATGAAGAAAGTCTTATGATGTTGCATTAAAAAGGATGTCAAGGTGAAAATTGTGAAGCAAATTTCAAGTTGGGGTTTTCCTAGTAGCACAAAGGGAAGGCCTGATACCTTAATTTTGTGTACAATTCATAAAGAGATATAGAGAATTTCTATCAAATAAAATCCATTAGATAAAAATCAACACTATTTTAGAAAGAGTCATAGCTAAGACATATCAACATAAAAAATGTAAGATTGTTTGGGTTTGAGTTATTCCACCACGAATGGCATTGATTGTTGACCAAAACATTGGGATGATAGATGGGGCTTTATATATTCTTTCAATAATTGCCACTCATCAAGAAGGTTACTGTATATAAAGATTTAGTGGAACTTTCTAAAAATGGCACTATTAGAGCTAGAAGAGAGGAAATTTTAGGTTCTAGATCTTTTGAGCAAACAAGAATAGGTTGCATAATTTTGAATGTTTATTGTTTCATCCTCATTATATACCAAATGTCCAAACTCATAACTACATGTGAAAATCTCATGATCCATTTGTAATTAGGCATCAATTTGCTACTATTAAATGAGTAAAGATTTTGGTGTTACCATAAACAGTAAATAATGAATGTGTGCAACTATGATAGTCACCTAGGAGGTAAAGGGTAGTGTTTGTATAACTATAACCTATATTTACATCTATGTGACTATTACCTCCATGAATGGAAATATCATGTGCAAGGTATAGTCAAAATAATTAAGGGGGTTCAGTCTAGTTCATAGGACTATCATATGAGTTAAAAGATAGTCAAAGGGTAGTTAACATTAGAGAAGTGCACATAGATGAAGAAATAACAACCAGTTATATAAATGGAGGCAAAGAAAGACATACTTATGAATATGATTGTACTATTGCATAGGGGTAGATATATCATAGTCAACCAGGAAACCTCATATACCTCAGATTAATGATGAGGATGAACAAAAGTGTAGTAGTCTTGTAGGTAGCTGAGAAATACATTGTAAGTGTGACAAAATTACTAATGGAAATAAAGTTAAGACTTTGTAAGTTTCAAAACAATAAGTTGCAAAGGAAAATGAACAAGATAGGGCTTATGGAAAGGTTCTAACAATGAAGTAAGGAGATTTAGGACATGAGAAAAGTGTCATGTGTTACCCCTAAAACTTCTCATATGCCCTCTTCATAGATTCAATTATCTTTAAACAATTTCATATATGCCCTATCATCATGGAACATGGCAGTTTAGGAATTTACAAGGAAGGTTACACAACTTAATTGTTTCCACATGAGAAGTTACTGGACAACATACAAGCATCTAGGGGAAATTTTTGAATAGTAAAGGAAAATATGGTGACAAGGACAATAGTTTGAGCTTCTTGGGGCTAGTTTGAAGGTATCTAGGAGCAGTTCAAACTTTTTTCCAAGGATCTAGAGATTCACAACTAGCTAGAGCACGTTTTGAGGAGCCTTGAGAGACCAAGTGAAGAAAGAAGACCTCTTGGGTTTGTAAAACAATTTACCCTATTTTTGAACATGATAACTTAGTAAAATTTGGTCCCTATATGCTCTCCCTTACTTGGGATGAGATATAGTACTGTGAATATGATCATAACATAACCTAAATCTACTAGATCCACACAAAATTAAGTAATATTTAGTTATTTAATCTATACTTCCAATGAAATTATTGAAAGCTTCAAACCAAGCATCCATTAAACAAAAAATGAAATAAACTATAAGTGCATAAGGGAAACCTAATTTAATACTCCAAACATCATCCCATTGGAGGATTTTTGTTGCATATGATGTGGAATGTTAGCCCTTTCCCAATCCCTTGGATGAAACAAGCTCAAATATGGGTGCCATTGATAAAATTTAATGAAAATTGATGTAAAATCTAACTAAGATGATGTTAAAGTGCTAAAATTCTCAAGAAGATTGCTCTAAATTTCACTATAGTAACTTTTCTCTAATGGAAGGACCCATTTATCTCCAAAATGAGGAGTATTTATACAATAAAATGGTGAATCAAGGATCATGATTGAATCGCACACATCCAAGTGGCTACTATAAAGACTACAAAACCACATGCCTTTGCAGATTGAAATAGAAAATTTACACCTCTACCTGATACCCTTCGCAATACCATGATGTAGCTCTTAGAGAATATTTTGATTTCAATACCTCCTATTAGAGCTATCAATACTACAAATCCTGAATGTCCCAACTATATGCCAAATCCTTCTTTCCATTTCCACTGAAAAATGGATATGATACAAAACATTGCAAACGTCTTAAATATATTATGTGGTGGAACTTTCAAAATTTCATGTTCCATTGATTTAATGTCTATACTTGGGTAGTTTCTTGGTTTTGAAATGATACAAGGGTTAAGGGTTTTATGGTATAGGGTTGGTTTTTCTGAGCATATTTTCTTTTTCCTTAATCCTTGTTCTTTTGATCTATTTCTCAAGTGACTTGTTGTGGTTGGTTTTTGGTCATTTTAAAAAACAACCTAAGTCTTTAATCTTCATGTAGTGCTTTTTCCTGTGGTCATGCAAAAAATTATTAAATTTTAAACCCTAGGTCCAATAGTCTTGGCACTCAAGTAGGATTTCTATTTTATCATTGACTGTGTATTGGTGGTTCAAGGTTACAAAAGTTGTAACTTATTTATTTGAACTCATTGGGAAACCGACCCCCATTTATCTATCCTTTAGGTTGATGGCGGTGATTGAGGCTATAAGATACATCGAGGAGAATACACCATATTGGTAGGAGACATTTTAGAGTCCCTCTAATGAAACAATAAAACACCATTGAAGGAACTGCATCATATTAGTGGGAGATACTTTGAAGTCCCCTCAACATCCTGATAAACACTTCACTGAAGAGATAGCTAAACATCAATGAGACTTGTTGATTAGTCCCTGCGACATACCGATAAGGTGGGACCTAATAGGAAATAGGAGGTAACAAGAGTTTACATCTGTCAAAGGTTCTTCATTAGGTTCTTCATAATGATTCCCTTCAATACTATGAAAAGGTGAATGAAATGACATAAATGGATAGGGGACAACATCCTGCCATCCTACCGAATGGAGGTGTTGACTTAGTTTGACCCCATGGGCTAGTAGGTAGGTTACATGTGGTTGAATCTTATACCATCACCAATTTTCTCCCATCACTGATGTGACTTAACCATTATAAAAGAAAACACCAATCAATGATGAATGGTGATGTGCTTCTATTTTCTTTGCATTGTTGGAGGCCTTCACATCACTGGAGTATGACTGATTCTTTTAAGTATTACAATGATGAGAAATGAGTGATGGAAGAATATTCTATAAAATATTCCTTCCATCAGAGCTAATTTTCACATGGCTCTTTCATTTGGTCAAGAAGTGGAGATTATAGCGATGAGTGATGGTCCCTAATAAGAAGTGATAAAGTAAAAAGGGGCACATGGAAACATTAAAAGAGATTGTTGAAAGAAAAAAGTGGGTAAAGTGTGAGGATTAAGGAGGTCTGTGGATGAGGTTTTACAATGAAAATGATGCCTTTTAGAAGGTGGGAAAAATATTCATCGAAAAAGGTAGATAGCTTTGTCCCACATTTTTCTCCCTCCCTTGAATGAAAAATGTAATTGCAATGATCAAATAGGAATGTTACATGTGTACATTATGGCTGGATGTTTTTTTTGCTCCATTTCGATAAGAAAGAATTCACAACCAAATGTATAGGTTAGTAATTGATCTCCAAAGGGAATTTGGAATGCAAGGACAAAAAATTAGGTTCAAGTCTAGTTGTAGTTTATTAAGTCTGTAATTTCTAAAAGCTTTAATGTTGTATGACGCTGCTAGCATAATTTGAATATGATGGAAAAATCCTAAAGCCACTTCTCTCCATTGTATTATTTGCACATATTTTGAATAAAAATATCAAGGCTATTTCATTTGGTCTCCATTGTATTTCTAGTGGTGTGTGTTCTTTATTAAGGCTCTGATTCAAGGAACTGGTTAAATCACCTTAATAGAAACACAAATTTATGCAAGTCATGTTTGGATTTGATTAGTAGTTCTAGATTCAAAATATTGAGTGTTAATATTGTAACAACTCTTTCATGTTGCAATTAAACATTATCATGTATCATGGTTTGGAGTAAGTTTGACTTCATGCCCTAAGATAAGGCAATAGCCTTGAATTTGTGTTTGTGGTTATAAGTTCTAAGATCAACCCCAATAAAAAAAAAAAAATTAAAAAAAAAATATTTTAGTTGAGGTTTTATTTATAGATATGCAATGTACTTCCGTATTCTCATGCTCTAAATGTTGAGTGTTGTAAAGGAGTAGCTATCTCCTTGAAATATTCCATTTATTGAGAAATTACATGAGAATTCAATTGTTATTTACAATGTGCATGGTCATTTGGCTGCATAAATTCATGATGAATAGTTGGGATAACTCAGAAGGGGGGTGAATCAATTCCCAAAAAACAATTCTTGACTTTAATTAATCTAAAGCAAGCTTATATCAATTAGATAATAATAAAAAAAAATATGAACATGAAAGCACATAACAACACCATGCAAAATGAACACTAGAATTTACATGGAAACCCAAGAAGGGAAAAACCACAAAGAATGCTAATTTTTAATTATAAAGCATCAGTTGAGGTGACATCAGTTAAGGTGATTTTTATAAGGGATCACTGCCAAAATGCTCATTGTAGGTAAGGCTCACTACCAGTGGGCTCACTGCCCAATTAAAAAATTATAATTACAACATAGTCTCATTGGAAAAAGTGAACTGATGAAGTTGCATCTACATATGCATGAATTTAGTTTTGATTAAGAGCACAATATTTTTCTGTAGTAGATCCAATCAAGAATCTTCTGCACACCTTCCTCGCACAACCTCTGCAAAGTAGATTACATCTTCCTAAAACTTTCCTTCATATTTCTTATCACATAATCCTTTACACCCTTTTATCTGCTCACACACACCATACGCCACACTTCTTATCTCATTCAAAACCAAAGAGATGTTCAATATATATATGTACCTATAGAAATAAGTTGGAAAAACACCATGTCTTCATAATCTCCTAAGTCAGCTTCAAGAACAACCTTGAAATATTCAATAAGGATTGGCATGCTAGCACTAGACCAAAAAGATAGGTGGCACATAAAGATCTTCTTACCACATTACCAAGGGACCCATACAAATGTCATACATAAGATAGGTTCATCACATAACATAATTTTCAAAAGATAGAAAACTTTGAATTTCATGGAATATATTCCAAAGATGATAGGAATGTCACAACCAAGACCAAATCTTGATTATCATCAATTTTAGTATCAACCATAGAAACACAATTAGACATACCAAAACTTGTAACATGATACATGAATGTCTAGATAACAAGGATATTCAAAATAAGCTTTGATCATAGTAGCCAACATAAAAAAGATTAGTCTTCATTTTTTTCCATTAACTAACTTCCACGGATGTCCCAAAAAAAAGTACTACCATATCTAGATCAAGGATAACATCTACACTACATACTCGATAGGATAAACCATTTATGTATATCATCCAGAGCACAATCTTTTGGATCCTAGATTTTGACATCAATGACATCAATGCTAAGTCATCTCAACAACTTCTCAACAATCTCCCCCTTTGGAATTGATGGAAAAATAACACAAACTCAAAAACTCAAAACTCCAAAACTCCAAGCACACTCCCTTTGTCAAAAAATTCAATACCTCTTCTTGTTTTTGTTTTCTCTTCATTTTCTCCCTCTTTTTTCCATCAAAGGGAAAGGGCCAAATAAGAACATTTAGGAAATCAAGTAAAAATAACACTTTCCACATGAAAAATTTTCTTGTACCCTCCTCTCACAGTTGGAAGAATCCTCTTCCAAGCTTGTACAACAGAAACCATTCTAGCACACATATTTTCCAATAGAGTCAACAACATAAATGAAGATGACTAGTACAGAGATAGGCACTATCATTCACAATCTTCTACATTGGAAAGAATCCTGGAGAGATGATCCAACCAGATCTCAACAATTTCTTTGACCAACTAGAAAGTTTTAACTAAATCTTCCCTCTGTCTCTAAGTAGACAATAACTCATCTTGCAACTCATGAACTCTTATTCTTTTTTTTTCCACTTTTATCTTTGAAGAAGTCAAAACACTTCCCAATATTATTCAGTTTAGATTCAATAGATTCAATTCTGCTTCTAAAATTATCAACAACAATAGACCACCAGAGACAATACTTGTAGATGTCAGAAATCTCCTTAATGCATTCTCTTGTCTCACCAATAATCTTGGATAGTTTTTGTTTGGATTTGACACACCTTCTCTCAATCATATCTTAGATCTTATGTCCTTCAGGTCCTTCCAACAACATCCTTTCTTCAACAACTTCTACCAGATCATCTAGTAGTGAGTCAAAAATAACTTAAATAGTAATACCCTTTTGGAGAAAATAACCAACAAAGGCATCTTCAATTCTAGGCCTTTTGTTCAGAGAGCAAGCATACCACATTTCGCCAACCATTTTCATATCGCCTTCATCTAACACTGAACAAAATTCATCTAGATTGAAAGAGTTAGATCTAGGTAGAAACCTTTCTTCCTTCTCCTTCTCTTCTGAGATAGTGATGACATCCTTTGTGTTAATTTTTCTCCTTTTAGGTATCGGAGGGGAACCACCAATGACAACCTCTAACTCCTTACTAGAGGAGGAACCCTCCTCAAACTGATTGATAGGCATAACACTAGACACTATCACAACAGAGAAAAAATTCATATGTAAGGATGAGAAATAAACTTTAGATGCACTTTCTTTATCTTTCGTACATTCTAGATATGTATGAACTTTCTTTTAGATAGGGATTCTAGACTTCCACTTAACATTCTCCTTTGATGGTCGTGAATTAAGAGAGTAAATTACTAAACACATGAGTAGAGCCCCAAACCGAAAGGAATAACTTTCAACCAAAGAAATTCTGACATTCTCAATTAGGTTTTCCATTATCAGGCTACATAGGTCAAAATGTTTATTTTCCTTCACCATCTTATGTGCAAGATACATGACAATAGCTAATGTAGAACCTTCATGATTTCATAAATAGATTTTGTAAGTGATATTGTAAGCAACATACCTCACTACGGAATCAACAATGGTATTTATTAGTAGTGCTCAAGGGTCTTTGTCAATGCCAGTAAGCTCCTCTACATCTCTATATTTCATCATTTTCTTCCCAGTCAATTCACTAACATTGCACAATCTAGTAATAGCTTCAATGGATTCCTTAGTGATCTAATAGGGTTTTTCCAAAATGATGTTGCCATTGTTGAATTGAATCAATAGGAACAAGATATATTCTTTATCGACAAACCAAAAAATTCTCCCCATAAATCCATACCCAAGGTACTTACATTTTGCAATTCATAAATTTTCAACCCTATTTCCATTTCCTTCATCTTCCAATGATCAAATTTGTCCAACTCTACTCCCTTTAGTATTAGAGGAATAATACCATTGGATTCACTATCAATCAATATGGATTCCATCATTACGCTTAGCTTCTTCAAGCCTTTTATTTCTCAGTGAAACCTCTTATGCTTCTTTGCAAACTATGAGAAATGATTTGAAACTCCACCTTTTATCCTTAATTACTCATTATGATTTTTCCACCAACATTTACATCAATGACACCATCAAATGTACTTCTCTTTACAATCATCCAAATTAAGCTTTATCATATACATTACCAACCGGATAAAACTTAGTCATGTTGAAAACACATCAATATAATTTCAGAGAGGGGGAATTAACATGATATGAAATGAAAGACTCTCCTTGATCCAAGGAAGTTGGTACAAATTTTGGAATAGCTTGTACTAGGATTCAATACCCTAGAAGAGCTCTCCTCACTTGTTTCCTTTTTCTTCCAAACCATGAAAAACTTCTTCTTAGATTCATCTGATTCTACAAACCTTTTTTTTCATGCTTTTTTGGAGCAAGATATCTGCATGTGTTAGCATAATGTTCAGGTTGACTACACTTGTAACATCTTTGTCTTGATTTAACTAAGTGAACCCTAGATCTACACTGATTAGCTTTGTGACCATAACCATGGAATAGATAGCAATTACCATGAAATATATTATTCATTACATTCCCTCTAATTATATTAGATGATTGACTTCTACAATGACTTGCTTTGTGACCAAACTTGTGACAGTTAAAGCATTGAGTACCTAGTTCCCTCTTGCTTCTACAATCTACAACCTTATGTCCCAAAAATTTTCATAGAAAACAATAGTCATTAAATGATAAGTACCTTTGAGCATTTGGTTTCCTAACTAAAGGTCTTTTTGTAGGTGTTCTAGAGTTTCAGACCTTGTTACAATAGATCTTGCTTCAGCTTCAATTACTTTTTATTGGCCCTTAGTATTTTGATTTAATCTTTCACCTGAGAAGCCAAGTCCTCCCTTATCCTTGTGACATTTCTATAGGGACAAGAGTTGATCCAAAATTATGCTACTTTCACATACAGGTATGTGCAGGATCATTATGGAAAAAATAGGCCCTTAAGTTTCAAAAAATTTAGAAAAATCAGAGTTAGGCAACTTGACGTAAAGATTTGAATAAGTTATCTATATTATTTAAAAAATATGTAAGAATAGAATCTTTAGCAAATTGAATGTAGTTTCTAAACTACTAGGTTTTTAAAAAAAAAAAATCTATTTGGTGAAAATATGAAATTTCAATGCAGTGGTACTTAAATTTCAGGGAAAAAATAAGAAGTAGGTGTCTGTCTGATCACCTTAACCACAATAAAATGATAATTTTTTTTATAAGATTTTAAATATAAGTAGAGGACTCATGCCCAAATGTGATGCACATTTTTTTGTAATTTTTTTCCAAATAAATAATTAATTATGAATTTTTTATTACAATTTTTTTTAAAAATATAAAAAATCATATGTCTGACCACCTTAACTTGGTCAAAAGTTCATGAAATTCATTTTTTTCTTTTTTTAATCCTATAGTATGTGAAGCATAGAATGTGATGCATTTTTTGGATTCAAAAAATGTGATACTGTTCGAAAGCTATAGATGTTTTTCAATTAGCCTATCAATCAGGACTTTAGTTGTAATGTGAATATAAAATGAATAATAATTACTTATTAAATTCAAAGTAAAACATAATTTATATCAGTCAAAAGCTGAGAATCTCCTTTAAAAACCTTTTTCATTTCATCAATTTTGGGTAAAAAAATAGTCGTCAGCCACATACCCATTATATTGCCACTTTTTGGCCCATCATGATCTTGCACACACCCATACTCTTGCTTATGATTTCATCCTTCTTACCTGTTGATCTAACTTCTCATTTTCTTTCAATTTAAGTTTGATGGAATCCTTGAAGTTTTCTTCAGTCTTATTCCATTCTTCCATTTTCTGTTTGATGGTATCTTTGAGATTTTCTTTAGTCTTCTTGCATTCATCCAATCACTACTTTAAATCCATAATACTTTTCTTTGACTCCTTTAATTCTTGGTTGAAATATTTGTGTCTTGCTTTGAATTTCTATATTTTCTCCCTTGGCTTCGAGATACAATCATTTTCCTCCTTGAGGTTTTCTTTCAATTCTTTATTTTTAGATTCCATGCTTTCCATATCATTGAACATTATCTTCAGTTCTTCCTCTAAGTAATAATCTCCTACCATCTTCTTCAAGCTGCCAAGACCTCCCTCAAGCGATTAAGCTCTATCTGCAAGGGACAAAGCTTTGATACCAAATGATGAACAGTTCAAATAACTGAGAGGGGGGTGAATCAGTTATCATAAAACAATTTTTTTGACTTTAATTAATCTAGAGCAAGCTTATATCAATTAGATAATAATCAAATAGATATGAAGATGAAAGCATATAACAACACTATGCACAATGAATACCAAAATTTACTTGGATACCCAAGAAGGGAAAAACCACAGAGAGTAGTAATTCTCAATTATAAAACACTAATTAAGGTAACACTAGTTAAGGTGATTTTTACAAGGGCTCATTGCCAAAATGCTTACTACAACTAAGGCTCATTGTCAATAGGCTCACAGATGAATTAAAACACTTGATTACAACTAAGGCTCATTGTCAATAGGCTCACTACAACTAAGGCTCATTGTCAATAGGCTCATAGATGAATTAAAACACTTGATTACAACATAGTCTCACTAACAAAAGTGAACTGATGAAGATGCATCTACATATGCATGAATTAAGTTTCAGCTAAGAGCACAATATCTGTCTGCAACAAATCTGGTCAAGAATATTTTGCACACCTTCCTCACACAACCTCTGCAAACTATATTACTTCTTCCTAACACTTTCATTCAGCTTTCTTATCACATAATCATTGACACCCTTTTATTTTCTCACACACACCATACACCATACTTCTTCTCTCATTCAAAACCAAAGAGATGTTTAATATATATATATGTACCCATAAAAATAAGTTGGCCAAACACCATGTCTTCATAATCTCCTAAGTCAACTTGAAGAACAACCTTGAAATATTCATTAAGGCTTGGCACACTAGCACCAGACCAAAAAGATAGGTCCCACATAAAGATCTTATTACCACATTACCAAGGGAACCATAAAAATTTCATACATGAGATAGGTTCATCACATAACATAATTATCAAAAGATAGAAAAATTTGAATTACATGAAATATATTCCAAAGCCGATCAGAATGCCACAACCAAGACCAAATCTTGATTAAAGCATCAATTTCAATATCAACTAGAGAAACATGATTAGACATACTAGAAATTGTAACATACTACATAAATTTTTGGATAGCAAGGATACCTGGAATAAGCTTTGAGTACAACAACCAACATCAAAAGATTAGTTTTCATTATTCTACATTAACTGATTTCCACAAATGTCCCAAAAAATAAGTACTACCATATCTTGATCAAGGATAACATCCACACTACATTCTTGATAGGATAGATCATTTTGTATATCATCTCAAGCACAACCTTTCAGATCCTAGGTTTTGACATCAATGACAACAATGCTAAGTCATCTCAACAACTTCTCAACAATTCATAGGTACATTGTGTGGGATTATCCTCCTCGGTTTTGGAGAGCCTAAAGTGCAGGGGAGAAAAGTGTAGAATCAATATCATGTTTGTTAGCGACTAATCTTGAACTTCTTAACCATAAGGACTAGCTATCTTTATAATTTAGCTAGAAAAATTTCCAATAGATTGGAAAAACTGCTATGGAAAAGCACTAACAGGTCTTTGAGCAAAGAGTGAAGAATTTGGTGAATCTTAACATCTGGTTTAGATGTTGAAATTTTTAGACCTAGAAGTGGTTTTGTTGCAGAAATTTTAAAGAAGTTATATGTGACTTTGTTGTTGGAGAAGACCCAAAATGAAATTAATATTTGAACGAGCTTCATATTTTTTGAGTTTTAGTCCTCTATCAAGAGAAGTGGCAACTCTATCAAAAGAACTTGATAAGAGGTGAAGCAAGTTTCAGATCTACAAATATTTCCAATTAGGAAGGAAAATTTATAGCAACTACAACATATCTAGGTATTTTTTATTTTTTGGTTTTCATGAAGAATAAGTCTCTGTATGAAGACCATGTTTGAAAGTCCTATAAAAAATTTGTTCCCTTATTTAATGAAAATGAGAACTACAAAAAAGGGATAAAGGGATATTGAGAATTAAATAGTACTGGAGGGAATAAATTTTTATTTGAAAATATGTATGACTATTCTGGTTCCCCCTCTACAAGCTTTAATGTCATGCCTAAAACACAGTCATGTCCACAAAGAAAGATGTTCACTACTAAAAGATATAACCTTTTGACTTCAATAAAATCCAAGGTTATCCACACTCAGTCCCAATAAAAATGAATGAATACTTTCCTAGGCTTAGAGGAGGTCTCAAAGAGTTAGCATCATAACATTTACAAAGTTTCATTGATTTGATGGAGGACTATCAAATAGAAGAAGAGGATGCTATCACAAATTTTTTGTGATAACTTTAGAAAATGTTGTTGAATATTGGTTCTTTGGTTTACCAATACATTCCATATAGTCACAGAATGAGCTCAAAATAAATTTCATTTATCAGTTTGAAGGAATATCAATAGATAATGAATGCCTATTTTAGGATAGGAATATGCATATCTAAGAAGAATTTGAAGATCAGTCTGAATGTAAAGTTGAATCCATGTCACATATTGATGCATTGTATGATATAAGAATATTTGAGAGTGAATCCTCATATTATTTTCATGATAGATTCATAAAAATTCTATTATCTATACTAACTATATTAAATAGACATGATTTATCAATATGTATTGATAGTTTTGTGAAAGACTTGAGCCAGGTTTGAGTACCATGCTAGTTGACTTGAAGCCCCCTAACCTTGAGTGAATATATCAATGGATTTTAATGATTGAAGAAATTATAGAACAATGTGGAAGTGATTTCCTAACAAGCCTATGTGATGGTACTTTTTCAAGACTTGATCAAATGGATTTGAATGGTATAGTAGAAGATTAGAATGCATCTTGTAGTGACGAGGATTTTTTTTTTAATCAACCCATAGAGAAGATAAATGTAGATGAATATTGCAACCATAATAGCCAAGATATAAGGTATGATGAGATGGATGAGGTGTGTGAATCCATTCCTTCTAATGGCTTTGAAGACACAAAATTAGAGAGCCAATTATTTATATCAAATGAAGGCTACAATAATGAAAATGATATTGAAAGAACATTCTCTTTCATTCACAAGGAGAAAAGTAGTGTTACATATGTAAATATGAAACCAAATGAAAATAATTCCTATCTAGGTGGTTAAGATGACTACAATTCTATTTGCAGCCCTAGTGACTGCGAATACTTTCAAGTAGAGGAAATGGGGTTGTTCTCTTTAAGTGAAAAGTATTCCAAATAAAATGATGATAGTATTTTTTTAAAAGAATAAAAAATGCATGGTGATGCTATGAAGGCTTATGATAGTATTGAGAGCCTTTTGAATGATAATCTGAGGTCAGATTGTGATGATGATATAAGACTTTTTGAACCTTGTATGGAAGGGTTGGCTACTGAAAACCAAGGTGATTTGAATATCCTCTCTTCAAGAAATGAGTATGATGTTGTCAAGAAAAATGGGACTCCAAGTTTTCTTGGATACAAGCATGATGATGGATATGAATTGAGCATACTTTTTGAAGAAGATATTTGTGATCGACGATGCTATTGTACACTTGGTCATGTCACTTTGATATTTAGTTCAAGAGATTCATTCAATGAATTAGTTCAAAAATCTAATTGTGTAGAACATGTGCATAGGTGGGTGATGTGAATGATAAACAAGGAACTCCTTTGTTGTTTGATATTTCACCTTCTTCTATTCCTTTTTCTAGTTTTGAATTAGTTCAAAAAGCTAATTGTGTAGAACATGTGCATAGGTGGGTGATGTGAATGATAAACAAGGAACTCCTTTGTTGTTTGATATTTCACCTTCTTCCATTCCTTTTTCTAGTTTTGAAGGTATCACTAATTTTTTGCATGAGGAAAACATAACTGTAGTTTTACATGAAAGTGAACATATAGAGATAAATGATGGTACAATTGATGAAGATATTTAGGATGAATTTGCACCTGAAGAATGTGATTGTGTTCATCACATGGATGCATATGAGGACCTTTGTTGCAGGTGTGAAACTTATAGTATTCCTCATGAGTTCAGTAGGCTTTAGATAATCATGTTGATGTAGCAAGAGGTAATTTTGAGTGTGATACTTCTTGCAATAGTGAATGTGTTTTGAACACTCACTATGAGGTATTTGTTACAAAGAAAAATTCCCATTCATATGAGCCTACATTTGAATCTTTCTTGTGTGATGATATGATGAATGTTGATAACCTTATCTTTGAACCTAATATGGAAACCATTTTTTGTGTATGGGACACTGACATTTCTTCTAAATGTCATGATTTGAATGAAAATGATGGTATTATGGATGTTGATAAATCTCTTTTTTAGAATCTTGAGGCATATAATAATGTGACTAAATTGTGTTGTTTGGATGGAGATAAACTAGCTTGTGATGCAATTCAGTTAAAGGAGATACACATGTGTGAACATTTTTTGTTTACTACAGAAGACAATTCAATACCATATGTAGAACATGACATATTTATTAAGCCTAATGATTATGAGGGTTTCACATTTGATGTGTAGATGAATGATGATGAGAAATCTCATACTGACTCTTTTTTAGCACACTATGAATTTTTTAACTTTTCAGTCCAATTTGACAAGAAAATGATTGTGTATGACAATAATCATGTTAGTGAAGGATATCACAAAAATTATAAGTTTTCTCTATTTAATAAGAGTGATATATGCATGTCATATAAGGATATATTTCAATTGATGTTTTTTTCCAATATCATATTAACAGTGTTAGTGGAGGCATGCCAATGGTGATTGTGCTTTTTAGATATGCAATGGTAGTGTTTTCGTACTTGGCTTAGTGCAAAAAACATAAAACAACATGTTTGACAAAGGAAAACATTGGTTCTTCTTTTCATTTGGTGGCCTAGGGCCATCAAATGAAGTTTAAAATTTTGAATAAAGGAGAAGTTGTAGAGCTATCCAATGGATTTGGTACTTGGTCTACTCCCTAGAGATATTAAATCTCACCATGCCCACAAGGGGCATGCATCCCCAAACATGAGACACTAGTGGAACCTTCAAAATTTCATGTTCCATTGATCTAATGTATTTTCTTGGGTGGTTTCTCGGCTTTGAAATACTACAAGGGTTTAGGGTTTTATGTTATATGGTTGGTTTTCCTTAGAATATTTTCTTTCTCCTTAATCCTTATTCTTCTTGTCTATTTCTCTAGTGACTTGTGTTTAGTTTTTGGTCATTTTAAAAAACAACTCGAGTCTTCAATCTTCTTGTATTTAGTGGTCCCTTATGTCTAGGGTTACCATCTCATAGTCTTATTAAAATATCTCCCTCAAGGTGAGTTTTCCTATTGGTGAGTTACCAATTATTAAATTTTAAACCCTCGGTTGAATAGTCTTAGTTCTCAAGCAAAATTTATATTTTTTCATTGATTGTGTAATTGTGGTTGTAGGTTGCATAAGTTGTAACTTATGTCTTTGAACTCATTCGACAACCAGCCCCCATTTATCTAGCTTTTCGATTGACGGTGGTGATTGAGGCTATAAGATACATTGGGGAGAACACACCATATTGGTAGGAGACATTTTAGAGTTCCTCTGATGAAAGGATAAAACACCATTGAAGTAACGGCATCATATTGGTGGGAGCTACTTTGAAGTCCCCTCAAAATACTAAGGACTTCATCGAAGAGACAGATGAAAATTGGTGAGACTTGTTATTTGGTCCCTTTGACATATTGATAAGGTGGGACCTGATAGGCGATAGGAGGTAACAATATTTTGCATCAGTTAAAGGTTCTTCATTGGGTTGATAGTTGGATTTTGGTGGGACTTAGTGGCTAGTCCCCTCGACATCTCAATAGGTACTTCATGAATTAGACAGGCACATGTCGATGGGAAAAAATAATGAGTCCCTTCAATACTACAAAAAGATGAATGACATGGCATAAATGGATAGGTGGCCATAGTCTACCATCTCACCGAACTGAGGCATTGAATCAGTTTGATCCCATGGGATAGCGGGCAAGTGACACTTGGTTGAATCCTATGCCATTGCCAATTTTCTTGCATCACTAATGTGACTTGACCATTTTGAAACCAAAAAATGATGAGCGATGAATGGTGATGGGCTTCTATTTTTCTTTGCATCACTGGAGGCCTTCACATCGCTAGAATAAGACTAAAAATTTGAAGTATTATAGTGAAGTGCGATGAGTGATGGGAGAATATTTTGATGAATAATCCTTCCATCAGAGCTACTTTTCACCTCACTCTTTCATTTGGTCAAGTGATGGAGATTATAGTGATGGGAGATGTTTCCAAATAAGAAGTGATAAAGGAAAAAGGGGCACATGGAAAAATTAAAAGAGATTGTTGAAAAAAAAAAAGTGGGTGAAGCGTGAGGATGAAGGAGGTCCATGGATGAGATGTTACAATGACAATGATGCCTTTTGGAAGGAAGGAAAAAATATTCATTGACAAAAGCAGATAGCTTTGTCTCACATTTTCCTCACTCCCTTGAATGAAAAATGTAATTGTAGTAGTCAAATAGGAATGCGACATGTGTACATTATTGCCTGATGCTTATTTTTCTCCTTTGTTTTGATAAGAAGGAATTCACGGCCAAATGTACAGGTTGGTAATTGATCTCTAGAGGGAATTTGTAATGCAAGGACATAAAATTAAGTTCAAGTCTATTTTTTAGATTGTTAGGTCTAAAATTTCTAGAAACTTTAATGTTCTATGACAATGCTAGCATAATTTAAATAGGATGGAAAAATCTTGAAGCCACTTCTCTCCATTGTATTATAAGCACAAATTTCCAATAAAAATGATCAAGGGTCTTTCATCTGGTCTCCATTTTATTTTTGGTGGTGTATGTTCTTTATTAAGGCTCTAATTCAAGTAATTGGTCAAATCACCTGAATAAAAACACAGATTTGTGTAATTTGTGCTTGTTTTGATAAGTAGTTCTAGATTTAGAATATTAAGTGTTAATATTGTATTGTAATATTGCAACAACTCTTTCAGGTTGGAATTAAACATTTTCATGCATCATGGTTTGTAGTAAGTTTGACTCTATGCCCTAAGATAGGCACTAGCCTTAAATTTTTGTTTATGGTTATAAGTTGTAAGATCACCCTCAATAAATATAAAAATTGTCAAATTTATATTTCAGTTGAAGCTTTATTTTTGGAAGTGCAATTTACTTTTGTATTCTCATGCTCTAAATGTTGAGTGTTGTAAAGGAGTAGCCAGACCCTTGAAATATTCTATTTATTGAGCAATTACATGAGAATCCATTTGTTATTTGTAATGTACATGGTCATTTAGATGCATAAATTCATAGGTACATTGTGTGACATTACCCTCCTAGGTTTTTTAGAGCCTAAAGTGTAGGGGAGAAAAGTGTAGAATCAATTTTTTGCTCATTTTACACTAATCTTGAAGTTCTTAAGCATAAGGACTAACTATCCTTTAGAGGATTTTCAAGGTTTAGCTAGAAAAAATTTCAACCTTGTGCAAGACCTCATTGATTCTAATCATATCCTAATTGGAGGTGTTAATGATCAAGGTATTAAATCTATAGCTACTCCCAGTCAAAATTTGCAAATCTTTACCAAACCTATGCCTAATCATAATATATCCTTTGTCAGAGCTAGTATAACAAAGAATGATGTGGTGAATGTTGATACATATGATGTAAACATGAAAGACAATGAGAACAATCTTATGGATGATTTAGTTGCATTTATTGATGCTAATCCTCATAAGGGCCCAACTAAAATATTGCTTGATATTGCTTTCTCACAACAAGATATACTTAAACATGCACCTGATGGTCCTCTCTATAGAGTTGGAAGAATCAATGACAAGCCTACTAATGGGATATTAATTGATCTTGTCTATGTAGAGAATGTGATCATTGAAAAATTCCTATTTGTGCATGAACTCTTTCAAGATACATACAAAAAATTGAATGCATGGATTGAAACGCATAATTGTTTTTCTTTCCCTATGATTGGCTTGATAAATGTCACTCTAAAGGTTGGACCAAAAACATTAAATTTCTCATTCACCATCATCCCTTCATCAAACCAATTTCATGTGAAGTTATGCTATCCATGGATTCTCTCCATGAATTCCATCTTGTTAGTTGTGCATGGATGTCTAAAGTTTCCATTTGGCAATGGGATCTTTATAGTTTATCATAATGGATTTAATTATGTGTCTTCTCATGGGAACTATTCATTGGATTTCTTTTGGCTTAAGCCTATTGAACCTATAAGACCCTATGAAGAATTATTTTTCAAATCCCTTCAAAATTTTAAGGTGAAGTGCATAGCAAAATTATCCCTTAGCAATATAGCTCAACCCATGATTGAACCACCTATCCTTGATGAAACCATGATTGAGCCAAAATCCCTTCCAAGTAACCAAGACCAACCTTTGACAAATCCCCCATATTTCATATAAGAAATCGTGAGATAATCAAAAAAATATCATTGTTCCTCCTAAAGTCAAATAAGTTTACAAAGCTAAAGAGAAAGTGGTTGAGCAACCTCACATGGTTTCTTTCATTCCTCCCTTAAGGGAAGAAAAACAAAATCATTGAACCCACTCCTACACAAACCCAGCTTGAAAATGGAATGAAAAGAAACTAAAATGTTAGAGTGTAGGTGTAAATGTGTTATTACTCATTTTTTGCAAGAAAAAGAACAAAATAACAATATAGAAAATAAAAATACAAACTTGTTTGTAGCAAGGAATGATGCCTCTCTGTAGTATAAACAAAAGAAAACCTCTATGGATATTGTCATTAGAGCTCCTGTTGTGATTAATTTGGATGATGAAATTGAAATTACTAAGATTGATGAACAAGTGCATAATGAGTTGAATTTAATATTTTACTCTTATATTAGCTTAAACAATGATCCTCCTAATAATATTATTGAGCTTGGTGCTTGTCCTATTTCGACACTTGATGTTGTCCCTTTGGCTATTTGTCCACCTTCCACATATACTAAGCGAGATTGGGATGTAGATGACTTGCTATAGGTCAACTTGTATGTGCCTTACTGGTCCTTTTTCTATGTTCTTTGTGTGATTTCATGTGCATAATGTGATCCCCTACACTATTATGTTTGATGTACCTCTCTCTTCATGTGTATTCCTCTATTTGTACCTACATTCTTCTATATGTCATAAGCATTTATCTTTTCATTTGTCTTGTGTTTTCCTTTGGGGGATGACACAAGGAATCAAGAAATTTAGCTCTCTTTCATGTTGACCTAAAATCTTTTTCTTTGTTTTTTCTATGTGTCATTCTTCATGTTCTATGAGGATTTGGGGAATGATGATGTTTTTGAGCTCTAAAATAATATAGTAGCAAAGATATATTTACCCTGAATCTATCGATCCCTTATGATATAGCTTGATTTCGAAACATATGACTTGACATAGGAATTTTTTAGTAAGCTCTCATGTCCTCTTTATGGTTAACACAGACTATTTTCTACTTTAAAGTTATTGCTCACAACAATGGTGTTGCGATTACTTTAAAGTGGGGGCATACATTAGCATTATTTTTGACAATGATGTTTCTTTGTGTGTTTTTCTTTATTCTTGTGTTGTTTCCTTTTCATGGTAGTTTCATTAGGTTTGATGTCCTTTGAGAGCATGATATTTCTTAGTGTATGATTTTCCTCTTAGTGGTGATGCTACGCATTATGTTCCCTATGTTCTAAATCTTTTATTCTTGGACTTGTCCTCTCTTGAAGATATTAGGCACAATGATCCCTAAGGTGATACATTACACGAATTAAGTAATATCCCTTTAAATATATGTGTGTGTATGTGTGTGTATGTGTTTATTTTCATAAGTGTTTAACATAATACAACTTGTTAACCTTGTGAAGCTCAACGTCGTCATGTGTGTGGTGACCCATCAGAGGTATTAGAGGGATAGCTTTGGTATGGTAAGCATAGTGAGTGTGTAGACTTGACATGACTTTCTCAATAAGCCAGTTTCTTAGGGGCTCACCTAGTGGACGTCCTAAGGTTTCATTAGCTTGTGTGACTATGTGTGTCATTTTTATATAGTGGATATTGAGTTCTACTTGTGAACATGTTAGAAAAATAGTTGAGACATGTTCCACATCTTGTTGGATAGTCAAAGCTTGATCCACCCTTTTAGACAAACAACCTAGACATGTTCCACATCATATTGGACATTCAAAGCTTGATCTATTTCCCTCTTCTTATATATGCTTTGGTGTTGTATGATTGAGAATATTTGTCATTGTTGCATACATATGTGTCTTGAATGTCTACTTTAGTGTGAGTTTGACATGAGGTCCTCCTCTCACTAAAGTGGGGGCTAAATGTAGTGTAGGAAAAAGTATCCCTTTTTCACACTTAATTTGGGAAATATTAATAATAAAATGAGCTAAAATGATGCCTTAATTTAGTGTTGTAATAAGTGTTTTACATATTCACACTAATTTTAGGGCCTTATTAAATAAAATGGACTTAATTATTCCTTATTTGTAGTGTTGTAAGGTGTAGCTTTACACATTCACACTCATCTAGGGTCTTATTAATTAATTGAGGTTAATTTTCCTTAATTGGACCCCTTAGTTCAAATTCACACTCATTAGCCTAATTTTCCTTATTTGTAGTGTTTTAAGGTGTAGCTTTACACATTCACTTATCTAGCCTAATCAATTGAAAGTTTCAAAGATGAAAACCCGGAATTCATAAATTCCATGACATAACACATCATTGGAGAATCTGTGTCCTATGTAAGTGACCTAAAACCTATTTTCCCAAGCTCACTTAGACCTAGGACCCTAATTTAAATTATGTTTTTGGTGGTATTTCAATGATTTCAAATGTATATTCACATGTCAGCTTGTGTCATTTGAATTTCAGGAATTAATGTTAAAATATGTATAAATATAAGGTCATTTTCACTATGTTTCATCCTAGAAATTTTTCATGAGTACTTAGAGAATTCAAGAGAACATTAACAAGAGTATTTGAAGAGCATATTCAATGCATTCAAGGGAAGATTTATTGAAGATTATTACAGCAATCAAGATCCTATTATCATTTCAACATATTCTTGCATCATGCATGTTATTTGAGCTAATATGTTGTATTGTTCAAGATCCATTCAAACATTAAAATGTATTGTTTCAAATCAAGTTTCAAGATCAAGATCCACATCCATTGAAGTTATTTCATGCAAGTTGCAGATCTACATTCCAAGGTTTAAACAAGGGTTTGGTGAGTTGTGACATTACTTTGTTCATTCATCATTCCTTCATGTTTCATAGTTTCATTTCAAGGTTTAATTACAAAAATGGGGTTTGACTAAGACAAACCCTCATTCACCATAAAAAAATAAAATTCCCTCTTGATTTTTGTTTGCAGATTTTAGGTGGAAGATCTATTGAAGAGAAAAATTGCAAAGTTTCCAAAGTTGCATTTGTATTCATCATTCTTGCAACTTCATGGAAACACACCTATAGGATATATTTCCTACTATCTAACTATGAAAATCGGGGATCTAGGAATGCAGACACAGTAGAAGAGAACCCAAAAATCATTTTTATAGAGCCTTATCCAAGACACATTCACCATAGAACCAATGAGTGCTTAGTTGGCTTTGAAAAAACACTTTTAGTGACTAGTACACATCTTATTCCCTTTCTCATATCTTCATTTTGATTTCTGGTTCCATTAGTATTGAGCTTAATCTTTCAAATTCAATTTATAGTTTGCATTTTGGAGTTATTTTTCCATTTTTAATCTTTCGGACCAAAGTGTTGTTTAATTAGGACCCTCATCCTTGCAAAAAAAAGAAATTTGAAAATTCACACTTTGACTTGACTCACCTTTTGACTAATAGTCATTTCATTGTGTGTATCTCATTTCCTAATGAAATAGTGGAAGATAGGTCCATCATAATCCCATTTCCCATTCATTCCCATTTAATGCACCTATTTTTCACCTTTTCAAGCATAAAGTAGTAAGGTTGATACTAGATTTAATAATATTGTGGCACTTACTCTTTTAGGAGATCTATGACCATTGTATACAAAATACTTGCAAAGTTATGAGGAGACATACAGTTTAATGGTAACTAGTGGACTCCCTCACTATAACAAGGAATTTCATGACTAACTCTAAAAAACATGTAGCCAAGTTGTGGTATAACAATTCCTAAGAATTTATTGAAGGGGTTGTACTATGATCATGATAGGATCACTAGATCATTGTAATAAGGAAAATTATTTTATGGGTTGTAGTGTGATGACAATATGATAGAGCAAAGCACCTAGGAAAATCAATCGTGAAATAACCTTCACTAGATAGAGGGAAGCACCATGGTACTTCGCAAAGAGAAAAATGAAATATGAGATATTATTTACATATTGTACAAAGTTCCTTAAAAAGGCATAAAAAGTAGGTGATGGGTGAGGAACTTCCCAGCATAGGAAAACCTACCCGATTTAATAAATGCATAATTAATCTAAATGCAAACAATAAAGCATAAATATAATCTACTGTAACACCCCCTCTTAAGTGTAACTTAAGGAGAATGAAGATGAAAAATGATGCATAGATGGAGGACTCAATCACACCCCCCAAGGATGAAATACATCATGTATATACAATCAATTCCCCCCTCCATAAGAGGGAAAGAGAGAGACTATATAGCCCCCCCACAATATGTAATCACCTGCAAAACCGGTAAGTGCCTGAAGATAAAACATGATCCAATGTCGACAAACAACTTGTCTCCCATTTGGAAGAAACAAAACCAAATACAAATGGAGGTATGCTTCCCATTCTAGATAGGAATTGAAAGAAAGAAGCATAAAAATGTATGATGGTGTCTCTGAAATTTGCTCATGTGTCGCCAAAACCTTGGAAGATGATGCCACGAACCAATCAGGAACATACCCAACCACAAAAGAATGTGACAAACAAGGTACCGCTAGAAACTAATTTTGGACAATATCCAGAGACTAAAATGTGGTGACAATAGTTGTACCACAACTATCATCAAATAGGAGGGATATACCCTCAAATGTGTCCTCCAAATCTGAAATATGAGATTTTATGAACAGTGAACCAATGTCCACCAAATATGAATCCCAATTAGAAAGACAACGGAATACTAATGGTGATGAATCATTGGATGTGTGCAATGAATCATCAACACAAAAAAATGGTCCTGTAGAACAAGAATGATAGGAGTCTCAATCAATGACTCTACACAACAAATCATTGAAGGAAAAGGTACATCAACTATCTCTAATGGAGAAGAAGGAGCATTTGAAGAACTCTCGTCGTCCTCATCTAAATATTCAAATTATTCCAACACTTCAAACTCCTACATAGTAGCATGATCATAGGGTATCTTGTCTGAAAAATGAAGAGGCACAAGCCAATCTTAAACAGGATTATCTGGGAATGGCTGATCATCAAGATCTCCATGTATTTCCTAAATTTTAATCCAAAGAGTATATGGACACTCAAAATGATGAATAGCATCCAAAGTGGCATCATCAATATGCATTTTAATAACTCCTATGACATTATCACTTTTGCAATTCTATGCAAACTTCTTACTATCAGTAACAAGAAGGGGAACAAGATTATATAAATATATGGCAAAAGATGAAGCCATCTCAAGTGCTTCAATATATCATCTCTTTATTGTGTATAGTTTCACCTTTCCAACATAATCACAGTAGGATGCAAAGAAAACCTCATAATCAACTATGACAAACCTCCATAAAAAAAGACAATAACCTTCAACAACAAATAGAAATTCCCAAATATTGCAAATGAAGGGAGACCAATATTGAACTTCAATAGATTAAATACAACACCAAACAACAAAAACTGAAAGAAATTCCTCAACCAGTACAAAGGTTACAAAAATACCTTTTTGTTGATATGTGGTTTATGAAAATCGGCCTTTGTTTGCAAAAGATATGAAAAAATGAAGAAAAAGGCCTATAGAGGCACATTCAGCATCTTTTGTAGCTCTCAATCACACCAGATGACCACCATGAACATCCTCGGCACAAAAAAAAATGTGACCAACCATTCAGGCCTTACAAGCAATCAACAAATAGGGCATAATCACCGAGCACCGATCACCACATGTAAGAGACAACCTCTTCACAACTTGTGAGTCTTACTCACATCGACAGTGCTATTTAAGAAGCAAAAACTTCCTCTTGCAGCCAATGTGGGATTAAAATCCCAGAACAACTTCCAAAAATTCAAAACTGGGGCCCACACTAATCGG
>VDFB02000013.1:68496758-68592917 GCA_007258455.2 Sequoia sempervirens | reverse complement strand
CTACACCACCTATTGTTGTGATATAAATGGTATATTTGGAGGATTTGATGTAATGATTTGATTGGTGCTTGATGGATTGCCTTGGTTTGATTGATTTTGGACAATGTTATGATTTGGGATGATGTTTAGATTTGGCATGATAGGTTGAAATTGAACATTGTTGATGTTTGGAATCATATTGCCTTGATTTAGGTAACTTTGATTTTTCATGGTGTTGCCTTGACTTGGATTAATACATGGAGTTGTTAACATCTTTTTTGGACTTTGAACAACATTCATATGATTTTCAAACATATCCATCCCAAATTTTACCAAGTTTGGACTCAAAATGTTCATGTTTGGTAAAGTTGGACTTGGTACATTCTCATTTGGCATGTAGGGATTTGATGGGATGATGTTGTTCATTTGAAGGCTCATGCATTGATTGTTTGGTTGATATACTTGTAGGTTTGGACTTGGATTTAAATCTACTATAGGGAAAGGTGTTCCAAACTTTTGAATGGGCATACTCAAATTTGTTGTACCATTGAGGTTTGTAGGAGATAGTGATCCCATGTACAGATTGCATAAATATGAGTTTTGATAATCAATTGGCATTGTAAGGCTTTGAAAGTTTAGTTGATTTGGATTACTCATGATGTATGGAGCAAGTTTATATTCCCTTTTTTTTTTGAGTTGTAGTTTGGACCATAAAATACAGATCAATTTTCTAGAATGTGGGAGGTGAACCTCTAATTCTTTGGGTTGATCCAAACTATAGGTACAAAAAAGAAAGTCTAAGATTTTAAGGATCAAAAAGATTGTGATGAGATATGAAAGATCGATGATTGGTGAATGATTGTAACTCTTAGGAAACCTTGAAGAGGATACTAAACTTTAGGACTTGCATTGATGTTTGATCTGATTTGGGATTGGTTATATTTGACTTGGATAGTGAACTCATAATCTCTAAGAGGTTGGATATTGTCCTAGATTAAATTTTTCCACAAGATACTAATTTGACTAAGTGTAAGAAGAAGGATTCATCTAAACACACCTAACCAAACAAGATCATTTTTTTATTTGATTTTGATTTTGGATTTATGAAATCCTAACCCCAAGATGTTTGATGTTATCAAGGGATAGACTTGCTCACAAGGATTGACAATTTGAATAAATATGTGGAGAAGGGTTCATCTACACAAATATAATAAAAAAATGATTTTGATTTGGTTCAAATGATTTTCCCAAAGTTTAGCATGAGGTATTTTTTCAAGATTTCCAAGAATTGTTTATGAGGTGATTTTGATTTGATGTTTGGGGGATGGATGAAAGTTTTGATTTTGATCCAAAGAGACTTAGAGAGACTTAGTTTTCTAGACCAAGATATTGAAGAATGTGATTTTATCTAAGAGTAGTTCAAACCAAAAGACCAATGCTTGCTCGAAAGATGATAAAACGATAAAAAAGCACATGTGTGGGGTTCAATTGATTTAATCTTTGCTTAATGAGTTCCTTTTATCACAAACACACTCGTGATTAGCTTTTGAAACTAGATGCTCAATGTCCTAACTCCTTCTCATCCCACAAGGTGCATTATGTTGAAATCAAGGAAATCAGGACAAAGGTTACCTAATGTTGACTTTAGTAGGAGCAAATTGAGATGAAATTCAAATGCCTAGAAACCTCTAAGGATATGAATCCCAAGGGAAAGGAAGGGAATGCAAATTCATTCAAGGATATTTTCTTGTCCCAAAGGGTTTGAAATTTAAATGATTTGTTTAATGTTTGTCTCAATGTTTTGGATCCAAGCATTGTGTTTTCAAACTGACTCACAAGCAATATAACATCCTAGCTCAATTGGTACATTTTTCTTGGTGGGATTTCCTCATACCATTTGTAGTAGAAGAGATGATTTTACATGTAACCAAGGAAAAAATATAAAGGCATGTTAAGAATGAAGTCTTAACCTCTATATTTTAACCAAAATCAGACATGGCAAGTAACTTCTTGGAATCTAAGCTCCAATGCACCACTTTGTTAAACTCATTGGATGGAATGGTTGGTTACTATAAACAAGGTTCTTAATGAAAACAAACTATGAACACCGGAACCAACACTCACCTGCTTGACCACTTAAGGCTATTCAACCATTCCCATTCCACTTAAGGTGTGGGATTAGGTGCAGCCTATTGCTGGCATGGATTGGTGCTAATTTCTCATGATTTCACACCCTTTGATATAACCCACTAGTAAACGTGCTTGCAAGAACTTGCCTATGAGTTTCCTATTGCGAGGTGTTTCTCATAGTAAGCTCTCTCTTAAAGGTGACTCAAAGCAATAAAATGCATTTTAAGTGTTTCTCTTGCACCCCAAATAACATGAATTGAAAGGGGAGAAAATATGCACTTGAAATGCACCAAAGACAATATCACTTAATTTAAACACTTGTTCATTTTAACCTCAAAAGCAATAGTGAGTTATTTTTAAGCACCAAAAATCAAATGTGAAGTTTGTTTGTTCAATTTTTAGACCAAATTAAAATCTAGTAAGTTTCTAGGATTCAATTTTAGCCCAAATTTGGAAAAAAAAACAATGATCTACTTGGCCTAAAACAAAAAAAAAAAGTGAGAAACAACCGCTTCAAGAAATTACAGTAAGCATTTAAAAATTCTTTGTCAAGTTCATGTTCCAATTCACCAACTCAAATCGTCTTGTTTGATTCTCATGTGAAAGAAAACCACCATTGTTTCTTAATGCCAACCTACAAACATTACAAAGCTATGAGAAATAAGATTTATTTCAAGGAATCAAGATAAATAATAGTTGGTAGTCATAGATAAACATGAAACATAAGCTACGTGAAGATAGATAATAGTTGATGCAGATGTACTTCTTGTTACTTTTTGTATCCACTATACCATAACTGTTATAAATATAAGATTAGTGATACAAAATTGGAACTTTAAAATCTTTTGACAATGATATGATTACTAATAACAAAATTTATTTCCACATTAAAAGGAACTTTCCTATTCTCCGATATCATCTATTTTAGCAAATTTCATACAAATCTCGTAAATCCAGAGAATTAAATGTGAAGTTTAAAATTTTTCACCATTCAAATTGCATATTTAGTGTTGAGGGTATGAATGGTCAACCAAACTACAAAGTAAACAGAGGCAGTCATAATAAAATAATAATATCCTGAAGCTGACAAAAGTCCCTTCAATTCACTGTTAAGCTGGAAAAATGGTAGAGATAAAGCTCCACAGAGGTAATTTACTGTGTGACGACACCAACCAAAGACAATGGACAATAGAATGTATTAATGGCACAATAAATATGAGATTTAGTATGCCAACCTATTGTCATCTTTGAATTACCTGGGAGAAACCTGCAAACAACATCAAAGAGTTGAAAAAAATGTAGTAAATTCAATTTTTTGTTATTCTTTGTCACTGTCACCACCCTACATTATGTTAGTGATATACATGACACTTTAGATCCATTAATAAATACAATTTAAAATGGAAGCTTTAAATGATCTTAATGAATTTTCTGATGAATTTGGCTGGAAGACCATTATAGAAATGATTGCATCATAGATTTTCAATGATCATTAAAACTCAAGCGAGACAGATAAGTATGGACAACATAATTAGTTCACTACCAAAAAGATCTTTATTTTCCAAATAAATGTACACAATATGTTTCTCTTCAGAGTCGTTCATTTCAACTAACTAACACCCTCAAATTGCATGTTAAGATTGGATGTTGGCGTTGCTATACCAAATTTTTCCAACTGCAATACTTCAAAATAAATAAATAAAACGTACTGCTACTTAGACTTGACAAGTAGTTAGATATACGTGAAATAGCTCAAAATTAGACTAATAAATGTGAACACTTTAAGACATCGATCAGTGCATTCACACAAGATAGAAATATTAGATATAGCAAATCTGTTTAGGTACCACTCAAAGATTTGTGCTATAAATCATCAATTTTTTGAGTAGATTTCCACAAAGACATCATTTCGTGCCTCCTTCCCAGCTACTTATTTGCAAGAAATAATGGCAACTAACAATATGGTGAACATATCACCTAAAATGGTTGCTTTCCCTTGTGTATTTTTTTTTAAGGTAGAAAGTTCTCCACAAACCAGTCCTATCAAATGCCTAAATCGATATCCCAAGGTCACATCTCCACTTAAAATTAAAAAAGAATCGTGTTGATTCAAGAGAATAATCACCCTAACAAAATAGTAGAGATAAATCACAGTCATGCAAAGTAAGACAAGGATTGAAGGATGCATGTATTTTGAGCAAAGTGTAGTATATTTATACACCAAGTCTGAAGAGGAACTAATAAGGGGTTTAATGGTGGTTGACAAAACATTGTACAACTACGATTGGAATTTACATTTTTCTGAATATTTGCTCCAAATGATCTGCCACAAACATTCCTTCCTTACAAATCTAAGCAATGTTTCTCCCATTTAACCCATAGATAGATCCAATGACACATTTAGGAACAACAACCTCAATAGTTGTGCTTGTTACAACAACTGGTTTAATTCCACTAAAAGAAAATTAATGGCAATAACTAACAACAACTATCAAAATGTGATTCCAGATATAAATTTGCATAATCACCAGTAACAACATAGAAACCTCCCCAAAATTCCTCTTTGAGAATATCTTCTCATAGTCTATAATATTCCTTCCACTGCCACTATGCACACAAGTGTCAGTCTAATTAAAAATGACTCATGCAGATGAAATTTTCCCTTAAACTCTTATTCACTCATGAGTTTGATTCTACATGAAAAGAGAGGAATTCAAATGTCCATTTTCATGCCCCTACATTTGTGGACACCTGAATAGAACAACTCACTTTTATAATGTGTGCTTGAGCTTATTCAGGATTAGCTTCCATACATTTATTAAAAGTTTGCATGTTTTAATATTTTGGAGACAATAGTGTATATGGAAATCAAAAAGGGATCATTTTGGCCCAAATATCTAGACAATTATAATATGACTTAACGTAGATGGAGCCAAATTTAGCGGTGCAAATTGATCTATGATGCAAATAGAGACTTCACAATGCGGATAGCTATTTCACAATGCAAACAAGTAGGTTTCCTGAGCTAATAAAGTGGAAAGTCTATGCTTGACATCTATTAATGAATCGTGAGCAATATCATATTCAATGTCCCACATCTAGATAGAGTAATATATAAGTAGCAGGGTTTCTAATTTTTTTTTGCAGTTTGAACAAGCACCATGAAGTACAAGAAAAGTAACTGCTTAAGACATAGTAAGCAAATTCTAAAAAATATTACATGGACATATATTTCAGGACAAAAAAAAGATAGTTGTTTCTATTTCATGTGGTAGAAATAAATATGAATTAACAACTTTCAAATATTGAAAAAAGAGAAATGAGAGGCATTAGTTCATGCCCTTCTTCTAGCACCATCTGTAGCACCATAAACTTGCAAGATAAAAATCTATCTCATATATCAACATGATGTTAATTTAAAGCAAGCAAATAAAATAGAATTCTTTATGAAATAACTCTTTATGCTTTACAAAAAAAACAACAAAAAAACTAATTGAAATCTTAAAAATAACAATGAATAACTTATTCCATAGTGGATTGGTGCTTCTATGGAAAGAAGCCCTTTCCCAATCCTTGATAAGCTCTTGATGATGGATATGTGTGATTCTTGACTATAGTGCAAATACTCAAGTTGTGGATGATCAAATGCCAAGGATGAGCTCTCTATTTATAAGAGTGGATGATGGAGAGACATGAAAAATGGGTGAATGTGGGACTAAAGATCCACTAATGACAAGATTCCACTTGTCAACATGTGATAGGATGAAGGTTGAGCACATTTTGATCCATGTGCAAGTTTGAAATTTGAATTTGATGAAGTGACATGTTTAGGGGGGATTAAAGATGAATTAAATGCCAAGTTGAGTTGTGTAAGAGACATGTAAGAGAGATGTAAGAGCTCATAAATGCTTTGTTGGATGGACAAGTCATGTGGGAGGGAAAATTAAAATTGGGAGAATATTCCCTCAAACATGCCATGTTGAAATTGGGTATGTGTAGGATCATCATGGACAAAATAGGCCCTTAAGTTGCAAAAAAAATAGAAAAAATAGAGTTAGGAAACTTGATGTAAAAATTTGAATAAGTTATCTATATTATTTCAAAAATATGTCAGAATAGAATATGTAGGAAATTGAATGTAGTTTCTAAACTACTAGATTTTTTATTTATTTTAAAATCTATTGGGTAAAAAATTGAAATTTAAATGTAGTAGTACTTAAATTTCAGGGAAAAAATAAGAAGTAGGTGTCTGTCTGACCACCCTAACCACAATAAAATGATAATATTTTTTTATAATATTTTAGATATAAGTAGAGAACTCATGTCTCGATGCGATACATGTTTTTTTGTAATTTTTTTCTAAGTAAATAATTAATTATGAATTTTTTATTACAACTTTTAAAAAATATAAAAAACTTGTATGTCTAACCACCTTAACTTGGTCAAAACTTCATGAAATTCAATTTTTCTTTTTCTAATCTTAGAGTATGCAAAGAATAGAATGTGACACATGTTTTGGATTTGAAAAATGTGATACCATTTGAAAGCTATAAATTTTTTTCAATCAATCTATCAATCAGGACTTTAGTCATAATTTGAATAGAAAATGGATAATAATTACTTATTAAATTCAAAGTAAAGCATAATCTATATTGGTGCAAAACTAAGAATCTCCTTTAAAAACCATTTTCATTTCATCAATTTTGGGTAAACAAATGTCGTTAGCCACATACCCATCATATTGCCACTTTTTGGCCCATCATGATCCTACACATATCGAAGTAATTAGGAGAAATAATAAATTAAATAAATTGATTTATTGTGCAAGTGGGAAAATCTAGAGTATGGGACATGGATTAGAGTTAGCATCTTGTATTTGATTAATTAAGATGATGTTAGGTGATTTTCAATTTTGACTTAGATGCTTGGATTTATTTAAATCAAAAGGGAGGAAATTGATGCACTATCCATTTAATTAAATACATTTGATTTCATTTAGAAATGAAGAGACTTTAGGAGATAATTAAATAAAGTGATTTATTTAATTAGAAGATGACCTTAGGAGATCAATAAAATAACCTATTGATGGTGTTTTTTGCACAGAAACAACTAAGACAAAATATGATATTCTATCTCTCTTGAAAGGTAAATCTCTATCAGCAAGCCTGAAGAGATAACCCCAAGGTTTCTAATGCCAGGTCTTGACAATGCATAAACAACTCAATGATAATGTGAAAATGTTGGTAATCACAAAGGGGCCTTACTACAAGCAAACACTGAATCTTAAAGCTTATCCGATTTTGCAATATGGTGATACTTTTAATCCTAAAACTAACCCAAATGATAAAAGAACTAGCAAAAGATAAGGGTTTTAGAGAGACTCCTAAGATTAAAACTACTCCTAATATTAACAATTCAAATGATGAAACACTTGAAATGGACCAATCCCTCAAAAAATAATTCTTGCTTGAACTAGATGGATCTACAATCTTACAAAAATAGTGCAATCTTCTAAGGCATTAAAGATTTTCAGATCATGAACATTCATCCAAAAACAACCCTGTTGCAATTGAAATGAATAAACTTTCACAATTTAACTAAGCACAATGAATATTAAAGTCCAAGCTAACTTTGCAAAGCAACCAACAATTAGCTAGTTGCAAAAAGTATGGACCAGGGATTGCTACAAACACTTCAAGCATCAAACCATAAACACCATTGAATCATAATCTAACACATATCTAATATTTCTCAAGAAATCTCAAAAGATAGAACAACAAGAACCATGCAAGATAAATCAACACAAGAGAATTCACCAAGAGCACAATGTCCTCAATTTTATTGAATCACCCAATAACAACAACAATTCCAGTGTTGTGTTACAACACTTGATCAAAATGAAATATCTTCTAACTCTAACTCTTGCTATATTGCTTAATTCGCTCCAAAGTAAAACTATCTAGACCTTACAAATGAGGTGAAATGCCATATTTATAGAAAGCTCCCAAGATATGTCAGCCTAATTAGGGTTTACAATAAAAAATAGCCACAAACAAGTCAGCCCAAGAAGTTCTAGAACATGAAATAACATTAAATGCTTGGGACTCATCTAGGTTGGCTTGGGGTCTCCAATGTAATTTGGTCCAATGCATGTGATGGACGAAGAAGGAATAATGGGGAAGCACAAATTTCAATGTAGCCCTGTATTAAATGGTCTTTCCCCTATCTTTATCTATTTGATCTTGCACCTTCAAGAAGATTCTATCTAAGTCAGCTAGGGGTGGAGTAACCAACACTTTTAATTTCCTCTCCATAGATTTAATCTCATCCTTTGATTGATTGATGACTTTATCCCAATCTATCCTAAGGGCTTGATATTTATCCATAACTGCAATGTAAGTGGCTGCATCTTCTAGTTGATGTTCGGTAACTAGGCCATCAATGACTAGAGAATATACATCTCACCACCATCCCCTAAGTTGTTCTAGATTTAAATGTTTTAGTGCAAACCTTTTCCTCCCTGTCATGATCTCAAAGAAAGAGATACACTTATTATAAATATCAGTCAAGTTTCCCTCTATTTGCTTTCCTTGCTTATACACTTTCTTCAACACCTTTTGCCTGATTTGAAAAACCTCATACCATTCCCAGGGTTCTGTAGCTTTAGAAGAAGGAAGGATTCCATCACTAACCAACTTTTCTTCGGTGTACTCCATGATAGTCCTAGTTTTCTGTAGCAGGAGGTCAATATCTTCTTTATCCTGAACTAGCACACCTTTCAACCACTCCACAAATCTAATGGAATCTCCACCAATTGACAAAATATCCTTGATTGCATCATCTCCCTTGGATCCTACCCCCTGCAACCAGTTTAGTGTGGCATGTGTGGTAGTTTTCATCTTCTCCAGCTCAATTATGGTTTCTTCTGGCAAGAGATTCATTGTAGATGATGAAGAACTGATCTGGTTGATTGATTGCAAAGGTTTCATCAAATCCTGCAAATACTTCTTCAATTTATCATTCTCCTTCTTCAACCTTTGCTTGGTCTGCACTTCTTTCCTCAATCTATCCAAGATTATAGCACTAGAGTCTTCATATTCTTCAATTTCCTACTCCATGGTGGTAGGCCCTAAGTTAATAGTTTGTATACTATAATAACCACCAGTCACATCATGTCCTTATTCTTATCAGGAGCAGGAGTAGCAACATAAACCACTCTGTTATTCAATTCATCTCTTTCAATCTTTGAAATAACCATGGCCTTCCTTTTTGTTTTACCTTTCCCAATTTTGGCCAACAAATCATCCTAGTTTGGGAGAGTGTCCTCCACTACAATCTGTTTACTCCTCATCTATCACTGAGCCAACTAGGAGTAGTGGAATCTGACTACTGCTCACCTTGCTTATCTTTGTCATGCTGGTCCTTGGAGGAATCCACATTAAAATTCTGCCAAATAGAAACTTCTTCAACTTTATCTCCCTCTTCCTCCTTATCTCTTGTATTTTCATCCTTTTCGTGTCATGTTCTTGTTCCTTATGCTTTGGTGAAGGATTCCTTTCAGGTATCTCTACTTTCTTAGGAGATCTATTTCCATCATCACCGATAGGTGAGTCCTCACATGTCATTGATGGGGACTACAAGATTATTTCTATCTCTACCTCGACACTATGGAGTGAACCCTCTCGAAATTATTCCTCTCCTTGGTCTTGCTAATCCTTTACATCCTTAGATTCACTTAGTGCATTGTGAGTTTCATGAGGAGGGGCACCATCATGTTGTTCTATAGCAAGGGAAGCTAGGGGGGCATCCTTTCTTGGCACACTACCTTGGGAGAAGGAGTTCTTGATCTTCTTGTGCATACTTGTGTTTTCTCTCCTGAACTCTCCACATTCACTACTAGTGGTCCAACTTCATCCTTTACCTTAGAAGATTCCTTCTTCTTTTGAGACAATCTTAATTTTCTTCTTCTCTTAGGCACAGGAGTAGCACCCTCATCTCCCTTCTCCATAGGTTCCTCTCCTTGAGTAGATACCCTCTCCCTAGAAGCAACATTCCTCCTCTTAGCACTAGGCTTCCTTTTCTTTTCCTTCCTAGCTTCTGCTTGAGCACCCTTGATCTTGATCTTAAAAGGAGAATCAAGCTTAGCTTTATCCTTAGGTTCCTACTTAACTGACTCTTCTAAGGTAGAATGGGACTCCAAGTCTCCCATTAGGTCATAGGTGCATTGCACACCTTCAATTTCTAATTCCAAAATCTTGTGATTAAGCCACAAATTTGTATACTTAATCACCAGAGCCATGACTTGTTCCAATTTTGTCTTTTCTTCCTCCATATCGTCTATTTCACCAACTGATTTATCTTTCATAGCTTCATAATCATGGCCTTGAATCACATCCCCATCATCATCTCTCTAGTCTGAGATGACCTTAACATTTTATAGTTTAATTAAATCCACTGGAAGCCTAGATAATTTCTTCTTTTTAATATCAAACTCATCCTTTTAGTTGGCCCAGTAGTCTTCTATATCATCTTTGTGGTTGTATTCCCTACTGGCCTTCTTCTAAGCTTCACTAGTCCTATCAAATCTGGACCTTTAGAATTGAAGGATAGACCCAGAGTGCTCATCTCTTCCTCAGAGAAATGTGTTGTCTGTATAGAAGGGAAGGCCTCATTGTCACCTATCCTGAGGGGAAAGTCGTTTAAAAATCTTATTTTGTGCTTCTCCTTCTTGACTATAGCATCAAAGTCACATATTTTCCTTGTGACTTCCAAGAGTATGATGTGATCAGTAGGATACCTAGGAATTCTATAAAGGGCTCTCTAGTAACCATCTACCTGATGTAAGAAAAGGTGGGGAAATGTATAAACCAAGATCCATACTTCTTTATCAAATCCTTGGCATGGTTAGATATTCTAACATGCTCTGCACCTTGAAGCAGCCTAGTGATGTACATGGTGAATGCATCATTCACCCTCCTATACCTGGAGTTTCCTAGGTGTAGCTATGGATAGACCTCATATATTACATCCTACCCAAAGGTTCCTCTGGTACTCAGTCCTTTGTATGGGTGGAACCTTGCAAGTGCATAAACTAAATAGGAAGTCATAGTGAAGCTCTTTGTCTATAGCACATTGCACAATTGATCATGTATCATGGCACTTATGTTTCCTTCCCAATGATAATTAATTTTCTCCTCCATTCTCACTATAACAAAGAACATCCAATTCTCAAAAACTCTAGAACTCTTCAAACCTATCACCCTACTAAGGAGTGTGATGGAATCATAGTACTCTGGTTTGAACTTTTCCTTGTATAATTATTTCAGTAGCTTTGAGATGTGGGGCTTAGGTTTCTCCAACCAAGAGTTGACCACCTATAGAGCCTTGTTTGTATCATCCTCAAAATAACCCTTGGCAACATTCAGGTCTAGAGCCACCACATGAGATCTATCAAGCATGTCAAAATTTTGTGCCACAGATATAGGAGAGAAGTTGGCCAACACCCTACCTTGAGGACCAATCACCCTATGTGTGCCTCTATCATAGTGTCTGGCACATTCTAAAACTAGCTCATAACATTGAACTGTAGGGGAAACACTAGCCACATGAGCCAATCCTGATTCCACTAACCTCTTGGCCAACAATGGAGGGTCCTGTTGTGCCATTTTTCCTTGAATTCCTCATAATCCCATATGCCCACATTGGTGTCACCAATTTCAGACAAAGTGGATGCCAACTTAGACTTAGGAGCCTTACTCTTTATGTCCAGCTTAATTATTTCTACTTCTGAGAGTGAGGATCCTTCAACACTTGAATCTGTTTGCATGCCCATTGTCTTGCTAGCCATCTCTCTACTCAATTCAGCCTGCATCCAACAAGGAACCACAATAAATTCCCCTTTATAATATCAACATAGAGGTTTATCCAACCATAGAAAATACAATCATAATCAACCAACCCAAAGAAAAGATCAAAATTCCTTAAATTTAAAATGAAGCACCATTACTAAGAAATCTAGGATTTTGAGCCATCTAGGGAAATCAAGCCAGGAAGGAAACTTGGGAAAATCTTTGATAGGAAGATTTTAATGATTAAGCATGAATATCAAGAATCAATCACCACAAAATGGAAGAAAATAATGCAAAATCTTTTAAATTATTAATATCAAGCATGAGATGCTAAACCCATAACATTGAATTCATTATCCTCTGAATTCTCCATATTGTGAGACAATTTCGGGAAAATCTACCAAGGAAGGAAATCTACAAAGTATACAAAATTTTGGTCTTTTGCATACATCTAGGAAAATGAGTAGACAAAGGAAAAATTGAGAAATTTCGAAGGTGCAGGAATTTTGCGAAGACATTGAAATCCCAAAAATTGCTATTTCTCTTGATTTCGCCTGGAATAATCGAACGATCACAAATTAAAGGCACTTGGGCTTGAATCTAATTTTTTTCAAGTCTCCTATTGGTTATCCATTGGTTCTCAACATTCTTAAAGGAAAATTGGTGAGGGACGGTGATTCCCTAAATTTAATCATCAATTTCCTAAGCTTAAAACCTAAAATTTGCCATTAATGAAGGGGAGTTAGCTCAGATTTTGATTGCCATTCTTACTAAGCCCAAGGATGGGTTATTCAAAGGAGACACAGGTGAGTTTCACCTAAATTAAATTGAAAACAAGCTCACAAACTCACTCAGGGCCGACAATCACACAAGCTCAAAAAACCATAAAATCAACCAAAACGAAAACAACCATGCACACAGGGTTGAGCTCAAAAATGCAACATGAGAATGCTAGGAACCATTAAAATCATTGATTAACAAGAGAATACAATGATTGGGCCATCAACATTCATATAATGACAGACCAAACCCTAATTTAAACACTAGATGCCAAAATATGCAAAACCCAGATTCAAAATGCTCTAAAAGCGTCAAAGCACCATTTATATTCAAGAAAAAAAAGCAAGGCTAGAGCCACATACCCAAATGAAGTGAATTTAACTGCAGAAATGGCTGGAAACAAACTTCAATGTCCTAGAAAGCAACTAAAGATGCAAGAAATCCCTCAATAGATCCTTGAATAAATCACTCGAGCCAGCAAATCAATCAACCACTCAGCATCAAAATCCTTAATGGAAATGAAAATCAAATGACAACAAGAGATCTTCCAAAACCCACTAAATACTGGCCATAAGAATTGTACCACCAAGCATTAATGCAATCGACAATACAGGCCAAACGCAATCTGGGAATTCAACAAGGAGACAAAATTTTGGGAAAATATGATCCATGCGGAATTCCACGAGGTAAGAGAATTTCCACAAAATAGTTGAAAACATCAGCCACCAGGTTTTCAAAGCATCCGGGGAATTCCTTCTAGAGGTATTTTTCCCGAAAAGAGCAAAAAACCTGAAAGGAGTTCAGAACATTAGATTTTCAAATCCTAGAAGGGAGGCATTTGCACGAATAAGATAATCATTCAAGCATGTGTTAAGTCAACAAAACCTCAAAAAAAACCAAGGGCCAAAACACCAAAAATGAAATTGAAAGAGGGTCCTTGCTTTTAGCGGGGCATGTGTGTGAAAATTGCACAACATAACCTTGATTTATTTAATTGATGGGCGAATATGAATTAGTTAAATATGAGGAATGCATGCTGTCAATTTTGCATGTCTACAAGAGCCAACAAAGAGAAGAATCCTTACAAATTTCCTTGGTAATTTTCTTTTGTTGAGCCCTAAGATAGTGACTATCTGATGTTGCTTCCATAAGGTGGTGTTGAAGAAGAAGATTTCTTATTTGTGCCAATTGACTACATGGCCCAATGCCTTGCAATATTTATCCAAAGTATTTTTAATGCTTTTTTCTTCATTCTTCAAGACCACACCCAAAAGAAAGGTGTCATCAACAAATTTTTGATGGGTTATTGTATTCATGTTTGTGTTATCCTTTAACCCTTCTAATCTCTTCTTTCCCCTACCTCTTGAATGAAGTGATCCAAATATTCTATCATTATGATGAATAAGATTGGTGATAATAGCTCACCCTATCTTAACCCATTGGTTGAAGGGAAGAAACCATGAGGAAACCCATTCACCAGTACTAATAATCTAGGGGAGTTGATGTAACTTTATGTCTATTTACACCACTCCCTATATAATTTTTTTTTTTTATAACACATTAATGAGGAATTTCCTATCTACTTGATCATAGGCCTTTCGAATGTCTAACTTGAGAATCATCCTTCCTATTTTTTCTTTCTTGATGCTATGAATAGCCTCATGGTCTATGACAATATCTCTTGTGATTTATCTCCCTAGTGTCAAACTACTTTATTCTTTCGAGACTATGTCATGGATTTATGTCTTCACCCTTTTTGTGATGGTTTTTTCTACTATCTTGTACACTATATTACACAATGATATTGGTCTAAAGTCCTCCATTTTATCCTCCACCTACTTCTTTGTGATGAGTGCAATGAATGTGTTGTTCAAGTCTTTTAGCTTTGTAACTTTATTTCTTTATCCCTCTACAACACTAAAAATGTCATTTATTATAATATGTTAGAAATTTTGAAAAAACACGTAGGAAAACTATCAAGACCTAGTTCTTATCCATTGCAAGTTCCATGGTCACCCACCTTAATTTTAGAGTAAAAGGTATTTCCTAATTAATTATTTACTTAATTATTAGGTCCCTTTTCCTTTAATTATTTAAGCTTACTTAGGCCAAGTTCTATTTATGTCTGATGTCATATGACAAGGACACATATCATGATTGTGTTTTATCCTCACCTAGAATATTTAGGTCTATTATCCTTTTATAAGGATTACTTATTATATAATCATTAAAATGCACATTAACCATGATTCAGGATATTTTGGATCAATATCTTCCACATAGACATGTCATCATCAATAGAACTATTCAAAAGGCTAATTTTACACCCATCTAATATATGGGCTACTTGTGTTGTGTAACAATAACCAATATAATCTTGATTGTATTAAATATTACAATTATAACCAAAGTATTTTAATAATCTACTCTAGACATTTGTGCAAATCCCTTGAAAACTAATCTCACATTATGTCTTTTGAGAGAACCATCAACATGATATTTCACCTTAGAAATCTATTTGACATCAATCACTTGTTTTTCTTTAGGAACTTGCACTAATTCTCATGTATTTTTTATGAAAGTAAGAAAAAGTTGCATTGACCATACCACACACTTTGACTTCAAGGTGAACAGAAGTCGCATTCAAGCGTTTCCACATCATGATAAAAAATTAAAATAAAATCAAAAGTTACATCCATAGAAAATAAAATGAGAAGTCACTTGTTTATCGAAAAGAAAAAATTAAAAAATAGAAATGACATCCATAGAAAATATGTTTTCTTGAATTTCCCTATTGGTATAGTCAACATAGAATACACAAGCTATTACTCCCATGGAAGCTAGTTGTTGAGAATCATGTGTCAACCTTGCAAGCTTTTTTCAGAAAATTCTAGAATTTGTTTGTGGTAGTTCTCCACATGTTTATGTGTTGGAAAAAGGTGTATGAGTTGTTAAAAATGTGCCTTGTCCCTATTAGAATATAGGAGGGTTGTTTTTAGATTATAAACAACTCATTGTATGAATTTAATGGGGGTCTAAACTAAAGGACAAAATTATGGACGAAAATGCTATTTTAACTTGGTTGGTTTTCCATCTTGGAAGTTACAAGTGACAAGTGGGTAACATGTGGCATGGTTGTTTTTCCCATGGTTTTGTAAAACCACAAATGGTTTCTAGGTTGTAAATCACTATAAAAGGAGGGCTTGGGGAGGTGTTTGAATCATCGAGTTCAGTTTGCAAGACTGGGTGCTAGAAGAAGTCTCTCCGAGTCTGAGTTTGAGTTGTGGTGATGCGCTCCTGTAAGAACTTGCATTGCAAGTGTATTGTAATCTTCTTGATTTGATAATACATTGTGCGAGTTTTGGAGGGTGGGGTTTTTCTCTCGGAAGGGTTTCCCCATGGTAATTACTGTGTTATGTGTTTATTGTGATATTTCATTTATGCATGTTTATTTGTCCATTGAAATCTTTGTAATAGTTAGTTGAATTTGCATAATCATCCTCTCAAGATTAGCATAGGAAGTGATTTTGCACACCTTTGCTTCCTTACAAGTGGTATCAGAGCCTGGCCAGTTTTGGTTCTATTTGTTGGGTAGAGGGTTTTTTGAGCTAATCAAGGTTTGAGTGGGAGCTTGTGCAGAGGTTTTCATTTCTGTATTGCAGGATTGTAAAGATGGCAAGCACATCGGGGATAATTGATGTAGAAAAGTTTTCTGGCACAAACTTTGAGATGTGGAAGCTAAAGATGGAAGATCTGTTAATTGATCGAGATCTATGGGATGTGGTGGATGAGAATACGCTAAGGCCCGCAGATCCAACTTTAGCTGCACAATATGATGTAATGGATAGAAAAGCTAAAGGTCTCATAATATTGTGTCTTGTAGATTCAATTCTGATTAATGTCCATGAAGAATCTACTGCAAAGAAGCTTTGGAAGAAGCTAAGTGGGATCTATCAAGTGAAATCACTTGTGAACAAGATTTTCTTGAGGAAGAAGTTGTATTCCTTGAGAATGGAAGAAGGTGGATGAATTTCTGAGCATCTGGAAAGCTTTAATATGTTGGTGACTAAGTTGACCTCAGTTGGGCTGAAGATGGATGAAGAACAAAGGTGTCAAATCTTGCTATGTTCGTTGCCAGACTCATGGGACAGCCTCGTCATGGCTATAGGGAGCACTTCAGTTGTCTTGAAGATGGAGGACGTTTTTGGTTCTCTACTTTCTGAGGAGATGAGAAGGAAGGTCTCTTTGAATGCCAAAGAGGCTTTGAGTGTTTGAGGAAGACCAAAAGAAAGAGGAAAGAACGAAAAGAAGCATGGCCATTCTAAGTCCAAGAATAAGGGGAGATCAAAATCTCCTGGTAAGTCCAAGGCAATCTGCTGGAATTGTGGCAAACCTGGACACTTTCGAAAGGAATGCAAAGAGGAGAAGAAGAAGAAGAAGAAGAAGAAGAAGAAGAAGAAGAAGAAATATTCTGATTCTGAGTCCGAGAAGGAAGAAGGAGATGCTTTCATTGCAGCCTTGGCCACTCATGCAGGTGACAATGCATGGTTGATAGACTTAGGTGCATCTTTTCACATGACTCCTAATAGAAACTAGTTTAGTATGTATGAAAATTTTGATGGTGGTAAGGTGTATTTGGGTGATAACTCTGTTCTTGATATTGTTGGTCATGGAAGTATTCATGTGAAATTTTTTGATGGTAGAATTAGAAGATTTGATGGTGTCTTGCATATCCCGGGACTAGCAAGAAATTTGTTATCTATTAGAAAACTAATAGATGCAGGCGTGCATGTACAGTTTTCTGAAGCAGGTGTGAAAATGGTGAGAGGTGTTATGGTAATAGCAAGAGGAAGCAGATTGGGTACATTGTACCAGCTTGATGCATGCACGGTTGAGTGCAATAGTACTTCTGATAAGATTGTGAAAAAGACTACTTTATTAGAGAAGGAGAGGGTTTCTCTTTCAACAGATGGTCGTGGTTTTTGGGTACCCAAGGGTGCTCTATCTACTGAATAAAAGTTTCCTACAGAGAAGACCATGTTATGGCACCAAAGACTCAGCTACATAGGTGAGAAGGGTCTACGAACCTTGAAAAATAAAAACCTTGTTGATGGGTTGAATGACTGCAATCTTGAGTTCAATTTTTGTGAGCGTTGTATCTATGGTAAACAAAATTGTATTCAGTTTTACTCGAGTTCTCATAAGTCTTCATGTATTTTGGATCTTATCCATTCAGATGTATTTGGTCCAGTTGATGTTTCTTCTATTGGTAGATCAGTTTATTATGTTTCTTTCATTGATGATTTCAGTAGAAGAACATGGGTTTATTTTCTTAGGAGTAAAGCTGAAGTTTTCAGTCGTTTCAAAGAATTTAAAGCAATGGTTGAGTTACAGACTAGAAAGAAGATAAAGTGTTTGAGAACTGATAATGGTGGTGAATATTGCTCTAATGATTTTGACACATTTTGTAAAGATTGTGGTATTAAAAGAGAGAAGACGACTCCGTATTCTCCACAGCAGAATGGAGTTGCAGAAAGAATGAACAGGACCTTGATGGAGAAGGCTAGGAGTATGCTGAGTGGAGCTAGACTGGATCAAAAGTTCTAGGCTGAAGTTGTAGCCACTGCCTGCTACCTGATAAACAGGTCTCCTACATCATCTCTTGTTCATAAGATGCCAATGGAAGCGTGGTTGGGCCACAAGCCTTCACTTAAACATCTGAGAGTGTTTGGTTGCGAGGCATATGCTCATGTGCCAAAGGAGAAGCAGAAAAAATTGGACAACAAAGCTGTCAAATGTATCTTCATCGGATATAGTTATGATGTGAAAGGATACAAGCTTTGGGATCCTATTGCACAAAAGGTATTTTATTCTAGAAGTGTTATTTTTAGAGAAACTAAGCCTTCTTCTATTATAGTACAGCCAGAACAGATGGAAGAAAAGAAAGATGTGATTCAACTGCCTACTACACCTAAGAAAGTTGAATTGAGGCCCTTAGAAAGACAAGAAGTCGAGGAGAGCTCTACAAGTTCAGAATCATCAGAGGAAGAGGGAGAACCTGAACCTGAACCTGAACCTGAATCAGATCTTGTTCGAAGGTCTAGTAGATAGAGGAAAGCACCAGAAAGGTATGGATATTCTCCTGATGATTGGAGGTGTATATTTGCTTTGAATGCTAATATTGATGAACCGAGATCTGTAGAAGAGGCTCTTGGTATGAATGATTCAGAGTCCTAGAAAATAGCCATGGAAGAAGCGATGGCAGCTCTTAAGAAGAATGACACATGGGACCTTGTACCATTGCCTGAAGGATGAAAGCCTGTTGGTTGTAAATGGGTGTTCAAAAGGAAGATGGGTTCAGATGGAAGTATTGAGAAGTATAAAGCACGTTTGGTTGCAAAAGGTTACTCCCAGGTTGTAGGAGTTGATTATGGTGAAATTTTTTCTCCTGTAGCAAAAATGACATCCATTCATTTTTTACTTTCTATTGCAGCTGCTTATGATCTAGAGGTTGAGCAGATGGATGTGAAAACAACTTTCCTTCATGGAGATTTGGAGGAAGAAATTTATATGACACAACCAGAGCACTTTGTGGGGAAAGGAAAAAGTCATTTGGTCTGTAAGTTGAAGAAATCCTTGTATGGTTTAAAACAAAGTCCTAGGATGTGGTACCAGAAGTTTGATACATATTTTTTGAGTTTGGGATTTGTGCGATCTAAATCTGATCATTGTATATATTACAAGTCTAATGGTGATTATTTCCTGGTTATTGCCTTATATGTTGATGACATGTTTATTGGCAAAGGAAAAGGTTTGATTGTAGAATTAAAATATCAGCTCTCAGCAAAGTTTGAAATGAAAGATCTTGGTGCAGCAAGGCATATTCTGGGAATGGAGATTATAAGAGATAGGAAAAAAAAAGCTTTGGCTAGGCCAGAGTAAGTATGTTGGTACTATTTTGAGAAGATTCAATATGTAGGATTCCAGACCATTGAGTGTTCCTATTACTATGCGAACAAAGCTTTCTAGCTCACAGTGTCCTACATCTCCATTGGAGATGGAAGAGATGAGTTGAGTACCATATCAGAGTACTGTTGGAAGTTTGATGTATGCTATGGTCTATACAAGACTAGACATTGCCCAAGTAGTGGGAGTACTTTCCCGTTACATTTCTAATCCAGGAAGAGCACGTTGGGATGTAGTAAAAAGAGTTTTTAGATACTTACGGGGTACCTCAGAGTACTCTATATGTTTCCATGGAATAGGAAACGAGCATTCCTTGGATATTCAAGGCTACGTGGATTCAGACTGGGCTGGTGATGTTGATAGAAGAAGATCCACTGGTGCATATGTGTTTACATTATTTGGTGGTGCAATCAGTTGGATGAGAAAGCGACAAGCTGTGGTCGCTTTGTCCACTACAGAGGCATAGTATATGGCAGCTACTCATGCCTGCAAGGAAGCCATCTGGCTAAAGAGATTGTGTTTAGATATAGAGTTCAAACAGGGTGCAGTGAGCATTTATAGTGACAGTCAGAGTGCAATCTGCCTAGTGAAGAACCCAACGTTTCATGCTAGGATCAACCACATTGATGACCAAGCACATTGATGTACAATATCATTTTGTGACAAGGTGAAGCTGGAGAAGGTGGAGACTTTGGTGAATGTTGCTGATGCATTAACTAAGCCCGTGAGCACAGAGAAATTCAGATGGTGTTCAGAGTCTATGGGGCTCTCAGCCCCTAGCAATTAAGTCCATGACACTTTGGATCCCCTGACTCTTGCAAGGTGTTCGACAACTAGGAGAATGTTGAGAATCGTGTGTCAACCTTGCAAGCTTTTTTCAGAAAATTCTAGAATTTGTTTGTGGTAGTTCTCCACATGTTTATGTGTTGGAAAAAGCTGTATGAGTTGTTAAAAATGTGCCTTGTCCCTATTAGAATATAGGAGGGTTTTTTTTAGATTATAAACAACTCATTGTATGAATTTAATGGGGGTCTAAACTAGAGGACAAAATTATGGACGAAAATGCTATTTTAACTTGGTTGGTTTCCCATCTTAGAAGTTACAAGTGACAAGTGGGTAACATGTGGCATGGTTGTTTTGCCCATGGTTTTGTAAAACCACAAATGGTTTCCAAGTTGTAAATCACTATAAAAGGAGGGCTTGGGGAGGTGTTTGAATCATCGAGTTCAGTTTGCAAGACTGGGTGCTAGAAGGAGTCTCTGAGTCTGAGTTTGAGTTGTGGTGATGCACTCCTGTAAGAACTTGCATTGCAAGTGTATTGTAATCTTCTTGATTTGATAATACATTGTGCGAGTTTTGGAGGGTGGGTTTTTTCTCCTGGAAGGGTTTCCCCACGGTAATTACCGTGTTATGTGTTTATTGTGATATTTCATTTATGCATGTTTATTTGTCCATTGAAATCTCTGTAATAGTTAGTTGAATTTGTATAATCGTCCTCTCAGATTAGCATAGGAAGCGATTCCGCGCACCTTTGCTTCCTTACACTGGTGAAAAAATTTAGTTTGGCAATTGCACACTACTTTCCTAAGCAAGATTTCTGCTCTTTTTAGGTTCAGTATTACAATCTCAATTGAAGAAGAAGAAGAAGAAACAACAATGGAGTGCAGTCTCTATGGAGACATTGGCTTTCAAGTCTATTTATTTCAGTGCAAAAAATGTTTAATACATTTTCAGCATCTGTAAGTTAACATTTACCATCCGTATTGCTCTCATATTATTCAATTTTAGACAAACAAGTTTCAAGCAGTATATACTAATTTATTGTCTCTATTTATGCAAGGACCATCAATTTTGATCTTGTGGGTTTTGCTCTTTTAGTCAGATATTGTAGCAGAGCATATTATGAGAATGCATCAGTTGAGAGTATCAGTGAAGCCTATGACTGGTGCTTCACTATTCAAGAGAAGGATGTAGGCTCTGATATTAAACTTATGATCATGGATTCTATTAAGAAAATGAAAAGTTGTGCTGGGTTTGGAGAGTACAAAAATGACCCACAATAACAAAGGCAAGAGAAAAACGTGTGCCTCCATTAATGGACAGATAACCAAAGAGCTAAATAAGCAGAGGAATCCTGACTTTATGTTCAGTATTGATAAAAGAGTTGGGAAGAAATATAAGCTTCTTGACAAAATTGTTTGTTGATTGCAATGGTTCACATTGTAGAGAAGCTAATAATTTATGAAAAAGCTGAGCTTAACTGATACATACTTCCCAAATAGAGAGTGGTGAAAGAAAGTCAGTTTTGTATTTTGTGGGATTAGCTACTCATGAAATAGACTTAGTTTCGGAATTACCCCTTATGTTGTTTGATGATAGTACTATGTGAATACTCAATTTACTCTGAGCAGTATTTGTGATTTATAGTGGTTAGTCTCCTGCTTGATTTGTAAATTTTGTAGATGAAAGACTAAACATATAGTTAATGTTCTTGATTTTTTAGTTTTTAGTATGGAATAAAATAATAGTTTATGTTTTTCAATTGGTTCAGTTTTGGGAAAAAGTTTTTCAATTTTCAACTAGTAAAATGAAACAAAATTTCAATCATAAATTATGTGAAAGTAAAAAATCAAAGTGATTTGTAGTTTATTTTAAATGTTCATTTGAATGCATTATAATGCTATTATATGTTTTCTAAGGTTCGACATAAGCTATTTAGTTTTGATGTAGAATTACTCGATGGCTTATTTACTTAGCTAATAATTAATACAATGTGAATGACGTCAAAATCAGTCATGTATTTGTTGCTTGGCTTGTTCTAACAAAGGGGCTCCAATGAAGGGATACCCTATCTAGGAGCCTAAAGTCTTATTCAGATAATCAGGTGCCATGCAGAAGCTATAAACAGAGCTATTTTATTAATTCAAAACTATCTCTATACAGGATAATAAGAAATCCTAGCTCCTACACACACTCAATCTCACATGTTTCCTTTATAAGATATGACAGGATGACAAGACAACCAGTGAGATTGAACTGAAGGACTTAGCTTTGGGTGCCTAAGCTAGGTTTGGGAGAAAATGTAGAATTGGGTGTCATCGCTAGAAATCCATGTGTGGATGGTACCATTGCTTTCAGGCCTTAGTTTCGAATGCAATTTGAGAGATGTGAGTGATTAAGATTCATGATTCCATTGCTAAAAAGACCTATCACAGATGTGTTCAAGTCTTGGATTGTGATGAAATAGACGGCTTCAGGCCAGTGTAAAATCTGTTGGGAAGCCCGTAGCTGTGAATTTGATAACTAAATCTAGAAATAGTAGTTGTACTCTAGACTTTTTGTGAATACAAGGTGTTTCCATCTTCAATCTTCTTAGATTCAAATTGCATAAATAGGTTCAACTCAATTTGTAATATAGTCATTTGGTTGTGAGTTGTATGAGTGATAAAAGGGTGATAAAGTTTGGGAGGAAAATGGTCTAGCTAGTGCCTCCACTTCCCTAGTCTATTAATGAGTTACCTAGGGTTGATGGTCGGAGGTAAGTTTTCCAGTCTAAAGATAGGACTCTCTTGATTGGAATTTGTAATTTGTCTTCTAAAGGTTAGGACTCATCTTGAGGCTAGTGAGTTGGAGAAGGTTGAGAAGTATTTAGATTTTGTTGGTTGTATCTCTATTTGGAAGCTGTAGGAAACAGTATACCTCTTGTCTATTGATTCTACTCTAGCCTCAAGGAATTAGTCTAAGAAGAAAATTTGTTTCGACAAGTTAGCCGGTGGGGAAGTAGTTAGGGTTTAGAGCATTCTGAATCAATTTAACTTCAAGAGAGAAAGCTATCCCATCAAATTTTACCTAATGTTTGTTCATTTTGATCCATCTTGTGTGTTACTATTTTTTTTCCTATTTATAATAGGATTGGTATTGTTCACTTCTTGATACAATGTAACTTGTTCTATTGTACTACTTTATTATTCTTATGTTGTTCAATGTAATAGAGTTGAGTGCTTGGCTTTGCTATTGTGAGTTATGCTTCTGCACTCTTTACACCCAACACAGTTTCTCATTCTTTTAATGGAATCCTTGATAAGATTAATGGTTCATGCTTGTCTCACCTCCTTTTGAATACCGAAGCACGAGTCACACATGTCAAATATACTATCAACTGATAATTCTTTAAATTTGCTCTACTGCAATATCTGACCCAAAAAAAGTCATATAGTCAATATTTAAGCCATTTGAATAAATGCACTGGATTAATATTTTTTGTTTCTTCTTCTTCTTCTGTAATTGAAATTGTATACTACACCTAAAATAGCATAATGCTTTTTTGGCTTTGACGTATAGACTCTACAAAACGGGGAAAGTAGTGAGAATTTGTCAAATGAAGGTGTTACATAAAAAAATGGTAGATTACGGGGAAGTAACACTTCAGTGGACTTCATGTTGTACAATCTATCTTAAACATAGTAGAAAGTAGTTGACTATACTAACAATGTTCACACTAAGTATTTTCCCAGTTATATGCATGTCACTTCTCAATTGCAATATGAAGGTTCCCTGCTAAACAAAAATGGTAGGGACAAAAATACTTTATTCCGCCTACAAAGGTGATTGACATGTACTTTTTAATAGCAAATTGCAAGTTCTTTTCTTTTCAAACACAAATTCAATTAGCTAATAGGCTATTTGTGTGAACTTTGCTTAGAATTTTCATCAGCCTTCCCATTTTTTAGACTTCTGATGGCCAGGAAAAAGGTGGCGGATAATTAATAACTTTGGTCAGAATTTTCATCAGCCTCCCAATTTTGTAGCCTTCTAATGGCCGTGAAAAAAGTTGCGGAGGTAGTTGTTGGCTGCCTAGGGAATAGGGTGGCATTTTTCCCGCCGCATGGATAGGGAAGGCCGTTGAAATTAAATGATGGTTCACATCAACATTAATTGTTGTATGTTTTGAATGTATTGGTGATGGTCATCATAATAGCTGTCGTTTAATGCTTCAAGGAACAAAACGGATGTCTAGGAAATTTTCAATAACGTATTGTTTGGTGTCATTATGTTGCTATACATGCTATGGGAGTTGTGAGTGACGAGGGTAACTTTATGTGAGGGTGCAAGCTCAGTTAAGCTTTGTGTAGCTTCTATGAAGGTAGGTGGAGGTTATGTTGTGTTTTTTGCATGGGAGGATGGTTACAAAAGGAAAATAAAAGTGTCACATGTGATAATATTTTTCCCATTTTTGTGCAGGAAAGGTAGCAGGAAGAGGTGCATGTCGAAGAAACCGTTGGCAATATTCTTTGATTTGTGGTTTGCGATGTGCGACAGGCTATATTGTTTGATTTGCGATAAGGTACTATTGATTGTTTAAAATTTTGATAAGTTCTTGTTAGGAAAATACAATATAGTTTCTAAAAATGAAATCTTGTCGCGTTTATGGTTCGCGTTTTGTGTGTATGGTTTTGTATGGGTTTGATGTTGTGATTTTTTGTGGGTTTCTGTTTATGGTTTTCATTTTTTGGCTATGTTTGGAGGCTTGGACAAATAAGACACAACCTAGAGAAAGCTAGCAGAAAGAGGATTGTTTGAAGCAAGTGGGAAGAGGTGCATATAAAAAAAACCATTTTCCATATTGTTTTATTTGTGGCTCGCCATTTTTGGGAGGCAATATTGTTTTTTCTACAATAAGGTACTATTGATTGCTTATATTTTGGATAAGGTGTTGTTGAGAAAAAGACTATATTGTTTGTGAAAAGGACTATTGTTTGGTTTAGGATTCATGTTTTGTGGGTTTTTGTGTCCAGGTCGTTATTGAAACCAATTTTGATTGATTTGTGGCTTGTGTTTTATGGTTATGGGTGGAATAGAATCGAATAGTTAATGTTGTACACTCCATGTTTGGTTACATTAGGGATTGTTGATTATTGTCATCTATGTTAGGCTATATTGTATCATGTTTGATAAGGTGTTGTTGAAAAAGCTGTATTCTTTCAATTTTTGAGAAGATTTTGTACAAAGAGTATGTTTTTTGATGGGTTTGTCACTATTAATTTTTGAGAGGGTGTTGTTGAGAAGGCTATATTGTTTCTATTTGTGGTAAGATTTTGTTGAGAAATGAGTATATTTTTAGTTGGGTTGGTTACTGTGAATCCATCATTTTTGGTAGGGAATATTGTTTTATCTGTGATAAGGTACTATTGATTTCTTCTTATTTTGATAAGGTGTTGTTGAGAAAAGAGTATATTGTTTGTGATAATGACTATTGTTTGGTTTAAGGTTCGCGTTTTGGGTCTATGGTTTTGCATGGGTTCCTACTGTCATTTTTAGTGTTTTGTGGGTTTCTCCATCTGGTTCGGACTTCAAACCAATATTGTTTAATTTATGGCTTCCATTTTCTGGTTATGATTACAATGGAATAAAATAGTTAATCCTACACACTTTGTGTTAGCCTCCATTGGACATTGTTGATTATAGTTGTCTTGCTTAAGCTATATTGTTTCATTTTCGAGAAGGTGGTTTTCAAAAAGGCTGTATTGTTTCAATTTTTGATGAGGTTCTGTTGAGAAAGGACTATACTTTTGTATGGGTTTGTAACTGTCAATTTTCGTCAGGTTTCTGTTTAATGTTTGTGTTTTGTGGGTATGTTTGCAACAAAATAAAATTGTTGATGCTATACAATTTTTCTCAATTGTTATTGTATAGCTCAAGCTATATTGTGTCATTTTCAAAAAAAGTTATGTTCAAAAGGCTATATTGTTTCAATGTTCGATAGGGTGTTGTTGAGAAAAGACTATATTGCTTTTTAATTAAAAGAAATATTGTTTCCTTTGTGGTTGCGTCATGTGGCTACGATTTTGTGGGTTTCTATGTCTGGGTCGATGTTGAAACCAATGCTGGTTGATTTGTGGCTTCCATTTTGTGGTTATGGGTGGAACAAAATGAAATAGTTAATGTTGTACAGTCCATGTTTGGTTACATTAGGTATTGTTGATTATTGTTCCATGTGTTAGGCTATATTGTATCATTTTGGATGAGGTGTTGTTGAAAAAACTATATTGTTTTAATTTTCAATAAGGTTTTGTTCAGAAAGGAGTATGTTTTTTGATGTGTTTGTCACTGTTAATTTTTGAGAGGGTGCTATTGAGAAGGCTAAATTGTTTCTATTTGTGATAAGTTTGTCTTGAGAAATAAGTGTATTTTTACTTGGGTTGGTTGTTGTGAATCTTTGTTGGTTTCTCTTTATGGGTTCTATTTTGTGGCTATGTTTGGAACAAAATATAATTGTTAAACTTATACAGTTTTTGTTGGTTGTTGCTATTGTATCCCAGATGTTATACAGCCTTTATGTTTGTTTCCCATTATTGATTGTTAATTGTTGTCTATTTTAGGAAAGAGTATACTTTAATATGTATATATATGTATATATATAAACATGAATATATATGTATATACATATGTATATATAAACATGAATATATATGTATATATATATATATATACATATATTTATGTATATGTACATTTCTTGTCAATTTCTATTTATGGCTTGAGTTTTGTTTCTATGTTGGAAATGGAATAAAATTGTTTTTGCTATGTAGTTTTTGACAATTTTGGTTGTCTAGCTTTGACTATATTGTGCCATTTTTGATAAGGTTCTGTTCAAAAGGCTATATTGTTTCAATTTTCTATGAGGTGCTATTGATAAGAGACTATAGTGTTTGTTGAAAGAAATATTGTTTTGTTTATGGTTGTGTTATGTGGCTATTGTTTTGGTTTGGTTTTGTGGCTACAGTTTTGTGGGTTTGTCCAACTGGGTTGTTGTTGAAACCAATGTTGCTTGATTTATGGCTTTCATTTTGTGGTTATGGTTCATACATAATAGAATAGTTAATGTTGTACACTTTATACTTCATTGCAATGGGTATTATTGATTATTGTTTTCTCTCTTAGGCTATATTGTTTCATTTTTGAGAAGGTTTTGTTGAAAAGGCTATATTGTTCACATTTTTGATAAGGTTATGCTCAGAAAGAAGTATATTTTTTGGATGGGTTTGTCACTGTTAATTTTTTAGAGGGTTCTGTTGAGAAGGCTATATTGTTTGAATTTTTCTATAGGATTCTATTGAGGAATGATTATATTTTAACTTCGGTTTCTTTTTGTGAATCTTTGTGGGTTTATGTTTATGGATTCCATTTTGTGGCTCTATTGGAACATAATAAAATTGTTGATGTTATGGAGTTTTTGTTGGTTGTTGTTGTGTTTCTTGGGCTATATTGTTTCCTCCTTAGAAAAGGGCGCTACTGAGTAGTCTTCCATTTCTCGTTAAGGTGTTTGATTTCTTGTCGATTGTTGATGGCTCCCTTGGGTTGTTTTTTTCCCTTGGTTTGCTACTGTGTAGTTTTTTTTGCTTTTTAACAATCAATAGTACCCTTTGGAAAATAACATGGACTATTTTAGAGATACTCGAGGAACGGTTTTCTCAATATGCACCTTTTCCCAAAGCCAATTATTGTACTTGCACCTTCTCACTGTGTTTCCCCTTCCTCAGTCACAACTATTATGTATATGTACATATATATATATATATATATATATATATATATATATATATATATATATATATATATATATATATATATATATATATAAATATCTATATATAGATGTGTGTGTATATATGTATATATATATATATGTATGTATATATATATATTTGTATATATATATGTGTATGTGTGTAACATTAAATATATGTACATATATATATGTATATATATACATGTGTATGTGTGTGTGTGTGTCTGTGGAGGGACTCTATTTGGATGGGTTTGTTATTTTTAATTTCTAAGGAGGTGTTGTTGGGAACGCTATATTGTTTCATTTTCCCATAAGGTTTTGTTGAGAAATGGATATATTTTTGCTTTGGTTTGTTATTGTGAATCTTTATGGATTTCTCTGTATGGCTTGCATTTTTGTGGCTATGTTTCAAATGCAATAAAATTGTTAATGTTATGCAATTTATTTTGGTATTGTTATTTTTTGTGGGTTGCTTTTAATGGATCCCATTTTCTACTTATGACTGCAACATAATAAAATTTTAAAGATGATGCAGATTTTGTAGATTGTTGTTGGGTGGCTTGGGTTATATTCTTCCATTGGTTTGTTACTCTACATTTTTCCCAGCTTTGTGCAATGAACAATGCGTTTATATGTGCATCTAACTTCAAATATATATATATATATATATATATATATATATATATATATATATATGTATGCATATATATATATATGTATATATATGTGTATATATATATTTATATATATGTATATAAGTATATATGTGTGTATACATATATGTATATATACCTATGCATATATGTATATGTGAACCTAGATCCTAAACCTACAATAGCACAAGAAGCAAACAACAAATTAGATTGAATGCAAGCTAGAGTGAAGATTCCTCAAGAAATTCATTTGAATTGCAAAAGAGAGAGGAAATGAAATGAAAAATGTAACAAGACTTAAAATATATCAAATCCTATTCTAAAGCAAAGAAAACTCTTAATATCTTGAGGGAATTGGTACCAATTTGATGTGAAAATTGGCCCTTTCCCAACTCCAACGATTCAATGGTGATTTGGTGATGAAAGTTGATCCACTTTGATGAAGGGTGATGAGTGCTCTGAAATAGAAATCTACATAACATAGCTATAAACTCAATGATATGGATGAATATTGCTAATGATTTGAGTATAGTAAGTTTACTCAATTTGTGGCTGGAAAATATAATAGAGGGACTCTTTATTTATAGAATGATAAGTTGAAAGAATGGCCAAAATAGAGCAATGTGGGACTAAATTTCATCCAATGGAAAAGTGCCACTTGTCCAAATGTGGGTGGGACAAGGGTGTGCAAGTTTTGATAAATGTGCCAATAAATGCCAATATTTGAATTTTGGAATTGTATTAAAGGCAAGGTAGAGGGAAAATCAAATGGAGTTATGGCCACTTGGCTCAATGCAAAAGGACTTGTAAGAGGGAATGAATGCCTTGTTGGAAGGAAAAAATCAACTTAGATTTGAATTTCAACTTTGAAGAATATTCTCCAAAGATGCCATGTTGAAGATAAAGAGAGATTTAATAAATCAAATAACTCTATTTTCATGTGCGAGTGGCAAAGGATGGATGATGGGACATGAGAAGAGATTAATTTAATCAAGGTTAATTAATTTAATGAAGGAGATTAGGTGATTTGACTAATTGATTTAGATTTGTGGGTTGAAATAAATCAAAAAGAGGGGAAAATGATTAAGACCTAGTTAAATATTTTAATTTATTTAACCAAAGTGGTGATGTTTGATTAAATTAGATAAATGTTTGATTTATTTAATTTAATAGAGGAACTATAGAGATTTAATTAAATAAAATGAATTATTTAATTAAAACATAGATTTAGGAATTAATTAAATAAAGTGGTTTATTTAATTAACTATAGATAATGCCTTAGTAACATAAAATTGATTTATTTTATTAAGAGATGAAACATGACGAATTTAATCAAATAAAGGTTATTCAATTAAATGCTTAGAATGAGGGATGATTTAGGATGAAATGGTGTTAGTAGTCAAGATGAGATGCACAATGTCTATTAGTACATTTTACATGTCTATATTCTTCCCCTCTTTGAAGCAATGCACTTGTTGTGTTGATTCAAAGAATAAACGATTTTGATTAAAGCCAAAAAAAATTCTTTTCAAAAATTTTTCCCACTGCTACCCTGGCAAGAGAAAACATGCTAATATATTGCCTCAAGAGATTGGATGAAAATTTTTATTTTTGGGTGATCTCGTGAAAAAAGAGGACAAGGTTCCCCATAGGTCCAAAAAGGCTCCAAGAGGCCAAAAATGTGTCTAAACACAATAAAACATGTAAAACAAGCCTCAACAGGTTCAAGAGTTCAAAACCTTTGTAGGATAGCCAAACTGGTCAAGAAGCCCTAATTTTTAGACTTAAAAAGGCTCTAAGGGGTCACTTTCAATTCATTTTCACACAACCTTTTAGTGTTTATGTGATTTGAGTTTTGATGCTCTGACGAGATGGTGCAATGAAAACTTCCAATGCATATCTCTGATCAAGTCTAGACATACCAGTGACCTCCCAGCATTGGGGCACTAGTATGTGATCCTTACCTAAGCTTTGTCTTTCAGATTTTGTGCTCATTTAATACTTTTAAACTTAGCCTCTCTTTAGCCGTGCTATATAGCACCACTCGAAATTCAAACTACACCGCTTGGTGGTTCAAACTTACCCACTATCATGGAATGCATTGTTGTGGTGGAGTTTGGAGTTTGAAGACAAACTTAAAACTCTGACGCATATGTTACGTCTAGTGGGGGAATTTCAAAGTCTAATGCGGCGGTGGAATTTAGACTAGGATCTCTGCCAAACTATGTCACTTTCAGAAAAGTGCATTGTGGCAGTTCACTTTAAGACTTTGGTAGTCCCAACGTCACAGTTTAAAATTCAAATTGTGACCCCTTCATAGATAGTGATGCTAGGATGGCTTTTTAGATGCTCAAAATAAAATTTTCAATTTTTTTAACATGGTGACCTTTCGTGATGTAGGATGCAGCGGGGGAGCTCTATTCTTGGGAGCATAGATTGGAAGAGATTTTTGGTTACCTGCGAGATCTAAGCGATAGGGAGCAGGATCGGCTATGAGATATGGGTTTATGGTACATTTATGATGAAACACCCATGCGGACCCACCTTGGGATGATGTCAATGCTTGTCGAGAGATGGCATAGTGAGACCTCGTCCTTCCACCTTCCTATCGATGAGGCCACCATCACCCTGGAGGACATGTGCCAGATCCTCAAACTGTCGATTCATGGGTGGTGTGTTATTCATGACATGGATGCCGGACAAGATGCTTGTCACATAGTCCTCGCTACAGAGGACATTATATAGTGTGAGGGTCAAATAGAGTTAGAGTGTCATAGGGCCCTGACTTAACCCTTCCACCTAGTGGTTGCAACAATCATTTTAGGTCTCGTTGCCCTAGATCGGCGAGGTCAGTATTTCCATCCCGATTGGGGGCTCTGCTAAGAGTGGATGGTGATGCATGAAAAGCCTGTTCATTTTTCTTGGGAACCTATTCTTCTAGCCTCCCTCTACAAGGACTTGCACAAGTACATCTACTTCAACGACAGAGAACTTGGAGTAGGTGTTACAGTTCTTCATGTGTGGGTGTGGGAGCACATCTTTGTTCTCCAGTCGCGAGTCATTCCAGTGTCGATGGGTCCTGATGATCCCCTAATGTGGCACTACAAAGGTGGTGTGTCCTTTACACACATGATCCAGTATGGGTTTCTACATGGCACCCATAACTTGGTCACCCTGGATGGGCTGGTGATGCACAACAAATATTTTTTTCCCACTAGGACCGCTTTATGTAAGGGTAGGAGCACACGATGGTTGGGAGATACCTACAAGGGCATGTTTAGTATCAGTTTGGTGAGCCACAGGAATTTGACCAGATGATTCCTACATGGCTATATTTTCTTGCACAGTATCGCAAGGTTTGTGGGGGCAATACATTCTTGCCTCAGAGGTGGTGGACAACTTTAGATTGTTGGTGGCCCAACTGTGGGTATATGATCAATGGCCCACAGATCTAGGTGTGACATACGCTTACAAAGATTGGTTTCAACCACCCCTATGATTGATAGTTCCATGAGCACCCTCCACTCAAGGGAGATCAGGGGGCAGAGGGGGAGGATGAGGATGGAGAGAGGGTGAGTGGAAAGATCAACCAGTCAAGGCTCCAATTTAGTCGGTGCAGGAAGATGTACACATGTAGGATCAGGACTAGGGGCCAGGCAAGTAGTAGGATCAGGTAGACACACCACTACAAGTTGAGGGTGAGGATCAACCTCATGTGTAGCCCCCATGAGCATAGTCAGCAGGACAACCAGATCCTTGAGATGCATTGATTGCATAGCTACAGGCTCAGGTTTAGAATTTGACGATGGAGAGGGATCAGGCCAAGGCTAAGAGAGACTAGGCCATTTTGTAGAGGTAGGTCACAAAGGTACAGGTGACTGCAAAGATGGGCCAAAGACAGCAACTGGAGAGCATTGCATCCTCCTCCTCTCAAAGCAGAGTGTATCTTTTTTCTTAGAGGGAGGCCATCTAGGAGGCAGACTATTATCACTTGCATTATCATCAGGTCATATACCTAGAGTAGACTGGGCCCCAGATTACTCATAGCAAACTAGCCACAGACTGGTAGAGGGTCATGTTGATAGAGTTGAGCATAGAAAACACTAGGGGTAGGCCTCATTTTGATCAAGATATCATTTTTCGTGCCGTATGGGCTCATTTTTGATAGCCTGTTAGGGATTTTTTTACTTATTGACATACACATGTACAGTGATCCAATTATTTTGTACTATGATAGTTATCTGATGATATATAAAATGATGATGTTGATATGATGTGATGTGTATCATTTATTTACTATGCATTTATGGATGATTCTATTTCTATATGCTATGTAATAATGTTATGAGATGTATGTATGGATGCATTATGTGATGGTTATGCGATTGATATATGATATGTACATTTTTATGATGATGTAATCTATATGATGATTTGTGCAATGATTTCATTTTCAATTCCTTTTTTCATTATGATGGTGATGATGATGTAGTGATCATGCTATGAGGTTATGAATATATGGATGTACATGATTTGTATGATATGTGCTTGTGACGATGTTTATGATGTGATATGCAAAATGGTATGGAGATGATTTATGATGTATACGCAAAATGATATGTGAGTCATGATTATAAATGATTTTATAATTATGGATGGATGTATGCTTTTAATGTGATAGATTTTATAATGTTTATGTTCCTATTTTAATTTTACATTGAATGCTTATAATGATATGGAATGATTTGTGACATGAAATGAAAAATATGATTGTGATGTCATTACTTATGAGATGTTCTATATGATATGAATGAATGATGGACAATATGTCTATTTTTATGCTTATGTATGATGCAATGTGAATGCAATGGTCGTGCTCTATATGTTATGTCTTGATGATGTAAATGAGATGGTTTTGAAAATAACAAATATATATTATCCTAAACATGTTTGATGATTGTGATATGTATGTGATGCATTTATTGTGATGTGATGTAATATATGAAATGATATGTTAATGCAAAGTAGTATGATGATGCTTTATGTTATGCAAAATCAATGTAATGTTAGAGATGACTTTATGATGTTTATGTGATGTGAATATGTATGCTTATAATGCGATGGATTATCTATAATGATCATGTACCTATTATGTTTGATTATGAAGTAGATGGTAATATGAAATGATTAAGAAATGTTTATGCAAATGAATGTTATGTGATGGTTTATGTGATGAAAAATAGATGTAATGTGATGAAAAATGGATGCAATGTGATGAAAAATGGATGTGCTTATTTATGAAAAATGCTTATAATAACATATGTATATGATGATGGAGATGCAATGCATATGTTTCCTATATGATATGTTTATGCAATATGCTAATGATTTGTGGATGTAAGATTGATGATGATGATGATTAAATGTCATAGTACCTTGTTAGCATGAAGAACAAGAAGGGATGAAAGAGGAGAAGACATTCCAACAAGACATAAGATGATGAAAATGCAAATGATGATGACTACTTGCCAAGGAGTTAGGATTTTCAAAGGGCCAATTACCTTAAGTTTGATAACACACGTAGGCACAATGCATCAAGGTATAAAGAACCAGGATGGTGTTGCACCTAGTGTGATGGAATTTGACTCAACAAACAAATAGGAGTATTATTGCTCACACTTGACATACGACAACTTTGCTAGGATTCACTTGAGCAGTTTCAAACATTTGAGACCAAAACATGGAAAGGTATAACCGATCAATGCACTAGTCAACAAGATGCAAAAAACACCTTCCACACACACCTAACAAAATAAGTATTCACCAAGGTTATATTACAAGAATGTCCAACAAGCACAACAAACAAAAGATAATGATTGTTGCCCCATTCCTATCTCTCTAAATCCTTTGTTCGGATATCATCGAGAGGTCCTTGGAATGAGCACAATAAGATAAATAAGATAAAATCACGTAAAAAAGCAAGCTAATGTTCTTAATACCATTAGCCAAAGGAAACTATGTTTTTAAGGATAAGAATTGAAACTATTGCCTAAAGATAATGCCCATTGTAGGAAGTATACATCTTAGGACATGTTAGTGGATGGTAGCATGCCATTTCATTTATCCAAAGTGCTTGGTTTGATAAGAAGTACCCATTGTAGGAAGGATTCATCCTAGGACGTGATTTTATTAGACAATGATGAGATTGATTTAAGAATAATAAGCTATTGGTACAAAAATTTGATCAACTTGTTTACTGACTAATTTAAACCTAAGACTTGACATTTCGAGTTTTCAATTTTTTCCTTCTAGACTTGCTTCTAATTGTTTCACCAAAGATTGAGGATGATGACCATTTATTATGAGTGGTGTTAATTTTGGGTGCAAGCGAGATGAGACATATGAATTTTCTTTTCAAATATTTGGATTTTTTGGAGTTTTGAAATGTTTTGAGGTTGTTTTTGGTATTTTTGAGATTCTTCAAATGTTTTGATTTTTTATTTTCCAATGTTTTGGGGTTTTCTAAGATTTTGACCAAGAGACTAACCTAAAGACCTATCCTAGGGGCCTCGAGGGCTGATCAATAGATTAGATTTGCCTATGTTATACATTTAGAGACCACATAGTTCCACTAATGACTTGACTAATTTACAGATGAAGATATACATGATGAAATTTTAGTTTATTATGACAAATGGGTATGTGCAAGATCATCATCGAAAAAATAGGCCCTTAAGTGGCAAATAATTCAGAAAAATCAGAGTTAAGAAACTTGACATAAAAATTTGAATAAGTTACCTATATTATTTCAAAAATATGTAAGAATAGAATCTGTAGAAAATGGAATGTAGTTTCTAAACTACTAGGTTTATTTTTGAAAAAAATAAAATTATTTGGTAAAAATTTGAAATTTCAATGCAGTAGTACTTAAATTTTACGGAAAAAATAAGGTGTCTATCTAACCACCCTAAGCACAATAAAATGAAAATATTTTTCAATAAAATTTTAGATATAGATCTATACACTTGATGTTTATAGTGTAACTGGGATTTAAGCCAAACATCTCCACAATATTATCCCTTGTCACCTCAAGGACTACATTTATATTTTTACTCTTAATTCCTCTATATGTGGATCATAATTCTTAGCTAACTCCATCATTACATGCACCTACACAAATACATTAGGTACCACTAGCTTTTCAAGGTTGATCCCCCATAGATAACATGTTGGCTTACTAACATGCCTCCTATTAAAAGCATACAAGAACAATATCCATCTACTCTGAGGCTATGCCACCTCTCCAATTTCACCAGCATTGTCAGTTAACTTGCTTGTTATAGCAACTTGGCCAGTAGGTCTCTTGAAAATTTGTGAGCCACCCTCTTTTACTTCTCTAGAGGCCTCTTCCATGAATTTCTCTTTATTCTTCTTTTTACTTCTAGATCTTGATGATGTCACAGGAGGAATTGGTGTAGGGTTTGATGTTGTAGGTAGCTCTCACTTAATTGTGGATGAAACATCCTTGGTTTTAAGCCTTTTAACTAATTTTTTCTTAGGTTTTGTCTCTATCCTAATAATGAGCTCACTGGGCTCAGAGTCACTCATATTTTCAATGTGCTAAGACTAGGGTTTACATTTCTCTTGATAAAAAATACCTACCCAACTTTAAAACCCAAGACACAATTTACAGAATAAAACACTCCCAAACCTCACACAATATTTATCACCCTAGTATAGGATACTCAATGAATAAACCACAAGAAAATTATCTCTCAAATTCCCAACTATTTTTTAGAATAACACAATTTAGCAATTTTAATAGGAAGAGATACAACACTTTGCTTACCTAGGTGAAAAATTGGTATTAATGCTGTTGTAATTGCTTGTTGGAGTCCTTGACACTATTTTCTTAGCTTCTGGCTTTCTTGTCCACTCTTGAGTAGTTCCAAATGTGTAAGAAAAAATCCAATCACCTTCTTTATGGCTAGGAAATGGGACATAAAACTATTAATGTTTGATAGAAAGCTTGCATGAGTGAAGTGACATTTAGCTGTTCATATTCAAAGCAGGGTTGTTGATCACTTAATTATAAAACCACATCAATGATTCTTCTCCCATCTCACTACTTTCTTTTCTTCTTTAAATGATGTCCTTAGGATTCTACCACATTTTCCTTCATTTATGAGCCATTTCTCATCGCTAATGAGATATCCACCATTGAACTTAAGGCTCATCCTTGATCACATTCATCTCCCATCACATATCACTAATTTATACTTTGAATTTTGAATCACATCAATGATGGGAGATAAGGTGATGTACCAAGATTAAGACACATGCACCTACATGAAAATCAAAGGCACAAGATGCATCACTCACAAGAGCAATTCAAACTAGTGAAATAAATTTTGAACAAGTGACTCCATCACTCATCATTATTTTGAAACTCAAATCTTGAAATGAATCTATAATGACTGATAGGAGAAAATAAAAAGAACACCAAGGGCCATCATGCATCACCAATTTATAACACAAGATTCACAAGCAATTAGTGATATGAAGGAAGCAATTGATAATACATAGAACACATGTATCACACATCACTAATATATAATCATTATCCAAAACCCATCCGTGATGCAAGAAACAAAATAAATATTGATCATCACTCATTGCTAATGTAAATTTACATTTCAAAACTATCTACAATTAGCAATAAAAGATAGTTTAGTAGATGAAACTTTAGTGAAGTATGTTAGCACATGCTCAAAAATTGTTTTAAGAAAGGGGACTATCTAAGAAAAAATATGAAAGGCCTTGAATAACTTAAAACATATTATTTCAAAGGATGTAAAGTCCAAATAAGGAAAGTGATCAACCTTATAAAATAAAATAATTTTGGGCCTAGACATGAGGGGTAGGTTACTCCATGAGCTTTAAATGCATAAGATGTTTCAGGATGACCAGAGATAGGAAACAGAGGGTCAACAATGAATTAGAACTTTGGTAATGACACAAGATTGAGGGTTATTTAAGAAGGACCTCAAGTAACCTAAAACCCTACAATAGTGATGGTAAACAAAACCCTAAGCCCCAAGGAGGGATTCAAACAAATTTTTTTGTAGGATGATAAATGGAACCAAAAAAATTTTTAGGGGTTCCATCAGAGTGTTTTTGCTTCTTTTATGTGAGCAAAGATTTCTTCAACAACCTACAACATGGGTGAATCCTACTTCAAGGTGTTGTTCTTGCATCATATATGAAGCTTCCCTTAAATTAATAGTAACATAAAACCCTAATTTTTTCCACCCAATGTGAGTGAATTCTTTTAGCTCCTTCCAAAAACAAAAGACTTTACCTTTTTCCTTTTAAAAAAATTTTGACACTCCATTTTCATTTATATTTTGATTTTGTAAGACCTTTTAAAAAAAATTTGAGAATACTATTCATTATAAAATAGGCTAACAATGACATGATGGCGATTAGGATTATGTAGACTAATTTAAGTGTCTACATACTTATCAAAGTGTCGGTATTACTATTTCTTTGTGAGCTACAATGTTGAAGGATTGCCAAGTTTGTGAAGCACACCTTGGAGGTACGCTAAAGAGAAGGAGGATAGCTAAAGTCTAAATTGATTTTTGTATTAGTTTGATAATGTTTTCTTTTCTAACCCTATTTTATGGTGCAAAAATCAAAGTTTTTAAGCTTGTTCTAATATATATTTTTTAGAATGCAAGAATTGTGTAGCCCCCTTTATAAACAAGGTTTGCGGGTCTCCTTTGAGGCCAAATCCCCCTCTTTTTGATTTTATAAATGGATTAAAAATAAATTTCAAAATATTTATATTTCTCAATAATAATAACATAAATAAATTTTATATTTCTTATTTTAATAATAAATAATAATAAAAATTCATCTCAAACTTTTGTTGAGGGTTTAGGCCATCTTTTAGGTCACTTCTGCACTTCTTGCCCTCATCGTTTCCTCACCTGCATCACTTCTTCCTCCCCTACATCACTTCTTTTGATGGGTACTATTGATGATAGTTCACTTGTACGTAGAAAATTGCTCTCTTGTTTAGTTATGCTATTTCATTTTATTTCAGTTTGGCATCCACTCATGATTTGTGTTGAGGTGAGTGGAATCCAAGCTCCAGACATTCCACCTATGATTTTTGTGATTCCAAGACACAATATACTGAGAGATCAAGAGTTGCAGTATAATGAGCATCTCAAGAAACGTGGGAAAAAAATTCATGTGCATGTGTCTCAAGAAGAAGGCAACAACTTCCTTACCTTGAAAATGGAGGAGCCAAGCTCAATTGAATCACTCTGTATGATCTCCACAATGACCTCATAGTCTACTCATAAAGTTTTCTACCATTACCAACTGTATGATTTTATTTTATCACCATTTATTTTTCCAAGGTTTTTGAGTATTATTTTATTGTGTCATTGATATGTTGAGGCACGACCCTCATTTGTACTTGGATTTCATTTGAAGTTAATTTTGTTTTAATCTTTTAGTCATATGGTGCATGATTTTCCATCTTCAATGTAAAAATATATTCATGTGGAAGCAGTATGTGGACATGTCTTTATATTGTAGATTATAAAAATATAAGTATATGTTTATTTTTTTATATATAGAAAATTACAATATTATAAGTATATATATTCAAATAAAAAATCATCTTCAACTCAAATAATCATGTGTAAGGGGATCTTGATTGTTAAAGTCACTTAAAGGTTTGAACTTTGATGGATGGTTTTTTATAACATGCCATCATCCTCATCAATTGTATTTAACCAATTGAACTACAACACTTAAAATTCAATATGAAATTTGATAATCAATACATAATCATCTTAGTATTCAATATGAATCTAAATTAAGAAAAAAAATAGAATTATTTTTTTTAGTAGTAAATGAATTTTAGGGAAATATAAGTTGGGTACCTAGCATCAATGCAATTCATGGCCCTAGTCTACACATTCACATTTTTTGTGTGGCCTTATTCTATACTTCAAAAATTTGCATGCATGTTTTCCATGGCACTTGCTACTCAACCATTTGATAAAATTCCTCTATACCTTGTCTAAAAGTTGTTAGGTAGTGTGGGTAGGGATAATGCTCATTATTTTTGAAAATATATTGACTAAAACTTCTAATATTTAATAGTCACTAGTAGGTCCTATTGAGTTGGATTAACAGGGTCTTAAAAAAATCTATTTTTGTCATAGATCTATTACTTGCATTTAACATTTTTTCCTCTTGTAACTTGGTATGATCCAAAAATTTGTGATGCATGGCTGACTAAACGAATATTCCATGCACTTCATTTTATGATATTTGATGATAGTTGAATACTTATGTGTCCAAGAAATATATAATTGTGGTTGATCTATGTTTCATTTTAATTGTGTATGTGCAGGATCATCATGGAAAAAACAAGTCCTTAAGTGGGAAAAAATTTAGAAAAATTAGAGTTAGGCAACTTGACTTAAAATTTTGAATAAGTCATCTATGTTATTTCAAAAATATGTAAGAATATAATCTATAGAAAAGTGAATGTGGTTTCTAAAATACTAGGTTTATTTAAAAAAAAAAATCTATTTGGTGAAAATTTTGAAATTTCAATGCAGTAGTAGTTAAATTTGAGGGAAAAAATAAGAAGTAGGTGTCTGTCTGACCACCCTCACCACTATAAAATGAAAATATTTTTTTATAATATTTTGTATATAAGTAGAGGCCTCATTTCCTAATGTGATGCATATTTTTGTGTAATTTTTTTCCAAGTAAATAATTAATTATCATTTTTTTATTACAACTTTTAAAAAATATAAAAACTCATATGTCTAACAACCTTAACTTGATCAAAAATTCATGAAATTCAATTCTTTTTTTTTAATCCTATAGTATGTGAAGCATATATTATGATGCATGTTTTAGATTCAAAAAATGTGATACTATTTGAAAGTTATAGATGTTTCTCAATCAGCCTATCAATCAGGACTTTAGTCGTAATTCAAATAGAAAATGAATAAGAATAATTTATTAAATTCAAAGTAAATTATAATTTATATTGGTGGAAAGCTAAGAATATCCTTTAGAAACCCCTTTTGTTTCATCAATTTTGGGTAAAAAAAATGTCGACAGCCACATACCCTACACATACCCATCATATCACCACTTTTTGGCCCATCATGATCCTGCACATACCCAATTAAAGAAAAATATTCTTATAATGGGTTGGATAGGTCAAATGGGGCATTTATTGTCCACAAAATTCTCAAAACCTTGAAAACAAAAAAAATATTTTCTTTCACTGAGCTGATAGCACATAAAATTGTATGTACAAGTTTTTTATAACTCATTATATAGCTACCATCATGCTCTGGTCCCTATTTTTTCTTAGGCTATGAACCCTCCTCAATTGAATAGATACAATGCAAAAATATGTTCACATTCCTCTTTCATTACCAATCCTTCCTCACTCTCATAAAATTTGCACTATGTATCTTTGTGAAGGGAATAAAGGGACGAATTCATAGGAAAAAAATAGAGACAATTGCTATATAGCATGGATGGCTCATAAGCACAAGAGTGAATTGCTCTGATACCAAATTGATGCAACACCTTAGCTCAACACAGATTGATTCCAAAAATTGTATCAGCTACAACAATGCAAAGGGAAAGGAAACTCATATTCTGTAAGATAGTGAGCACAAAAAATATACAAACCATTTTATTTACAGTTCAAGAAAGGAAATACATAAGTTTCATGTTATGTCCCTAGGATTTAACATTTAGGGTTTTGTTTAATTAAAATCAACTAATAGTCATCAAATTAATTATAAACCCTATCCAATACAATACATATTGTAGATCTAGGAAATATAGACATAACATGAGTTTAATTTCAATTTGAAAGTCATTCGATGTTTTATTTTGTAAGGATTTAGTTTAGTTTAAAATTGATGATGATATTTCATTCAAATATGTAGAAAATACTCCATGCAATAATTTATTAATTTATTTGAGAGTTGAAAAAATGCAAAAAAATGTGGATGTATAGTTACAATGTTAATCACTAGTGTTTTCCTCTTTCAACATCATAATCATTTGAACCATTTTTTTGTTTATGTGTATTTAGATTTTTAATTTTTGTTTCTTTTTTTTTGGCTCTTCTAATGACTTGCTATTCTTGAATTTTAATTTCATATTAAAGACTGCAATGGGTTATCAGTGATTTTTTGGTATTTGGGATTATGGTCAATGCACATGTGTAAGCAATTTTATATAACAAACTATTTTTATTAGGTAAGTAGTCTTTTAAAAGAGTTCAAATCCTTGTACAAAGAGAAGCATAGAACATGCAATGCAGTTGTCATGCTCACAAACAAGAAATCAAACAATTTTTTTTATTTGGAAAGAACACACCTTCTATGATCCTTTGACCAAACCTACCCAATCAACTTTGACTATGACTCAACACTCCAACATCATAAGTTAAAAAGATAGATTTCACTTTTAAAAAAAACTGGGTAGCACTTGAGGAATTATAATCATTTATGAAGGATATTATATTGAGTGTTGGTGCCAAGTGTACCTTAGATAATTATGAATGCATTTTCTTTTTTGTAGTTCTCACGAGATCATGAGTGAAAAAAGTGATAACTGGATTTACACAAAACACTATTATTGAGAGTTAGTGTATTCAATATCCATTCTTATGCATTTTTTTTTAATATTTTGTAACCCAATGAATATCTTATACAACCTATGTTTAATGATATCACAATATTTTTATGGCTTAAGGACATCATATCATAATATAGATATTCAAAATGTATTGCTACAATAGACTAACTAAGACAATTGAAAATATTGGCTCTATATTCTTAATTCAACCTAATATACATGATAATTTTAATAGGGTTCTGCACACAATTACGTGATTTATTTGACTTGATCGGTGACTAAGTGTAGACATGCAAAATTAGCATCATGCATTCAATTAGGTCATATTCATCCATTCAGCAAATAAATCAAGTTTATTTATCAATCTCCTAAAGTCATAAGTTTAAATTAAATAAATCAACTTGATCCTAACATCACCCTCCTTTTAATTAAATAAATCAAGCCTTTTATTTAATTAAATCTGAAATCACCTTCTATCCCTTTTTGATTTAAATAAATCCAAATATTCAAGTCAAAGGGGTCAAACTCACCTAATAATCATTAAGCTAATCTAATCGTAATTAGCCTAACCTAACCACCCATCACATCCTCTAGATAATGCCACTTGCACAAATAAATCAATTTACTCATTTATAAAATCAGCATTTTCACTCAACATGGCATCTTTGAGGAATATTCCCTCAAGTTTGAATTCAAAATCAAGTGGACATGTACATCCAACAAAGCAATTAATGTCTCTTACATGTCCCTTGCACAAGCCAAACTCAACATTTACTCTCAAATTCAAATTTAAAATCTCCCTCTCTTTGGCACATTGACCAAAATGTGCTCATCGTCAAGTCTATCACATGATGACAAGTGGCTTCATATCATCGGTCAAATCTTTGTCCCACATTCATCCATTTGGCCATTCTCTCATCAAAATAATCTATAAATGAAAGGCTTCATTCTTGATCAAAGCCTCCACAATCTTGGTATCTCCTCCACAATTTTCATGCAAAGTCATTCTCTTAAACTGCGAATTGATTTTTTCCACCATCATTTGCAACATCAAGCTTATCAAGGGTTGGGAAAGGGCTATTTTCCACAATAGCACCAATCCACGATGGGATAGGATTCATGTCATATTTTATATGCCTTAGTTTTTCTTGTAATTTGTTTACATTTTAAAGCATGATTTATTATCTCATAGGAGCATTATGGTATTTGCATAGTTTGAACTATCATACTAATGTTGTTTTAAAGTTTGAGCTATTTTGTAGACTTGTGGTGCTCATACTAAGTTAGTCCACTTTCATGAATAAGGGGTTTAAGATGACTATAAGAAAGCTCTCATTTTATTATTATTATTATTATTTTATAATATGAGAAATTTTAGATACCAACATACCTTTCGATGATTTAAGAGAAATCACAAATCTATCAAAAAGTTAGATAACATAAAAGATTAGTTTACCATATTTGAAATGAGTCTACAATTTCTACATCCAACTAATTTATAGAAGGAATTTTCATATACAAATTTATAATTTATTAAGCTTTATCATTTTATTGTACTTTAATTTATTTTATATTTTTATTAATAAATATTATCTTGTACACTCTCCTTATAATTTATTAACCATGTAAACATACCATTAGAGACCATGCCTTATTAATATGATATCATTGAATGGTGCATTACCAAGGTGAGGCTAATTTAAGCATGGTATTGGGTTATTTAAACTAACTCTTTACTTACTTTAACTCTTGATTGCCCTAGCACCAATTGACTCAAGTTAAATTATGCAATTCTTATATTATATCAAGTTAAATTATGCAATTATTGATGTTAACCAAGTCCCAAGAATTTGAGGTATGTTGATAGTTTTTCATAGTTGCAAAAGTAATTGGATTGGCCTTGGAAGTAAGCAATGGCTGAAATTTCAAAAGAGTTTCTTTAGCACCATCATTATAAACTTATGTGCTTGGACATTATTCATTTTTAACTCAGAACTATATTGGCTCGGAGAGAACATGGACACATAAAATTAGAAAGCATTATTTTTAATGTGTTGGGAGAAGATTCAGTTCCATAAATGTTTGGCATGCAATATATTAAATCTCTGTAAATGGAAGTATATTCCATCATTTGATCTCCCTATGGTTGGATGTGACACATTATTAAACTCAAGACCTCTTTGGTCCTCTGAGGTCATGAGAATCATGAGATTATAATGCATTGTGTAAGGAGTTAGAGGATTTGGTTTCATTCATATCTTCCTAGAAACATCTTCCATATCTATCAATGAGACTATTGTTTCTAGTAGCAACAACATGATTTTTGAATCTTGGTGTATTTTTGTAACATTGAACACAATCAAAATTTTATTTCCTAGAACTTTGGCAGGGCCTCAACATTGTTAATTATAATAAATGATTTTCAAATCTTGGATTATTTTTATAAATTTCAACGCAATCAAAAAAAATTTCCTAAAAATTTTGTGGGACTTCAACAAATTGTTAATTATAATAAAATTTGGGCACAACAATTAGGCATATTAAAAATATGATCTTTTGGTTGTGGAATGGCAACGTTTAAAATTTTTTACTACCTCTTTCTCAACCACAAGTCCACCACAATAGTTTTATAGGTTAAAGGAAATTTTGTTTTGAGAAATTGAAAGAACTATACTCCATATCAAGTGACATGGATAGTTGAAGGATAAGTTGTAGGAATCTCATGCAAAAATCTCATACAAAAAAAATTTCCAAAGTGATTTCTACAAGTAGCGTTGATTCCAAGTTGATAAGAACTTATAAGGAAAGGACTGAATTGGATGAATATAAATTGAGAAAATTGAAGGAGATAAGACAGAAAGAGGAGGAGCAGAAGAAAAATGTAGTAGAGATTGTAGCAATTATCCTTTTTCCTCTTAATTGCTACAAAATATCTGTTGCATTTTTCTTCCATTCCTCCTCTCTATCGTTTCTCCTTCAATTTTCTCAATTTATATTGATCCAATTTAGTCTGTTCCTCGAAATCTCTTCTCAAATTGGATTAAATGCTAATCATGGAAATCGCCTGGGAAGAACTTTTTGCATGAGATTTCTACATGAGATTTCTGCAACTTGACTTTTTACTATCCATGTCACTTGATATGGAATATAGTTCTTCCAATTTCTCAAAACAAAATTTCTGAAAACCTCTAAAACTATTGTGGAGTTGTGGGAAAGAAAGAGGTAGTCAAAAAATTTAAACACTGCCATTCCACACCCAAATGGTCATATTTTTAATATGCCTGATTGTTGGAGTATTAACAATGTTTAGGCCCTACCGGAGTTCTAGGAAAGAAATTTTTGATTGTGTTCAATGTTACAAAAATACTTGAAGATTCAAAACTCATTTATTATAATTAAAAATGTTGAGGCCCTATTGAAGTTCTAGGAAATAAATTTTTGATTGCGTTCAATGTTACGAAAATACACCAATATTTGAAACTCATGTTGTTGTTGTAAAAAAAAATAGTCTAATTAATAGATATGGAAGATATTGCTAGGTAGATACGAATGAAAGCAAGTCCTTAACTCCTTACACAATGCATTATAATCTCATGATATACATTCCCTCTTAGACCCAAGAGGTTTTGAGTTTAATAACATGCCACATCCAACCATAGGGAGATCAAATGATGGAATATATTGCAAGCCATACATTTATGGAATTGAATCTTCACCCAACCCCTTAGAGATAATTCTTTATAATCTAATGTTTCTATGTTCTCTTGAACCCAATATAGTTATAAGTTTCAAATGAATAATGTCTAGGCACACAAGTTTATAATGATAGTGCTATAGGAGCTCTTTTGAAATTTCATCCATTAGTTACTTCCAAGACCAATCCAATTACTTTTGCAGCTATGAAAAAACATCAACATACACCAAATACTTGGGCCTTGGTTAACATCAAAAATTGCATAACTTAACATGAGTCAAGTGATGCTAGACTAGTCAAGAGTTAAAGTAAGTAAAGAGTTAGTTTAAACAACCCAATACCATGCTTGAATTAGCCTCACCTTGGTAATGCACCATTTAATGATATCATATTAAGAAGGAATCTGGTCTCTAATGGTATGTTTACGGTTAATAAATTATAAGGAGAGTGTACAAGAAAATATTATTAATAATAATATAAAATAAATTAGGGTTCAAATTAATGTTATCCAAGTTTTCAACAAATTTGTGATTTCTCTTAAATCATCGAAAGGTATGTTGGTATCTAAAAAGATCTCATATTATACAAATAATAATAATAAAAGGAGAGCTTTCTTATAATCAACTTAAACCCCTTATTCATGAAAATGGACTAACTTAGTCACTGATCAAGTCAAATAAATCACATAATTGTATGAACCCTATTAAGACTATCATGTATATTAGGTTGAATTAAGAATATGGAGTCAATACTTTTAATTGCATTAGTTGGTATATTGTAGCAATACATTTTGAATGTCATCTATATTATGATATGATGTCCTTAAGCCATAAAAATATTGTGATATCATTAAACATAGGTTGTATAAGATATTCATTGGCTAACAAAATATTTAAAAAAAATGCATAAGAATGGATATTGAATACACTAACTATTAATGACAGTGTTTTGTGTAAATCTAGTTATCATTGTTTTCATTCACGATCTTGTGAGAAATAAACAAAAAAAATACATTCATAATTATCTAAGGTACCCTTGGCACCAACACTCAAGATGACATCTTTCATAAACGGGTATAATTCCTCAAGCACTACCTTTTTTTTTTTAAGTGAAATATATATTTTTAACTTATGATGTTGGAGTGTTGATTCGTATTCAAAGTTGATTGGGTGGGTTTAGTCCAAGGATCATACAAGGTGTGTTCTTACAAAAAAAAAATTAAAAATTGTTTGATGTCTTGTTTGTGGATATGAAAGTTGCATTGCATGTTCTATCCTTCTATTTGTACAAGGATTTGAACTCTTTTAAAACATTGTTGACCTAATAAAAAAATTTTTTATGCAAAATTGCTTACACATGTGCATTGACCATCATCCCAAATACAAAAAAATCAACGATAATCCCTTGTAGTCTTTAATCTGAAATTAAAATTCAAAAATGGAAAGTCATCAAAAGAGCCAAAAAAAATAATCTAAACACACAAACAAAATAATGGTTCAGATGATTATGATGTTGAAAGAGGAAAACACTAATGATTAAAATTGTAACTATGCATCCACAATTTTATACATTTGGTTCACTCTCAAATAAACGAATAAATTATTGCAGTGAGTGCTTTCTACATATTTGCATGAAATATCATCATCAATTTTAAACGAAACTAAAGCCCTAACTTTGAATGAATTTCAAATTAAAATTAAACTCATGTTATGTCTATATTGCCCAAATCTGCAATATTTATTATCATGGCTAGAGTTTAGAAGTAATTTGATGGATATTGCTTCATTTTACTTAATCAAAACCCTAAAGGTTAAACCCTAGGGAGATAACATGAAACCTATGTATTGCCTTTCTTGAACTATAAATAAAATGGTCTATTTTTTTTTTTGTGCTCAGTATCTTATAGAATATGAGTTTCCTTTCCCTTTGGACTGTTGTAGCATATACAGTTTTTCAAATCAATCTGTGTTGAGCTAAGGTGTTGCATCAGTTTGGTATCTAAGCACTTTGTTCATGTGCCTGTCAACTAGGCATGCTACATAATATTTGTCTCTCTTTTTTTCCTATGGCACCATCCCTTTATTCCCTTCACATAGATACATAGTGCACAATTTATGAGAGTGATGAAGGATTGGTTGTGAAAGAGGAATGCAAACATATTTGTGCATTGCGTGTACTCAATTGAGGAGGGCTCATAGCCTTGGAAAGTATAGGGATCAGAGCATAATGGAATCTCTATAATGAGTTATAAAAAACTTTTACATAGAATTTTATGTACTATCAACTTAGTGAGAGAAGATTTTTTTTGTTCTCAAGGCTTTCTAAATTTTGTGAACAATCAGTGCCCCATTTGACCTAACCAACCCATCAAAAGAAGCTTTTTCTTCAATTAAAAAGAAACATATATCAACCACCATTATAGATTTCTTGGTCACATTAGTATTCAACTATCATTGAAAATCGCAAAATGAAATGCATGGAATGTTCATTTAGTCAGCCACACATCACAAATTTTTGGATCATACCTAGTTAAAAGAGGAAAAAATGCTACATGCAACCAAGAGATCTATGACAAAAACAAATTTTATTTAGACCTTGTTAATCTCATTCAATAGGATCTACTGGTGCCTAATAAATATTATAAATTTTATTCAATATATTTTAAAAAAGTATGAGTGTTATCCCTGCCTGCACTACCTAGTAGCTTTCAAACAAGGTATGGAGGAATTTTTTCAAATGGTGTAGTAGCCAGTGCCCTAGTAGACATGCATGCAAATTTTTGAAGTATAAAATAAGGCCACACAACAAATGTGAATGTGCAGAATAGGGCCATGAATTACACTGGTGCTAGGTACCCAACTTATATTTGCTAAAATTCATTTTATTGTTGAAAAAAATAATTCTAAAATTTTCTTAATTTAGATTCATATTGAATACTAACATGATTATGTATTGAATATCATATTTCATATTGAATTTTAAGGGTTGTAGTTCAATTCATTAAATAGAATTGATAAGGATGATGGTATGTTATAAAAAATTATCCATCAAAGTTCAAACCTTTACGTAACTATAAAAATCAATATCCCCTTACACATGATTGCTTGAGATGAAGATGTCTTTTGATTTGAATATATACTAACTCATATTATTGTAATCTTCTATATATAAACAAAATAAATATATACTTATATTATTATAATCTATAATATAAAGTCATGTCCACATAGTGCTTCAACATGAAAATATTTTTACAACGAAGATGGAAGATCATGCACCATATGACTAAAAGATTAAAAAAAAATTCAAATTGATATGAAATCCAAGTACAAACAAGGGTCGAACCTCAACATACCAATGACATAGCAAAATAATATTGAAAAACTTTGGGAAAATAAATAGTGATAAAATAAAATCATGCAGTTAGTAATGGTAGAAACCTCTATGACTAGACTGTGAGGTCATTATGAAGATGGTACAAAGATCTTCTTGAAACTGAGTTTGGATCCTCCATTTTGGAGATAAGGAAGTTGTGCCCTTCTTCCTTAGACACATGCACATGTATGAATTTGTTTCCCACATTTTTTGAGATGCTCACTGTACTACAACTCTCGATCTCTCAGTATACTGTGTCTTGGACTCACAAAAAGCATAGGCGGAATGTTTGGAGCTTGGCTTCCACTTGCCTCAATAAAAATCATGAGCGGAAGTCAGATTGAAATAAAATAAAATAGAAAAACTAAACAACAGAGCCATTGTCTACCTACAAGTGAACTATCATCAATAGTACCCATCAAAAGAAGTGATGCAGGGGAAAGAGAAGTGACACGGGGGTGGAAGAGGCATGGGAAATAATTGGAGAAGCAACCTGAAAGATGACCGAAACCCTAAAAAAAGTTAGGGATGATTTTTTTATTATTTATTATTAAAATAAGAAATGTAAAATTTATTTAAGTTATTATTATTGAGAAATATAAATATTTTAAAATTTGTTTTTAATATATATATATATATATATATATATAAGAGGGGGTTATGGGCTCAAAGGATACTCGTAGACCTCTAAAGAAGGGCCAAAGAAGCCTTGAATTTTTGAATAAGGTTTCTTTTTAATTTTCTTTTTTAACTTTTAAAACAAAATAATTGATTATTTATTTATTTATTATTATTAGAAAAAACAAAGGATCAAAGTTCAAAAGAAGGATGATTTATTTTCTTATTATTATTTGTAATATATATATATATTATATATATTGAGAAGAAAAAAAAATTCAAAAAAATAATTTGATTTTTTGATTTATTTTGATAAAAGAAAATATTTCTAAACTAGGGCTAAAGCCTTTAGAAAAAAAAAAAATATTAAAAATTATTTTTACATGCATATGTGTATACAAAATGCAAGAAAAATGAATATGTTTATAGATCTAAATTAATATTGTGAATAAACACAAAAATGAGAGATTAATACATAAATTAGAAAAAAATATTTGAGATCTTATTGACTAAGATTACAACAACCTTGGGATAGAGGGCCTAGCTCGATTGGCTAAAGCATCGTGTTGCAAGCAAGAGGTCACAGGGTCTAGTCTCCTCTCTGTCCCTCTGGTACCGAAAGGCATGTTGTGGCAGCATCACCAGTCACATGAAAACGTTTACAACGTGCACTATAGTTTATAGAGGAGGCTACTTGATTCCTATTGTCTAAAAAAAATATTACAACAAGCTTAAAAACTTAGATTTTTACACAATAAAATAGGGTTAGAAAATAAAATATTATTAAACTAAAAAAAATCTGGTTATACTTTAGCTCTCCTCCTTCTCTTTAGAGTGCCTCTAAGGTGTGCTTCCCAAACTTGGTAAGCCTTCAACAATGTAGCTCACAAAAAAATAGTAATACCAAAAATTTGATACTGTAGACACCTAAATTAGTCTACATAATCCTAATCACCATCATGCCATTGTTATCCTATTTTGTAATGAAAATAGTCACAAACATTGTTTAAAAGGTCTTACAAAATCAAAATGTAAATTAAAATGGGGTGTCAAAATTATTGAAAAAGGAAAAAGGTAAATCTTTTTTTTTTGGAATGATCTAAAAGAATTCACTCACATTGGGTGGAGAAACTTAGGGTTTGATACTACTATTCATTTAAGGGAAGCTTCACATATGGCACAAGACAAACACCTTGAAGCGGGATTCACCCACATTCTAGGTTGTTGAAGAAAGCTTTTCTCACGTAGAAGATGGAGAAATAGTAAAAACATTATGAGAAGGAGCATGCTGATGGTGAATATTATAATAGTACCACATTGCAAGACTAGGGAGAGATCTTAGGAGATAAAAATATTTGGCTTCTACATGTTTAAATAGTTAGAAGGAAGGCCTACATGGTATGTTATATGCAATTTATCAAGTTTTTATTGTTAAATGATTTATAAAAGGAAACATCCAACATACAAAGTGCATAGAGTTTTCTGAATAAAATATTCCATCATAATAAATAACTCTTATTACCTTCATTCAAAATATGAGACTAGGAATGCATGCTCAAATATTTTTTATTTCATTTGTGAGGTGTTTGAAAGAAGGAAAGAGCTTAAAAGCTTCATCCTTCTAAGTCTCCATGCCCATATTTTTCCCTAAGTGATGTTATATTGTTCGGCATGAGGTAAAAGAAGGTAATGAATCAGGAAAGAGGTATAGATAGATTAGAGGTTTTTTTACCATTTCATGGAAACCTTGGTTTAGGGTGAAGGAATATATAGCCCACTAGTGTGGAAACCTTGCAGTCAAGAGCAAGAAGTGAAGGGATTTCAAGATAGTCAAGTTGCAAATGTAGAAGTTTGAATTCAAGAGTCATTAGGTAGGATGCTAAAGGGGGGAGCCTTTATCACATATATCTAAGAGATCATATCCTTGTTTAACACTACCTTCACCCAACTTCATATTGAACAAACTGGATGCCATAGATTTGGATAAAGGGCTAAGCTCTTTCACTGCTTTCTAGTATGAAATTTGTAGTTGGTTTGAAGATGTGTCCATTTGCAATAAGAAAATGGGATAATTAAAAGCTAATTGTTATCATTGTGGTATGGAAATTTTTGGTAGTCATTGAAAATGACTTTGGAGGTTTCAGCGTGATGCTTGTATCACAATCTCCTAAGCTCAAAAAAATTGAGACCTAGAAACCCTCTTTCCCACCACAATAGCCACTCAATCTCAACCTAAAGTTTGCAAATTCTAGTTGATTGGATATTAGGAAGTGCACCTAAAGTTCCTTGTCAAGTCCTTCTAGAAGTCCAATGTGAGCATATGTTTCTAAACATCACAAATCAACATTTTTAGGCAACACAATCTTATCCTAAGACAACTTTTTTTGGGTCAAGTCATTGTTCTAATCTTGATTCAAGTTATAATTTAGGGCATAATTTTGTGGGTGAAGATAATCTACAATCCAAAAGGGAGATCATAGTCATTAAAGGTAGAAATCAATGATATTGGCAAAATAAATTGTAGGATAGTGTTATTTAAAATAGGACAATACCGAACCACTTTATAGTTCAAGGAATGATAGTATTCTAAGAGTTGTCTTGTAGCAAGATAACAACAAGATTTTATACAGAACAACCATCTATAAAAGGAAAATTAATGCAATTATGAATGACATGAATTTTATAAAAAAATAGAAGGATAGTCCTATTGTGCAACTTTTGCACACACCCCACTGGTGGCAAGGACCCTCTTTTTTCTTTTGCATCTCCACATCTTGGCTTTGTCAATTTTTAGTTTTTTTTTTGGGAGGTTATTTTGGGATTAAAGTCTAGATTTGATTTGGTGAAGGCAATATTTTGAGGCATCTTGTGGGTTTCGGCTGTCATGGATTTTGGAAATGAGTATTTTGAAGTGAATTTTTGTTTTCATATATAAATTATTCTTGCACCTATGGATATATAAATTCTTCTTGCACCTATGTATAGTCACATGTAAAGAGCAAGAAATGAGATTTGTGCCAAGTTCCAACATGACCTGATATTGAAAGTTCACCCTTTCAAGGAAGTAAACCAATGGAAATGGACAAAGATGGATAATCATGACAACAATAATCATGAAACCTATAATAAGGTATGAAATGCATAACAATAGTTGAATTACATGAATAAAGTCTTATGATGTTGCATTAAAAAGGATGTCAAGGTGAAAATTGTGAAGCAAATTTCAAGTTAGGGTTTTCCTGGTAGCACAAAAGGAAGGCCTGATACCTTAATTTTGTGTACAGTTCATAAAGAGATATAGAGAATTTCTATCAAATAAAATCCATTAGATAACAATCAACACTATTTTAGAAAGAGCCATAGCTAAGACATATCAACATAAAAAATATAACGTTGTTTGGGTTTGAGTTATTCCACCACAAATGGCATTGATTGTTGACCAAAACATTGGGATGATAGATGGGGCTTTATATATTCTTGCAATAATTTCCACTCATCAAGAAGGTTACTATATATAAAGATTTAGAAGAACTTTCTAAAAATGGCACTATTAGAGCTAGAAGAGAAGAAATTTTAGGTTCTAGATCTTTTGAGCAAACAAGAATAGGTTGCATAATTTTGAATGTTTATTGTTTCATCCTCATTATATACCAAATGTCCAAACTCATAACTACATGTGAAAATCTCATGATCCATTTGTAATTAGGCATCATTTTGGTAATATTAAATGAGTAAAGATTTTGGTGTTACCATAAACAATAAATAATGAATGTGTGCAACTATGATAGTCACCTAGGAGGTAAAGGGTAGTGTTTGTATAACTATAACCTATATTTACATCTATGTGACTATTACCTCCATGAATGGAAATATCATGTGCAAGGTATAGTCAAAATAATTAAGGGGGTTGAGTCTAGTTCGTAGGACTATCTTATGAGTTAAAAGATAGTCAAAGGGTAGTTAACATTAGAGAAGTGCACATAGATGAAGAAATAACAACTAGTTATATAAATGGAGGCAAAGAAAGACATACTTATGAATATGATTGTACTATTGCATAGGGGTAGATATATCACAGTCAACCAGGAAACCTCATATACCTCAGATTAATGATGAGGATGAACAAAAGTGTAGTAGTCTTGTAGGTAGCTGAGAAATATATTGTCAGTGTGACAAAATTACTAATGGAAATAAAGTTAAGACTTTGTGAGTTTCAAAACAATAAGTTGCAAAGGACAATGAACAAGATAGGGCTTATGGAAAGGTTCTAACAATGAAGTAAGGAGATTTAGGACATGAGACAAGTGTCATGTGTTACCCCTAAAACTTCTCCTATGCCCTCTTGATAGATTCAATTATCTTCAAACAATTTCATATATGCCCTATCATCATGGAACATGGCAGTTTAGGCATTTACAAGGAAGGTTACACAACTTAATTGTTTCCACATGAGAAGTTAATGGACAACGTACAAGCATCTAGGGGAAATTTTTGAATAGTAAAGGAAAATGTGGTGACAAGGACAATAGTTTGAGCTTCTTGGGGCTAGTTTGAAGGTATCTAGGAGCAGTTCAAACTTTTTTCCAAGGATCTAGAGATTTACAACTAGCTAGAGCACGTTTTGAGGAGCCTTGAGAGACCAAGTCAAGAAAGAAGACCTCTTGGGTGTGTAAAACAATTTACCCTATTTTTGAACATGATAACTTAGTCAAATTTGGTCCCTATATGCTCTCCCTTACTTGGGATGAGATATAGTACTGTGAGTATGATCATAACATAACCTAAATCTACTAGATCCACACAAAATTAAGTAAGATTTAGTTATTTAATCTATACTTCCAATGAAATTATTGAAAGCTTCAAACCAAGCATCTGTTAAACAAAAAATGAAATAAACTATAAGTGCATAAGGGAAACCTAATTTAATACTCCAAACATCATCCCATTGGACGATTTTTGTTGCATATGATGTGGAATGTTAGCCCTTTTCCCAATCCCTTGGATGAAACAAGCTCAAATATGGGTTCCATTGATAAAAGTTAATGAAAATGGATGTAAAATCTAACTAAGATGATGTTAAAGTGCTAAAATTCTCAAGAAGATTGCTCTAAATTTCAATATAGTAACTTTTCTCTAATGGAAGGACCCATTTATCTCCAAAATGAGGAGTATTTATAGGATAAAATGGTGAATCAAGGATCACAATTGAGTCGCACACACCCAAGTGGCTACTATAAAGACTACAAAACCACATGCCTTTGCAGATTGAAATAGGAAAATTACACCTCTACCTAATACCCTTCGTAATACCATGTTGTAGCTCTTAGAGAATAATTTGATTTCAATGCCTCCTATTAGAGCTATCAATCCTACTAATCCTTAACCTCCCAACTATATGCCAAATCCTTATTTCCATTTCCATCGAAAAATGGACATGATACAAAACATTGCAAATGTCTTAAATATATTATGTGGTGGAACTTTCAAAATTTCATGTTCCATTGATTTAATGTCTATACTTGGGTAGTTTCTTGGTTTTGAAATGCTACAAGGGTTAAGGGTTTTATGGTATAGGGTCAGTTTTCCTTAGCATATTTTCTTTTTCCTTAATCCTTGTTCTTTTGGTCTATTTCTCAAGTGACTTGTTGTGGTTGGTTTTTGGTTATTTTAAAAAACAACCTAAGTCTTTAATCTTCATGTGGTGCTTTTTCCTATGGTCATGTTAACAATTATTAAATTTTAAACCCTAGGTCCAATAGTCTTGGCACTCAAGCAGGATTTCTATTTCATCATTGACTTTGTATTGGTGTTTCCAGGTTGCATAAGTTGTAACTTATTTATTTGAACTCATTGGGAAACCGACCCCCATTTATCTATCCTTCAGGTTGATGGTGGTGATTTAGGCTATAAGATACATTGAGGAGAATACACCATATTGGTAGGAGAAATTTTAGAATCCCTCTAATGAAACAATAAAACACCATTGAAGGAATTGCATGATATTAGTGGGAGATACTTTGAAGTCCCCTCAACATCTTGATAAACACTTCATTGAAGAGATAACTAAACATCAATGAGACTTGTTGATTGGTCCCTTCGACATACCGATAAGGTGGGACCTAATAGGAAATAGGAGGTAACAAGAGTTTACATTTGTCAAAGGTTCTTCATTAGGTTCTTCATAATTATTCCCTTCAATACTATGAAAAGGTGAATGAAATGACATAAATGGATAGGGGACAACATCCTGCCATCCTACTGAATGGAGGTGTTGACTTAGTTTGACCCCATGGGCTAGCGGGTAGGTTACATGTGGTTGAATCCTATACCATCACCAATTTTCTCCCATCACTGATGTGACTTAACCATTGTAAAAGAAAACACCAATCAACGATGAATGGTGATGTGCTTCTATTTTTCTTTGCATTTTTGGAGGCCTTCACATCACTGGAGTAGGAGTGAAACTTTTAAGTATTACAATGATGAGAAATGAGTGATGGAAGAATATTCTATAAAATATTCCTTCCATCAGAGCTAATTTTCACATGGCTCTTTCATTTGGTCAAGAAGTGGAGATTATAGCGATGAGTGATGGTCCCTAATAAGAAGTAATAAAGTAAAAAGGGGCACATGGAAACATTAAAAGAGATTGTTGAAAGAAAAAAGGGGGTAAAGTGTGAGGATTAAGGAGGTCTGTGGATGAGGTTTTACAATGAAAATGATGCCTTTTAGAAGGTGGGAAAAATATTCATTGAAAAAGGTAGATAGCTTTGTCCCACATTTTTCTCCCTCCCTTGAATGAAAAATGTAATTGCAACAATCAAATAGGAATGTGACATGTGTACATTATGGCTGAATGTTTGTTTTGCTCCATTTCAATAAGAAAGAATTCACAACCAAATGTATAGGTTAGTAATTGATCTCCAAAGGGAATTTGGAATGCAAGGACAAAAAATTAGGTTCAAGTCTAGTTGTTGTTTGTAATTTCTAAAAGCTTTAATGTTGTATGACGGTGCTAGCATAATTTGAATAGGATGGAAAAATCCTAAAGCCACTTCTCTCCATTGTATTATTTGCACATATTTTCAATAAAAATGATCAAGGCTATTTCATCTGGTCTCCATTGTATTTCCAGTGGTGTGTGTTCTTTATTAAGGCTTTGATTCAAGGAACTGGTTAAATCACCTCAATAGAAACACAAATTTATGCAAGTCATGTTTGGATTTGATTAGTAGTTCTAGATTCAAAGTATTGAGTGTTAATATTGTAACAACTCTTTCATGTTGCAATTAAACATTATCATGTATCATGGTTTGGAGTAAGTTTGACTTCATGCCCTAAGATAAGGCAATAGCCTTGAATTTGTGTTTGTGGTTATAAGTTCTAAGATCAACCCCAATAAAAAAAATAAAATTATAATTTTTTTATTTTAGTTGAGGTTTTATTTATAGATATGCAATGTACTTCCGTATTCTCATGCTCTAAATGTTGAGTGTTGTAAAGGAGTAGCTAGCTCCTTGAAATATTCCATTTATTGAGAAATTACATGAGAATTCAATTGTTATTTACAATGTGCATGGTCATTTGGCTGCATAAATTCATGATGAATAGTCGGGATAACTCAGAAGGGGGGTGAATCAATTCCCAAAAAAAAAATCTTGTCTTTAATTAATCTAAAGCAAGCTTATATCAATTAGATAATAATCAAACAAATATGAACATGAAAGCACATTACAACACCATGCACAATGAACACTAGAATTTACGTGGAAACCCAAGAAGGGAAAAACCACAGAGAATGCTAATTTTTAATTATAAAGCATTGGTTAAGGTGACATTAGTTAATGCGATTTTTACAAGGGATCACTGCCAAAATGCTCATTGTAGGTAAGGGTCACTACCAGTGGGCTCACTACCCAATTAAAAAAATTTGATTACAACATAGTCTCATTGAAAAAAGTGAACTGATGAAGTTGCATCTACATATGCATGAATTTAGTTTTGATTAAGAGCACAATATTTTTCTATAGTAGATCCAATCAAGAATCTTCTGCACACCTTCCTCGCACAACCTCTGCAAAGAAGATTACTTCTTCCTAAAACTTTCCTTCATATTTCTTATCACATAATCTTTTGCACCCTTTTATCTGCTCACACACACCATACGCCACACTTCTTATCTCATTCAAAACAAAAGAGATGTTCAATATATATATGTACCTATAGAAATAAGTTGGCCAAACACCATGTATTCATAACTCCTAAGTCAGCTTCAAGAACAACCTTGAAATATTCAATAAGGATTGGCATGCTAGCACTAGACCAAAAAGATAGGTGGCACATAAAGATCTTCTTACCACATTACCAAGGGACCCATAAAAATGTCATACATAAGATAGGTTCATCACATAACATAATTATCAAAAGATAGAAAACTTTGAATTTCATGGAATATATTCCAAAGATGATAGGAATGTACAACCAAGACCAAATCTTGATTATCATCAATTTCAGTATCAACCATAGAAACACAATTAGACATACCAAAACATGTAACATGATACATGAATGTCTAGATAACAAGGATATTCAGAATAAGCTTTCATCATAGTAACCAACATAAAAAAGATTAGTCTTCATTTTCTTCCATTAACTGACTTCCACGGATGTCCCAAAAAAAAGTACTACCATATCTAGATCAAGGATAACATCCACACTACGTACTCGATAGGATAGGTCATTTATGTATATCATCTAGAGCACAATCTTTTGGATCCTAGATTTTGACATCAATGACATCAATGCTAAGTCATCTCAATAACTTCTCAACAATCTCCCCCTTTGGAACTGATGGAAAAATAATAAAAACTCAAAAACACAAAACTCCAAAACTCCAAGCACACCCCCTTTGTCAAAAAATTCAATACCTCTTCTTGTTTTTTTTTTTCTCTTCATTTTCTCCCTCTTTTTCCCATCAAAGGGAAAGGGCCAAATAAGAACATTTAGGAAATCAAGTAAAAATAACACTTTCCACATGAAAATTTTTCTTGTACCCTCCTCTCACAGTTGGAAGAATCCTCTTCCAAACTTGTACAATAGAAACCATTCTAGCACACATATTTTCCAATAGAGTCAACAACATAAATGAAGATGACTAGTACAAAGATAGGCACTATCATTCACAATCTTCTACATCAGAAAGCATCCTGGAGAGATGATCCAACCAGATCTCAACAATTTCTTTGACCAACTAGAAAGTTTTAACTAAATCTTCCCTCTGTCTCTAAGTAGACAATAACTCATCTTGCAACTCATGAACTCTTATTATTTTTTTTCCATTTTTATCTTTGAAGAAGTCAAAACACTTCCCAATATTATTTAGTTCAGATTCAATAGCTTCAATTCTACTTCTAAAATTATCAACAACAACAGGCCACTAGAGACAATACTTGTAGATGTCAGAAATCTCCTTAATGCATTCTCTTGTCTCACCAATAATCTTGGATAGTTTTTGTTTGGATTTGACACACCTTCTCTCAATCATAGCTTAGATCTTATGTCCTTTAGGTCCTTCCAACAACATCCTTTCTTCAACAACTTCTACCAAATCATCTAGTAGTGAGTCAAAAATAACTTAAATAGTAATACCCTTTTTGAGAAAATAACCAACAAAGGCATCTTCAATTCTAGGCCTTCTGTTCAGAGAGCAAGCATACCACATTTCACCAACTATTTTCATATCACCTTCATCCAACACTGAACAAAATTCATCTAGATTGAAAGAGTTAGATCTAGGTAGAAACTTTCCTTCCTTCTCCTTCTCTTATGAGATAGTGATGACATCCTTTGTGTTAATTTTTCTCCTTTTAGGTACCGGAGGGGAACAACCAATGACAACCTCTAACTCCTTACCGGAGGAGGAACCCTCCTCAAACTGATTGATAGGCATAACACTAGACACTATCACAACAGAGCAAAAATTCATATGTAAGGATGAGAAATAAACTTTAGATGCACTTTCTTTATCTTTCATACATTCTAGATATGTATGAACTTTCTTTTAGATAGGGATTCTAGACTTCCACTTAACATTCTCCTTTGATGGTAGTGAATTAAGAGAGTAAATTACTAAACACATGAGTAGAGACCCAAACCAGAAGGAATAACTTTCAACCAAAGACATTCTGACATTCTCAATTAGGTTTTCCATTATCAGGCTACATAGTTCAAAATGTTTATTTTCCTTCACCATCTTATGTGCAAGATACACGGCAATAGCTAATGTAGAACCTTCATGATTTCATAAATAGATTTTGTAAGTGATATTCTAAGCAACATACCTCACTGCAGGATCAACAATGGAATTTATTAGTAGTTCTCAAGGGTCTTTGTCAATGCTAGTAAGCTCCTCTACATCTCTATATTTCATCATTTTCTTCCTAGCGAGTTCACTAACATTGCACAATCTAGTAATAGCTTCAATGGATTCCTTAGTGATCTAATAGGGTTTTTCCAAAATGATGTTGCCATCGTTGAATTGAATCAATAAGAACAAGATATATTCTTTGTTGAAAAACCAAAAAAATTCTCCCCATAAATCCATACCCAAGGTACTTACATTCTGCAGTTCATAAGTTTTCAACCCTATTTCCATTTCCTTCATCTTCCAATGATCAAATTTGTCCAACTCTACTCCCTTTAGTGTTAGAGGAATACTGCCATTGGATTCACTATCAATCAACATGGATTCCATCATTACGCTTAGCTTCTTCAAACCTTTTATTTCTCAGTGAAACCTCTTCTCCTTCTTTGCAAACTATGAGAAATGATTTGAAACTCCACCTTTTATCCTTAATTTCTCATTATGATTTTTCCACCAACATTTACATCAATGACACCATCAAATGTACTTCTCTTTTTAATCATCCAAATTAAGCTTTATCATATACATTACCAACCGGATCAAACTTATTCATGTTGAAAACACATCAATATAATTTCAGAGAGGGGGAATTGACACGATATGAAATGAAAGACTCCCCTTGATCCAAGGAAGTTGGTTCAAATTTTGGAATAGCTTGTTCTAGGATTCAATACCCTAGAAGAGCTCTCCTCACTTGTTTCCTTTTTCTTCCAAACCATGAAAAAATTCTTCTTAGATTCATTTGATTCTACAACCTTTTTTTTTCATGCTTTTTTGGAGCAAGATATCTACATGTGTTAGCATAATGTTTAGGTTGACTGCACTTGTAACATCTTTGTCTTGATTTAACTGAGTGAACCCTAGATCTGCACTGATTAGCTTTGTGACCATAACCATGGAATAGATAGCAATTACCATAAAATATATTATTCATTACATTCCCTCTAATCAGATTAGATGATTGACTTCTACAATGACTTTCTTTGTGACCAAACTTGTGATAGTTAAAGCATTGAGTACCCAGTTCCCTCTTGCTTCTACAATCTACAACCTTATGTCCAAAAATTTTGCATAGAAAACAATAGTCATTAAATTATAAGAACCTTTGAGAATTTGGTTTCCTAACTAAAGGTCTTTTTGTAGGTGTTCTAGAGTTTCAGACCTTGTTACAATAGATCTCGCTTCAGCCTCAATTACTTTTTCTTGGCCCTTAGTATTCTGATTTAATCTTTCACCTAAGAAGCCAAGTCCTCCCTTATCCTTGTGACATTTATATAGGGACAAGAGTTGATGCAAAATTATGCTACTTTCACATACGGGTATGTGCAGGATCATCATGGAAAAAATAGGCCCTTAAGTGGCAAAAAAATTAGAAAAATCAGAGTTAGGCAACTTGACGTAAAGATTTGAATAAGTTATCTATATTATTTAAAAAATATGTAAGAATAGAATCTTTAGCAAATTGAATGTAGTTTCTAAACTACTATGTTTGTTTAGAAATAAAACTATTTGGTGAAAATATGAAATTTCAATGCTGGTACTTAAATTTCAGGGAAAAAATAAGAAGTAGGTGTCTGTCTGATCACCCTAACCACAATAAAATGATAATTTTTTTTATAAGATTTTAAATATAAGTAGAGGACTCATGCCCAAATGTGATGCACATTTTTTTGTAATTTTTCCAAATAAATAATTAATTATGAATTTTTATTACAATTTTTAAAAAGTATAAAAACTCATATGTCTGACCACCTTAGCTTGGTCAAAAGTTCATGAAATTCATTTTTTTTTCTTTTTAATCCTATAGTATGTGAAGCATAGAATGTGATGCATTTTTTGGATTCAAAAAATGTGATACTTTCGAAAGCTATAGATGTTTTTCAATCAGCCTATCAATCAAGACTTTAGTCGTAATTTGAATATAAAATGAATAATAATTACTTATTAAATTCAAAGTAAAACATAATTTATATCAGTAAAAGCTGAGAATCTCCTTTAAAAACCTTTTTCGTTTCATCAATTTTGGGTAAAAAAATAGTCGTCAGCCACATACCCATTATATTGCCACTTTTTGGCCCATCATGATCCTGCACATACCCATACTCTTGCTTATGATTTCATCCTTCTTACCTCTTGATCTAACTTCTCATTTTCTTTCAATTTATGTTTGATGGTATCCTTGAGGTTTTCTTCAGTCTTATTCCATTCTTCCATTTTCTGTTTGATGGTATCTTTGAGATTTTCTTTAGTCTTCTTGCATTTATCCAATCACTACTTTAAATCCATAATACTTTTCTTTGACTCCTTTAATTCTTGGTTGACATATTTGTGTCTTGCTTTGAATTTCTATATTTTCTCCCTTGACTTTGAGATACAATCATTTTCCTCCTTGAGGTTTTCTTTCAATTCTTTATTTTTAGATTCCATGCTTTCCATATCATCAAACATTATCTTCAGTTCTTCCTCTAAGTAATAATCTCCTATCATCTTCTTCAAGCTGCCAAGACCTCCCTCAAGTGATTAAGCTCTATCTGCAAGGGATGAAGCTTTGATATCGAATGATGAACAATTCAAATAACTAAGAGGGGGGTGAATCAGTTATCATAAAATAATTTTCTTGACTTTAATTAATCTAGAGCAAGCTTATATCAATTAGATAATAATCAAATAGATATGAAGATGAAAGCACATAACAACACTATGCACAATGAACACCAAAATTTACTTGGAAACCCAAGAAGGGAAAAACCACAGAGAATGCTAATTCTCAATTATAAAACACTGATTAAGGTAACACTAGTTAAGGTGATTTTTACAAGGGCTCATTGCCAAAATGCTCACTCAAGTAAGGCTCATTGTCAATAGGTTCACAAATGAATTAAAACATTTGATTACAACATTGTCTCACTAACAAGAGTGAACTGATGAAGATGCATCTACATATGCATGAATTAAGTTTCAGTTAAGAGCACAATATCTGTCTGCAACAAATCTGGTCAAGAATATTTTGCACACCTTCCTCACACAACCTCTGCAAAGTAGATTACTTCTTCCTAACACTTTCCTTCGTCTTTCTTATCACATAATCATTGAAACCCTTTTATTTTCTTGCACACACCATACACCATACTTCTTCTCTCATTCAAAACCAAAGAGATGTTCAATGTATATATATATATATGTACCTATAAAAATAAGTTGGCCAAACACCATGTCTTCATAATCTCCTAAGTCAACTTGAAGAACAAGCTTGAAATATTCACTAAGGCTTGGCACACTAGCACCAGACCAAAAAGATAGGTCCCACATAAAGATCTTATTACCACATTACCAAGGGACCCATAAAAATTTCATACATGAGATAGGTTCATCACATAACATAATTATCGAAAGATAGAAAAATTTGAATTACACGAAATATATTCCAAAGCCGATCAGAATGCCACAACCAAGACCAAATCTTGATTAAAGCATCAATTTCAATATCAACCAGAGAAACACGATTAGACATACTAGAAATTGTAACATGCTACATAAATGTTTGGATAGCAAGGATACCCGAAATAAGCTTTGAGTAGAACAATCAACATCAAAAGATTATTCTTCATTATTCTACATTAACTGACTTCCACGAATGTCCCAAAAAATAAGTACTACCATATCTTGATCAAGGATAACATCCACACTACGTCCTTGATAGGATAGATCATTTTTGTATATCATCTCGAGCGCAACCTTTCGGATCCTAGGTTTTGACATCAATGACAACAATGCTAAGTCATCTCAACAACTTCTCAACAATTCATAGGTACATTGTGTGGGATTATCCTCCTCAGTTTTGCAGAGCCTAAAGTGCAGGGGAGAAAAGTGTAGAATCAATATCATGTTTGTTAGTGACTAATCTTGAACTTCTCAACCATAAGGACTGGCTATCCTTTAGAGGATTTTCAAGGTTTAGCCAAAAAAAATTCCAATAGATTGGAAAAAATGCTATGGAAAAGTAGTAACAGGTCTATGAGCAAAGAGTGAAGAATTTGGTGAATCTTAACATCTGGTTTAGATGTTGAAATTTTTAGACCTAGAAGTGGTTTTGTTGCATAAATTTTAAAGAAGTTATATGTGACTTTGTTGTTGGAGAAGACCCAAAATGAAATTAATCTTTGAATGAGCTTCATATTTTTGTAATTTTAGTCCTCTATCAAGAGAAGTGGCAACTCTATCAAAAAAACCCGATAAGAGGTGAAGCAAGTTTCAGATCTACAAAGATTTCCAATTAGGAAGGAAAATTTATAGCAACTACAACATATCCAGGTATTTTTTATTTTTTGGTTTTCATGAAGAATAAGTCTATGTATGAAGACCATGTTTGAAAGTCCTATAAAAAATTTGTTCCCTTATTTAATGAAAATGAGAACTACAAGAAAGGGATAAAGGGAGATATTGAGAATTAAATAGTACTAGAGGGAATAAATTTTTATTTGAAAATATGTATGACTATTTTGGTTCCCCCTCTACAAGCTTTAATGTCATGCCTAAAACACAATCATGTCCACAAAGAAAGATGTTCACTACTGAAAGATATAACCTCTTGACTTCAATTAAATCCAAGGTTATCCACACTCAGTCCCAATAAAAATGAATGAATACTTTCCTAGGCTTAGAGGAGGTCTCAAAGAGTTAGCATCATAACACTTACAAAGTCTCATTGATTTGATGGAGGACTATCAAATAGAAGAAGAGGATGTTATCACGATTTTTTTTGTGATAACTTTAGAAAATGTTGTTGAATATTGGTTCTTTGGTTTACCAATGCATTCCATATAGTCATGGAATGAGCTCAAAATAAATTTCATTTATCAGTTTGAAGGAATATCAATAGATAATGAATGCCTATTTTAGGATAGGAATATGCGTATCTAAGAAGAATTTGAAGATCAATCTGAAAGTAAAGTTGAATCCATGTCACATATTGATTCATTGTATGATATAAGAATATTTGAGAGTGAATCCTCGTATGATTTTCATGATAGATTCATAAAAATTCTATTATCTATACTAACTATATTAAATAGATGTGATTTATCAATATGTATTGATAGTTTTGTGAAAGACTTGAGCCAGGTCTAAGTACCATGCTAGTTGACTTTAAGCCCACTAACCTTGAGTGAATATATCAATGGATTTTAATGATTGAAGAAATTATAGAACAATGTGGAAGTGATTTCCTAACAAACCTATGTGATGGTACTTTTTCGAGACTTGATCAAATGGATCTGAATGGTATAGTAGAAGATTAGAATGCATCTTGTAGTGACGAGGATTTTTTTTTAATCAACCCATAGAGAAGATAAATGCAGATGAAAACCATAATATCCGGGATATAAGGTATGATGAGATGGATGAGGTGTGTGAAGCCATTCCTTCTAATGACTTTGAAGACACAAAAGTAGAGAGCCAATTATTTATATCAAATGAAGGCTACAATAATGAAAATGATATTGAAAGAACATTCTCTTTCATTCACAAGGAGAAAAGTAGTGTTACATATGTAAATATGAAACCAAACGAAAATAATTCCTATCTAGGTGGTCAAGATGACTACAATTCTATTTGCAGCCCTAGTGACTATGAATACTTTCAAGCAGAGGAAATGGGGTTGTTCCCTTTAAGTGAAAAGTATTCCAAAGAAAATGATGATAGTATTTTTTTATAAGAATAAAAAATGCATCGTGATGCTATGAAGGCTTATGATAGTCTTGAAAGCCTTTTGAATGATAATCTGAGGTCAGATTGTGATGATGATATAAGACTTTTTGAACCTTGTATGGAAGGGTTAGCTACTGAAAACCAAGGTGATTTGAATATCCTCTCTTCAAGAAATGAGTATGATGTTGTCAAGAAAAATGGGACTCCAAGTTTTCTTGGATACAAGCATGATGATGGATATGAATTGAGCATACTTTTTGAAGAAGATATTTGTGATCGACGATGCTATTGTACACTTGGTCATGTCACTTTCATATTTAGTTCAAGAGATTCATTCAATGAATTAGTTCAAAAAGCTAATTGTGTAGAACATGTGCATAGGTGGGTGATGTGAATGATAAATAGGGAACTCCTTTGTTGTTTGATATTTCACCTTCTTCCATTCCTTTTTCTAGTTTTGAATTAGTTCAAAAAGCTAATTGTGTAGAACATGTGCATAGGTGGGTGATGTGAATGATAAAGAATGAACTCCTTTGTTGTTTGATATTTCACCTTCTTCCATTCCTTTTTCTAGTTTTGAAGCTATCACTAATTTTTTGCATGAGGAAAACACAACTGTAGTTTTACATGAAAGTGAACATATAGAGATAAATGATGGTACAATTGATGAAGATATTTAGGATGAATTTACACCTAAAGAATGTGATTGTGTTCATCACATGGATGCATATGAGGAACTTTGTTGTGGGTGTGAAACTTATAGTATTCCTCATGAGTTCAATATGCTTTAGATAATCATGTTGATGTAGCAAGAGGTAATTTTGAGTGTGATACTTCTTGCAATAGTGAATGTGTTTTGAACACTCACTATGAGGGATTTGTTACAAAGAAAAATTCCCATTCATATGAGCCTACATTTGAATCTTTCTTGTGTGTTGATATGATGAATGTTGATAACCTTATCTTTGAACCTGATATGGAAACCATTTTTTGTGTATGGGACACTGACATTTCTTCTGAATGTCATGATTTGAATGAAAATGATGGTATTATGGATGTTGATAAATCTCTTTTTTAGAACCTTGAGGCATATAATAATGTGACTAAATTGTGTTGTTTGGATGGAGATAAACTAGCTTGTGATGCAATTCAGTTAAAGGAGATACACATGTGTGACCATTTTTTGTTTACTACACAAGAGGATTCAATACCATATGTAGAACATGACATCATTATTGAGCCTAATGATTATGAGGGTTTCACATTTGATGTGTAGATGAATGATGATGAGAAATCTCATACTGACTCTTTTCAAGCACACTATGAATTTTTTAATTTTTCAGTCCAATTTGACAAGAAAATGATTGTGTATGACAATAATCTTGTTAATGAAGGATATCACAAAAATTATAAGTTTTCTCTATTTAATAAGAGTGATATATGCATGTCATATAAGGATATATTTCAATTGATTTTTTTTTTCCAATATCAAATTAACAGTGTTAGTGGAGGCATTGGAAAGTATAGTGATGTGGTTAAGCATGCCAATGGTGATTGTGGTTTCTAGATATGCAATGGCAGTGTTTTTGTACTTGGATTAGTGCAAAAAACATAAAACAACATGTTTGACAAAGGAAAACATTGGTTCTTCTTTTCATTTGGTGGCCTAGGGCCATCAAATGAAGTTTAAAATTTTGAATAAAGGAGAAGTTGTAGAGCTATCCAATGGATTTGGTACTTGGTCTACTCCCTAGAGATATTAAATCTCACCATGCCCACAAGGGGCATGCATCCCCAAACATGAGACACTAGTGGAACCTTCAAAATTTCATGTTCCATTGATCTAATGTATTTTCTTGGGTGGTTTCTTGGCTTTGAAATACTACAAGGGTTTAGGGTTTTATGTTATATGGTTGGTTTTCCTTAGAATATTTTCTTTCTCCTTAAGCCTTATTCTTCTTGTCTATATCTCAAGTGACTTGTGTTTAGTTTTTGGTCATTTTAAAAAACAACTCGAGTCTTCGATCTTCTTGTATTTAGTGGTTCCTTATGTCTAGGGTTACCATCTCACAATCTTATTGAAATATCTCCCTCAAGGTGAGTTTTCCTATTGCTGAGTTACCAATTATTTAATTTTAAACCCTAGGTCGAATAGTCTTAGCTCTCAAGCAAAATTTATATTTTTTCATTGACTGTATAATTGTGGTTGTAGGTTGCATAAGTTGTAACTTATGTCTTTGAACTCATTCGACAACCAGCCCCCATTTATCTAGCCTTTCGATTGACGGTGGTGACTGAGGCTATAAGATACATTGGGGAGAACACACCATATTGGTAGGAGACATTTTAGAGTTCTTCTGATGAAAGGATAAAACACCATTGAAGTAACTGCATCATATTGGTGGGAGCTACTTTGAAGTCCCCTCGAAATACTAAGGACTTCATCGAAGAGACAAATGAAAATTGGTGAGACTTGTTATTTGGTCCCTTTGACATATTGATAAGGTGGGACTTGATAGGTGATAGGAGGTAACAATATTTTGCATCAGTTGAAGGTTCTTCATTGGGTTGACAGTTGGATTTTGGTGGGACTTAGTGGCTAGTCCCCTCGACATCCCAATAGGCACTTCGTTAATTAGAGAGGCACATGTCGATGGGAAAAAATAATGAGTCCCTTCAATACTACAAAAAGGTGAATGACATGGCATAAATGGATAGGTGGCCATAGTCTACCATCTCACCGAACTGAGGCATTGAATCAGTTTGATCCCATGGGCTAGCGGGCAAGTGACACTTGGCTGAATCCTATGCCATTGCCAATTTTCTTGTATCACTAATGTGACTTGACCATTTTGAAACCAAAAAATGATGAGCGATGAATGGTGGCGGGCTTCTATTTTTCTTTGTATCACTGGAGGCCTTCACATCACTAGAATAAGACTAAAACTTTGAAGTATTATAGTGAAGTGCGATGAGTGATGGGAGAATATTTTGACAAATAATCCTTCCATCAGAGCTACTTTTCACCTCACTCTTTCATTTGGTCAAGTGATGGAGATTATAGTGATGGGAGATGTTTCCAAATAAGAAGTGATAAAGGAAAAAGGGGCACATGGAAAAATTAAAAGAGATTGTTGAAAAAAAAAGGGGGTGAAGCGTGAGGATGAAGGAGGTCCATGGATGAGATGTTAAAATGACAATGATGCCTTTTAGAAGGCAGGAAAAAATATTCATTGACACAAGCAGATAGCTTTGTCTCACATTTTCCTCACTCCCTTGAATGAAAAATATAATTTTAGCAGTCAAATAGGAATGCGACATGTGTACATTATTGCCTAATGCTTATTTTTCTCCTTTGTTTTGATAAGAAGGAATTCTCAGCCAAATGTACAGGTTGGTAATTGATCTCTAGAGAGAATTTGTAATGCAAGGACATAAAATTAAGTTCAAGTCTATTTTTAGGTTGTTAGCTCTAAAATTTCTAGAAACTTTAATGTTCTATGACAATGCTAGCATAATTTAAATAGGATGGAAAAATCTTGAAGCCACTTCTCTCCATTGTATTATTTGCACAAATTTCCAATAAAAATGATCAAAGGTCTTTCATCTGGTCTCCATTTTATTTTTGGTGGTGTGTGTTCTTTATGAAGGCTTTGATTCAAGTAATTGGTTAAATCAACTGAATAAAAACACAGATTTGTGTAATTTTTGCTTGTTTTGATAAGTAGTTATGGATTTAGAATATTAAGTGTTAATATTGTATTGTAATATTGCAACAACTCTTTTAGGTTGGAATTAAACATTTTCATGCATCATGGTTTGCAGTAAGTTTGACTCTACGCCCTAAGATAGGCACTAGCCTTAAATTTGTGTTTATGGTTATAAGTTCTATGATCACCCTCAATAAAAAATTTTTTTTTATCAAATTTATATTTCAGTTGAAGCTTTATTTTTGGAAGTGCAATTTACTTTTGTATTCTCATGCTCTAAATGTTGAGTGTTGTAAAGGAGTAGCCATACCCTTGAAATATTCTATTTATTGAGCAATTACATGAGAATTCATTTGTTATTTGTAATGTACATGGTCATTTAGCTACATAAATTCATAGGTACATTGTGTGGCATTACCCTCCTAGGTTTTGTAGCTCGCCTAAAGTGCAGGGGAGAAAAGTGTAGAATCAATTTGTTTCTCATTGGCCACTAATCTTGAAGTTCTTAAGCATAAGGACTAAGTATCCTTTAGAGTATTTTCAAGGTTTAGCTGGAAAAAATTTCAACCTTGTGCAAGAACTCATTGATTCTAATCATATCCTAATTGGAGGTGTTAATGATCAAGGTATTAAATCTATAGCTACTCCCAGTCAAAATTTGCAAATCTTTACCAAACCTATGCCTAATCATAATATATCCTTTGTAAAAGCTAGTAAAACAAAGAATGATGTGGTGAATGTTGATACATATGATGTAAACATGAAAGACAATGAGAACAATCTTATGGATGATTTAGTTGCATTTATTGATGCTAATCCTCATAAGGGCCCAACTAAAATATTGCTTGATATTGCTTTCTCACAACAAGATATACTTAAACATGGACCTGATGGTCCTCTCTACAGAGTTGGAAGAATCAATGACAAGCCTACTAATGGGATATTAATTGATCTTGTCTATGTAGAGAATGTAATCATTGAAAAATTCCTATTTGTGCATGAACTCTTTCAAGAAACATATAAAAAATCGAATGCATGGATTGAAACACATAATTGTTTTTCTTTCCCTATGATTGGCTTGATAAATGTCACTCTAAAGGTTGGACCAAAAACATTAAATTTCTCATTCACCATCATCCCTTCATCAAACCAATTTCATGTGAAGTTATGCTATCCATGGATTCTCTCCATGAATTCCATCTTGTTAGTTGTGCATAAATGTCTAAAGTTTCCATTTGGAAATGGGATCTTTATAGTTTATCATAATGGATTTAATTATGTGTCTTCTCATTAGAACTATTCATTGGATTTCTTTTGGCTTGAGCCTATTGAACCTATAGGACCCTATGAAGAATTCTTTTTCAAATCCCATCAAAATTTTAAGGTGAAGTGCATAGAAAAATTATCCCTTAGAAATATAGCTCAACCCATGATTGAACCACCTATCCTTGATGAAACCATGATTGAGCCAAAATCCCTTCCAAGTAACCAAGACCAACCTTTGACAAATCCCCCATATTTCATATAAGAAATCATGAGATAATCAAAAAAATATCATTGTTCCTCCTAAAGTCAAATAAGTTTACAAAGCTAAAGAGAAAGTGGTTAAGCAACCTCACATGGTTTCTTTCATTCCTCCATTAAGGGAAGAAAAAAAATCATTGAACCCACTCCTACACAAACCCAGCTCGAAAATGGAATGAAAAGAAACTAAAATGTTAGAGAGTGTAGGTGTAAACGTGTTATTGCTCATTTTTTTCAAGAAAAACAACAAAATAACAACATAGAAAATAAAAATACAAACTTGTTTCTAGCAAGGAATGATGCCTCTCTGTAGTATAAACAACAAAAAACCTCTATGGATATTGTCATTACACCTCCTGCTCTGATTAATTTGGATGATGAAATTGAAATTACTAAGATTGATGAACAAGTGCATAATGAGTTGAATTTAATATTTTACTCTTATATGAGCTTAAACAATGATCCTCCTAATAATATTATTGAACTTGGTGCTTGTCCTATTTCGACCCTTGATGTTGTCCCTTTGGCTATTTGTCCACCTTCCACATATACTGAGCGAGATTGCGATGTAGATGACTTGCTATAGGTCAACTTGTATGTGCCTTACTAGTTTTTTTTCTATGTTCTTTGTGTGATTTCATGTGCATAATGTGATCCCTTGCACTATTATGTTTGATGTACCTCTCTCTTCATGTGTATTCCTCTATTTGTACCTACACTCTTCTATATGTCATAAGCATTTATCTTTTCATTTGTCTTGTGTTTTCCTTTGGGGGATGACACAAGGAATCAAGACATTTAGCTCTCTTTCATGTTGACCCGAAATCTTTTTCTTTGTTTTTTCTATGTGTCATTCTTCATTTTCTATGAGTATTTGGGGAATGATGATGTTTTTGAGCTCTAAAATAATATAGTAGCAAAGATATATTGACCCTGAATCTATGGATCCCTTATGTATTTTTGGTGGCAACTCCTTCCCCTTTTCATGATATAGCTTCATTTCAAAACATATGACTTGACATAGGGATTTTTGAGTAAGCTCTCATGTCCTCTTTATGGTTAACACAGACTATTTTCTACTTTAAAGTTATTGCTCACAACAATGGTGTTGCGATTACTTTAAAGTGGGGGCATACATTAGCATTATTTTTGACAATCATGTTTCTTTGTGTGATTTTCTTTATTCTTGTGTTGTTTCCTTTTCTTGGTAGTTTCATTAGGTTTGATGTCCTTTGAGAACGTGATATTTCTTAGTGTATGATTTTCCTCTTAGTGGTGATCCTACGCATTACGTTCCCTATGTTCTGAATCTTTTATTCTTGGACTTGTCCTCTCTTGGATATATTAAGCACAATGATCCCCAAGGTGAGACATTACACAAATTAAGTAATATCATTTTAAATATATATGTGTGTGTACGTGTGTGTATGTGTGTATTTTCATAAGTGTTTAACATAATCCAACTTTTTAACCTTGTGAAGCTCAACGTCGTCATGTGTGTGGTGACCCATTAGAGGTATTAGAGGGATAGCTTTGGTATGGTAAGTATAGTGAGAGTGTGTAGACCTGACATGACTTTCTCAGTAAGCCAATTTCTTAGGGTCTCACCTAGTGGATGTCCTGAGGTTTCATTAGCTTGTGTGACTATGTGTGTCATTTTTATATAGTGGATATTGAGTTCTACTTGTGAACATGTTAGACAAATAGTTGAGACGTGTTCCACATCTTGTTGGACAATCAAAGCTTGATCCACCCTTTTAGACAAACAACCTAGACATGTTCCACATCGTATTCGACATTCAAAGCTTGATCTATTTCCCTCTTCTTATAAATGCTTTGGTGTTGTATGATTGAGAATATTTGTCATTGTTGCATACATATGTGTCTTGAATGTCTACTTTAGTGTGAGTTTGAAATGGGGTCCTCCTCTCACTAAAGTGGGGGCTAAATGTAGTGTAGGAAAAAGTATCCCTTTTTCACACTTAATTTGGGAAATATTAATAATAAAATGAGCTAAAATGGTGCCTTAATTTAGTGTTGTAATATGTGTTTTACATATTCACACTAATTTTAGGGCCTTATTAAATAAAATGGACTTAATTATTCCTTATTTGTAGTGTTGTAAGGTGTAGCTTTACACATTCACACTCATCTAGGGTCTTATTAATTAATTGAGGTTAATTTTCCTTAATTGGACCCTTTAGTTAAAATTCACACTCATCTAGCCTTATCAATTAAAATTTTCAAAGATGAAAACCATAATAAATTGGACCCTTTAGTTCAAATTCACACTCATCTAGCCTAATTTTCCTTATTTGTAGTGTTGTAAGGTGTAGCTTTACACATTCACTCATCTAGCCTAATTAATTGAAAGTTTCAAAGATGAAAACCCAACATTCATAAATTCCATGACATAACACATCATTGGAGAATCTGTGTCCTAGGTAAGTGACATAAAACCCATTTTCCCAAGCTCACTTAGACCTAGGACACTAATTTAAATTATTTTTTTGGTGGTATTTCAATGATTTCAAATGTATATTCACATGTTAGCTTGTGTTATTTGAATTTCAGGAATTAATGTTAAAATATGTATAAATATAAGGTCATTTTCACTATGTTTCATCCTAGAAAATTTTCATGAGTACTTAGAGAATTCAAGTGAGCATTATCAAGAGTATTTCAAGAGAATATTCAATGCATTCAAGGGAAGATTTATTGAAGATTATTGCAGCAATCAAGATCCTATTATCATTTCAAAGTATTCCTGCATCATGCATGTTATTTGAGCTAATATGTTGTATTGTTCAAGATCCATTCAAACATTCAAATGCATTGTTTCAAATCAAGTTTCAAGATCAGGATCCACATCCATTAAAGTTATTTCATGCGAGTTGCAGATCTACATTCCAAGGTTTAAACAAGGGTTTGGTGAGTTGTGACATTACTTTGTTCATTCATCATTCCTTCATGTTTCATAGTTTCATTTCAAGGTTTAATTACAAAAATGGGGTTTGACTAAGACAAACCCTCATTCACCATAAAAAAATAAAATTCCCTCTTGATTTTTGTTTGCAGATTTTAGGTGGAAGATCTATTGAAGAGAAAAATTGCAAAGTTTCCAAAGTTGCATTTGTATTCATCATTCTTGCAACTTCATGGAAACACACCTATAGGATATATTTCCTACTATCTAACTATGAAAATCGGGGATCTAGGAATGCAGACACAGTAGAAGAGAACCCAAAAATCATTTTTATAGAGCCTTATCCAAGACACATTCACCATAGAACCAATGAGTGCTTAGTTGGCTTTGAAAAAACACTTTTAGTGACTAGTACACATCTTATTCCCTTTCTCATATCTTCATTTTGATTTCTGGTTCCATTAGTATTGAGCTTAATCTTTCAAATTCAATTTATAGTTTGCATTTTGGAGTTTTTTCCAATTTTAATCTTTCTGCCCAAAGTGTTGTTTAATTAGGACCCCCATCCTTGCAAAAAAAGGAAATTTGCAAATTCACACTTTGACTTGACTCACCTTTTGACTGATAGTCATTTCATTGTGTGTATCTTATTTCCTAATGAAATAGTGGAAGATAGCTCCATCATAATCCCATTTCCCATTCATTCCCATTTAATGCACCTATTTTTCACCTTTTCAAGCATAAAGTAGGAAGGTTGATACTAGATTTAATAATATTGTGGCACTTACAGTTTTAGGAGATTTATGACCATTGTATACAAAATACTTGCAAAGTTATGAGGAGACATACAGTTTAATGGTAACTAGTGGAATCCCTCACTATAACAAGGAATTTCATGACTAACTCTTAAAAACATGTAGCCAGGTTGTGGTATAACAATTCCTAAAAAAATATTGAAGGGGTTGTACTATGATCATGATAGGATCACTAGATCATTGTAATAAGGAAAATTATTAAATGGTTGTAGTGTGATGACAATATGATAGAGCAAAGCACCTAGGAAAATCAATCATGAAATAACCTTCACTAGATAGAGGGAAGCACCATGGTACTTCGCAAAGAGAAAAATGAAATATGAGATATTATTTACATATTGTACAAAGTGCCTTAAAAAGGCATAAAAAAGTAGGTGATGGGTGAGGAACTTCCTAGCATAGGAAAACCTACCTGATTTAATAAATGCATAATTAATGTAAATGCAAACAAGTAAACTTAAGCGTAAATATAATTTACTGTAACATCCCCTCTTAAGTGTAACTTAGGGAGAATGAAGATGCAAAATATAGTATAGGTCCTGGCTACACAACCATGTTAGGTATCCATTTACAATTCAAAAAAGAAATCTCTTGCAACTAGAGAAAAGGAGAAAAACCTTGTGGGGAAAAAGCCCTCTCCAAAAGAGAGAAAATAAAAGAAAAATGATGCATAGATGGAGGACTCAATCACACCCCCCAAGGATGAAATACATCATGTATATACAATCAATTCCCCCCCCCCCCCATAAGAGGGAAAGAGAGAGACTATATAGCCCCCCCACAATATGCAATCACCTGCAAAACCGCTAAGTGCTTGAAGACTAAACATGATCCAATGTCGACAAAACAACTTGTCTCCCTTTCAGAAGAAACAAAACCAAATAAAAATGGAGGTATGCTTCCCATTCTAGATAGGAATTGAAAGAAAGAAGCATAAAAATGTATGATGGTGTCTCTGAAATTTGCTCATGTGTCGCCAAAACCTTAGAAGATGATGCCATGAACCAATCAGGAACATACCCAACCACAAAAGAATGTGACAAACAAGGTACTGCTAGAAACTGATTCTGGACAATATCTAGAGACTAAAATGTGGTGACAATAGTTGTACCACAACTATCATCAAATAGGAGGGATATACCCTCAAATGTGTCCTTCAAATCTAAAATATGAGATTTTATGGATAGTGAACCAATGTCCACCAAATACAAATCCCAATTAGGAAGAAAATGGAATACTAGTGGTGATGAATCATTAGATGTGTGCAATGAATCATCAACACAAAAAGATGGTCCTGTAGAACAAGAATGATAGGAGTCTCAATCAATGACTCTACACAACAAATCATTGAAGGAAAAGGTACATCAACTATCTCTGATGGAGAAGAAGGAGCATTTGAAGAACTCTTGTCATCCTCATCTAAATATTCAAATTATTCCAACACTTCAAACTCCTACATAGTAGCATGATCATAGGGTATCTTGTCTGAAAAATGAAGAGGCACAAGACAATCTTAAACAGGATCATCTAGAAATGGCTGATCATCAAGATCTCCATGTATTTCCTAAATTTTAATCCAAAGAGTATATGGACACTCAAAATGATGAATAGCATCCAAAGTGGCATCATCAATATGCATTTTAATAACTCCTATGACATTATCCCTTTTGTAATTCCATGAAAACTTCTTCCTATCAGTAACAAGAAGGGGAACAAGATTATATAAATATATGGCAAAAGATGAAGCCATCTCAAGTGCTTCAATATATCATCTCTTCATCATGTATAGTTTCCCCTTTCCAACATAATCACAGTAGGATGCAAAGAAAACCTCATAATCAACTATGACAAACCTCCATAAACAAAGATAATAACCTTCAACAACAAATAGAAATTCTCAAATACTGTAAATGAAGGGAGACCAATATTGAACTTCAATAGATTAAAAACAACACCAAACAACAAAAACTGAAAGAAATTCCTCAACCACTACAAAGGTGACAAAAATACCTTTTTGTTGATATGTGGTTTATGAAAATCGGCCTTTGTTTGCAAAAGATATGCAAAAATGAAGAAAAAGGCCTATAGAGGCACGTTCAACATCTTTTGGAGCTCTTAATCACACCATACGACCACCATGAGCATCCTCAGCACACAAAAAAATGTGACCAACCATTCAGGCCTTACAAGCAATCAACAAATAGGGCATAATCACCGAGCACCAATCACCACATGTAAGAGACAACCTCTTCACAATTTGCAAGTCTTACTCCCATCGGCAGTGCTATTTAAGAAGCAAAAAGTTCCTCTTGCAGCCAATGTGGGATTAAAATCCCAGAACAACTTCCAAAAAATTCAAAACTGGGGCCCACACTAATCGTTTGCACAGAAAAACCCTAAATTGCAAACTTTATAAATGTATAAAATTTGATTAAAATGTATGAAGTTTGATATCACCTCAATCAATTGTCAATGTTGCAAACAAAAATAAATCCCCTCCAAAAAAGCACATCTCCTATAGATATGGTGCCTGATGCAAATAAGAATTCAGATGCCTCCAAACAGCAATCAATTCGCCTCTTCTCCAATACACAAAATCAGTGAATGTTTGAAGGAAAAAACACTGCCATTCAAACCAAGAAGGAACACCTCCCAACAGATTTCACAGCAAAAAATAATGCCTCAAAAACTCAAGCCCTCAAGCATCAAACCGAACCTTTGATTAAAAATGTGCCTCAAACAGTGAATTCAGGCCTTCAATTAGATTGAGCCCTCCAGATAGAGGTTGAAATCGTTGCCTCTAAGACAAAAAACAAAAAAACGTGGTTGCAAATCGTAGCCTTCAATTGAAAATTCGCTCCAGTAAAATCAAATGCCTCCTCAACAAAAGAAAAATGTAGCCCTTCCAATGGAGAAAATTGCGACAAGAAAAATCAAGGAATTCGGCCTCTGAAAGGCAGAAAAATGCCTCGTGTGAAGAAAAAACGTAGGTCTTTTGCCACCGATACCCAATGGCTCTATTTTTTCTTCTGCTCTTGTATTTTTTTGAGTATTTTACTCTCCACCTTACGCCGGACTTGCACGCAGAACAAAACCCATATCCACCCTCAACTGCAAATTGCTCCCTTTTGTCGGTGTTATCGGCCTCTTCAATAAAAGGCCTTCAAATTCTAATGCCAGATGGATCCTCGTTGAAACTGAGAGAAAAATGCTAGTGAAAATCGCCGCCTCAGCCAAATTGGGCCACCAAACAAATCGAGTCTACCAATTTTCCAGCAACCAAAAGAAATGGCTCCAAAATAGGGAGAAAATCGCACCACTGTGTGAGGCACTTGCAACTGCAAATCCACCAAACCAATGAATCTCGTTCTAAATGAAAGAAACGTGCCTCCAAAACCACTAGCAACAAGAAAATGAATAATCGAAAATGTGGCAAATTTGAAAAAATAATGATCTCACACTCGAGGGAAAACTCTAGGAAGGATTCGCAAATGGGTGGCTTGGTAACATGATAGAGTAAAGCACCCAGGAAAATCAACCACGGAATAACTTTCACTTGATAGAGAGGAGCACTATGCTATTTCGCATAGAGAAAAATAAAATATGAGATCTTATTTACATATTGTAAAAAGTGTCTTAAAAAGGTATAAAAGTAGGTGATAGGTGAGAAACTTCCCAGCAGGAAAAACTACTAGATTTAATAAATGCATAATTTATTTAAATGCAAGCCTAAGTAAACTTAAGCATAAATATAATTTACTCCAACGCAATAGAATCACTTGCTTATTGTAAGGAGGGCATTCCATATTTGTAACTTAAATTAAAGATAATAAAATCCCATAGGATTTGGGTGCTCCTATTTTTAATTACCTACTTGAAAGGAAGGTTTCTAATGTTGGAATATCTAATCCCAACTACTTCATTAACTCCCCATGTTGACCTGTCCTCATTTTATCAACATTAGATCACAATCATATCCCAACATTAAAAATGAGGATCTGATTTGGTCTTATCTTCTCCAACTACTCTGTTGACTATATGTTATTGATTATTAGCTCTATGCCATTCGTAAGTCTATATATTGGTAGAGTCTATATTGTTAAACTTACTCTCCGATGAGTCCACCTCTGTAGAGCTGTAAGTTGTAATGGTATGCTGTAAGGGTATGAGCTGAAGCTTAGCCTTTGTAGTATTTCTATTTGATTAATATTTTTTTTCATGTCTCCATTATATTTGTCTCTGTTCTCTCCCCTTTTCAAATTTTGTCATTTGGTATCAGAGCTGTATGGTAGAAGATCCAAGATGCGGTGAGCAGAAGCTTATCAAAAAAGCCAAAGATGGAGGGAGTCACTCAAAGTTGCAGGGGGTGTTGTTTATTTGTTGAAGAGCTGCAGTGTTGAATGGGAAGAGAAAATCACTACCCAGAAGGAGATTGGTTGGGTTTGAGATAGCAGATCATTGATTTCAATAAGAGGAGCTTCTTGAAGATTTTTTTGTGCTGTTGAAGCGCAGCAAAAAAGGCCAGCTAGGAAGAGGTGAAGTTTGAAGCCTAGATCCATTATAGAGGAGATCTGAAGCCATCAAAGAATATCGATGGTTTCAATCAGTCAAAGGAAGTGTAGGCGCTGTCTTAAAAGAAGACACCATAAGGAAAAATATCATAGCTATTAGTTGAGCAAGATGAAGATCTTGGGTGCCAAGATTATCGGAGCAGATCTAAAAACCAGCTTGAAGACTATTGTTGATTGACACATTGAAGAAGGAAAAGATCGCTGGTTGTTTGAAGACCAGGATCGTTGTTGCTTCCTCTGAAGAAAGTCATTCTCAAAGAGTGATTGAGGAAGCTAAGTACTAAAGCTTGTTTGAAGAACCTCACAATTCTGAGTTTAAGGATGTCACAGCCAAAGAGGTGTTCCCAATAGACTGGAGTTGCAACCAAAGTATGTGTGTGTTGCAGATATTTCTTATAGCCATTGTCGATAAAAGTTTGAAGACATCGCTAATAGTCTGAGTGTTGAAGAAGACACACCTCTCGAAGGTCAGTATAGTCGCTACCCATATTTGAACTGGAGAACCTTTGTGTGTCCAAGAAGGAAGGAGCATATAATCAAGCTCTTCACCCAAGCCAATAAGGAGCCTAGAGAGCCTAAAGAATCTAGTCAAGTATACAGCCTAGAGAGATCCGAAGGAGTGATTGCAGTCAATGGGATCATAGAAGAAGATAGGCTGCCAGTCAAAAGAAGCCACCAGTGTTTGAGAGAAACTGACAGGTATGCATTTAAGAAGATTGTATTGTGGCTTAGTAAATCCATATATTTTTTTATTTAGTCCTGGTATATTGCTTTGAAAAGAAAATTGATATTGTAAGCATATAGTGGAGGATTTTCATCAAGAGATTGAGAGGTTGGAAGATGTGTGCCAAGGAAGAATCACAATCTGTGTATTGTACTTGATTTGTTGTAAGGGGTGCATGATTGGTTGTACCTGACACCCCTGATGTTTTTTGGTTTAACATATTGATGATCCATGTATTTGAAAAGGAATCCTATACAACTGGCAAGTACAATGATTGGTTACCCATGTATCTCGGTAGATGGAATTCTTTTTATATGGACTCAATAATCAATTTTGATGCAGGTACAGATGGAGAAAATCCTAGAGTGATGATGTTTCCTTGTGATGATAATTTGTGGAGTCATAAGTGTGCTCAGTTTGTGGTAATCGAAAACCACTTGTTCAGAGGTTTGTGATTAGCCGAAACCACTTGAGTGTGAAGTTTGTGGTGATCTTAAAACCACTTGTATGTGAGTATGTGAGTTTGTGGTCATCTGAAACCACCTGTATGCACGGTTTGTGGTTAGCAAAGCCTAGTAAGATTCCCGAGCACCTGCAGTGTGATTCTACGGGAGGTCTTGAAGAAAAACAAAGATTTCACACCTGAACTGACGATAGACTAGTTATCAAGAAGATCAAAGCTCATGGTTGGAGATGTCGAAACATCAATGGAAAAGAGTAAGAAATTATTTGAAATTCGTAGTTGAGATTAAGGGGGAGTGTTGGAATATCTAATCCCAACTACTTCATTAACTCCCCATGTTGACCTGTCCTCATCTTATCAGCATTAGATCACAATCATATCCCAACATTAAAAATGAGGATTTGATTTGGTCTTATCTTCTCCAACTACTATGTTGACTATATGTTATTGATTATTAGCTCTATGCCATTCGTAAGTCTATATATTGGTAGAGTCTATATTGTTAAACTTACTCTCCAATGAGTCCAACTCTGTAGAGTTGTAAGTTTTAATGGTATGCTGTAAGGGTATGAGTTGAAGCTCAGTCTTTGTAGTATTTCTATTTGATTAATATCTTGTTTCATGTCTCCATTATATTTGTCTCTGTTCTCTCCCCTTTTCAAATTCTATCATCTAATAGTCGAGAAGGTAAGACTAACATCAAGATTCATGGAGCACCAGAAATTAAAATATGATTAAATTCTTTTTTTTCATTTTTCCTTACTCATCATGAATTGTTTGTGAGTGGAGGGTGGTGTATTGAAATCATGCAAAACTAATGATTGTTTTGATTTAAAACTTATGATCAGTTGATTACTTTACTGTCTCTTTCACTATCATTTTTCATTCTTCCAGGCCAATTCTACTTAGTATTGAAACCATGCAAATCTAATGATTGATTGATTTAAAAAATTTGGTCAATTGTTTACTCGAAGATTTATTTAAGAAATTAAAATGTTAATTGGAACATTTAAAAGCTCATAAATTTTTTACTTTTTTTGTATTCCTACATCATAATTTATTGTAATTTCCATGGAGGGTGTTATTCTCAAATGTGCATTTGCAAGTGTTCAGTATTTCTTAAAATAGATAATTGAAAGTAGAGAGAGATCAATGTAAGAGTAGAACTATAGCACCTTGGCCTATATGGAAAGCAACCGTGCCTCATGTAAACATAAGCTAACAATGAAATATGTTGTCTAACTCATTCTAACCTAGAGTTGTTTTTGTTGAATAAATATATCTATTGTATAATTCATTTTACTTCGAAAGTACCTTTTCCTTAACTCTGACAAAATAATAATTCACTTAATTATTGATTTGTTTATTTTTAAATTTTACAACCAAAACAAGTTAAGGACAAGGCACAAATTTCAAATTTTGACCATAAACACATGACTAACTCACAATTTTTTGTTCCCTAAAGTAGTTATGTAAGAATAGGCCCTAAGGGCCAAACTTATGCCTTGGGGGGTCATCTATGATCGCCTTTCCTACATGATACACAAAGGCTTTGTAGTTCGACAACTAGACTTCAACCATCACACACTTGGTTGGTCAACAATAGGGTATATCCCTTAAGTCCAAATGATGTCTCTACCTCATTTATCACTCGTAAGTCAATTATATTGCACAAAAAGATTACTAGTAAAACATGGAGGATAGAAATAAATAATCACACTTGTACAAACAATGTCACAAGGTAGAGCAAGGTGCTAAAAAAAGTTAAGGTGATTCTAATAGGTTTTTACATGATAGGAAATTCACTTATTTTGATAGTTGAATAATCATTTGCAGAACATAGTTTTGTTCTAACTTAAGATCAATTGCACTATAAATTAGTTTAACAATAATACAATAGGATTAATTATGACATACTAATAAATAACATTTTAATAACTAGATGTAATACTATATGAATATTAAAAAATAATTTATATACAAAATGATAGTAATATAACAATATGAGGTCTCTAAGACTAAATTGGTAACCATCATGATCATTATAATAATAATACTAAGAAATTATTCAAGATAATAACTTATTGTTAACTACAATAAAATATCAATGATAACCTGAACCTTCCAATTTTACAAATGAATGATGTGTATATTTTTTTTATCGTAACCCTATTGTTAACTAATAATATACACACAAAACTTATTACAAACTTAGAAGAGATAATTCTTATACAAAATCTAGTTCTTTGATTAGAAGAAATGTATACACCAAACTAATTAGATATAAATCTCATTAACCTGATTGCATCGTCATACCTTTTAAAAATCCAAATTACCAAGCAAGGTACTGGTACGTTAATATAATTTCCTTTAATTACTTCCCAAAGATTATTAAACATAGGTGAATTGTAAATGCTACTGTCAGCAAATGAGGCACAACCAAAGTGCTTCCGTTCACCATTCCCATTCTAATTAAAACTAAAAGTGAACAACTTTATAGAGTACAAACTTCAAGAACTAAGAAATCCATTTTCTTTCACTTCTCAAAATCTAGAAAAGAAATGAAAGCTACAAAGTTACAAATACTTGACAGTGAAAGTAACATAAATTAATCAGTTGGAACTAATTTGTGAGAAATAAATGAAATGATGCATGTAGATCTGCTATTAGCACTAAATAAACTGAGATGATTCTACTAGTGATTTAACATATCCTTAGAAGACTGATTTTATCTGGTTATTAGAGTGTCCTAAAAAAAAAAAATTTGTGGAATTTCTCTTTGTACTTTAAAGTTTTCATATTTCGAAAAGGACTAAGTATTTAGAATAGGAACAAACAGTGGTTGTATTGTGAAGGCTATAAGGTATAAACTCTCTTTCACCCCTGTTATACCTAAGACTGAAGGAATAAAATGATTAACTGTTATTAGAATATTAGGACCACTTAATATATAGTCATGGAAAGAAACCTTATGCAATCCAGGTTAACAATTTTAGTCTTTGTAAACCATATACTCAGCAACAGGTACATATTAGTCTATGCACACTTTCGGCAGTGGAAAGCACCCCAGAAAGGCAACGAAGCATTTGGGAACACCCAGATAGACTAACACAGGCATTTGAGAAAACCAATTGGGCTATGTACAAATGGAACAAATGGTAATCATGCATTCAAAAATCCATCTAGAATTGTATAAGGATTGTAATGAAGCATTTGGCAAAAACCTAGAGAGCCATATTCAAGCAGTTATAAAGTCACTTAACAGGTTTATATAAAGTGTTGGTAAATGGTAATCAAAAATTTGGGTAAATGGTTTTATAGCCGATGGTAGGCATTTAAAAAGGTACCCAATCAATTACTCTCAGCTTACATAGGAATGACAAAATCAAGTATTTTAAAAATAATGTAAAATTAGTTTCACAGTTGAAAAATGCCTCCACACGAAGCAACATATAAGGAATCATATATAAAGACAACCATAGATAAGACGCGAGTGACATACCTAAGATTCTGCATATATTGTGTCATGTTGTCCATAATGCCAATGAGAGAAAACATCTTTCTCAACGATTGTATTCCCTTGTGAAGAGAGCTGTTTCAGACCATCACCATTTTATTAGACCATGCTCAACTTCCCACAACAGTACTACTAATATGAGGACTAGAGAATGAATTAATGGGATAGACTCACATAGTATGCACTATGCAGTAACAGTACCGGCGAGTTACTGGGCACCAACTTGACTTGCATATCAATTTTGCCAAAGAGATATTCATTCTTGGATTCTAACCCTGAATCTGTTTTAATCCAGCAGAGGAGGAGATAAGCATCGGTTCAACATACTGTTCAAATCATATATATGCAGTTGCAGTAAGAAAATGAGATAAATACCTGAGGACTGATCGAGAGTGAGCTGCAACCGTTGGCCATTGTCGAGTATCTTAGCACGATCATTTCCCCATGTGATCATTATAAAAATTTGGCAGAAACAAGGTGGGAGAATGAGAGTACAAAGCTTAAGAGGAGGAAACATAAAATGAGCTCCATTCGGAACTGAAGGCCTAATGATGAACGAGGTAAGGAGTATTGATAGAGGTAAGGATGTGAATGAATGGTAGTTGCAGGGGAATACCAATGGGATTTATATAGGGAGGGTCAGGTAAGGAATGGGAAGTAGCAAGATATTTCCCCTAAGAGTTGTTAAATGGATGAGTTGGAGCGCACTTAGGTTTTACAGCGAGACAAGATTTTATTTTATTGCACGCGGAGATCCAGCAAGAAGAGTGTATAGTATCATCTGTATTTTCAATAAGACTATCGTATCATCTTCTTTCTTACCAACAGACGCCTGTGCGTTATTTTCTTTCAGAATTGGCAGCCATAGATCTCGTGAAATTTCCAGGTTCCAAGGTAATCTTCGATACAGTGAGCGCCTCCTGTAATTGCGAAATTGGAGGATAGTTCCCGGTCGCTACAAAATATCACTGAGGCAATCCAAAAAGCGTTGGAATCCCCCTAGCGCTTCAATTATTCCAGACCTGCGATCTTAATGGTCTCTCCCCCTCCCATGAATAAAGTTCAAAATCATGATTAATATATTTCCTAGCGATAAAAAACAAGAATCTCCTATCACTAGCCGCTGCTTCAAGGCATGTTTAGAAGAAGATGGAATCACAGTTAGCAACAGTAAGAAACTTTCCAATTAAAACAAAAACAATCGTAAGAAATAAGATTGTCGAATCAACCCTCCCTTTTACGTTCCGGTCTGCCAAGCATGCCGTTAATTTTGGACGCATTGGACAAGGCACGTAATTGTCATGCAAACGTGGAGGAAGAGGTAAGGTACGCGGTCCATTATGTTTTTGTTATTTGCATGCAAGAACTTTTTTTTCAAAACGAATCGTCTTATTCTATTCCAAGACCTCAATTGTCATGACTTGCACACTTTTAGGAAGTATTTTTAATAGAACTTACTTTTCAAAAGAGTTTAGACACTATCTTAGTGGAATGAATTTCGACTTCTTCCTATTATTGATCTGGTACTAAAGAGGTGTTTGACTTCGCAGTCGATGTAAATGCCACAAAATTGACAAGTTACATTTTAGAAACTAATCGTTCAAAAGGAATCATCTTATTTTAGATAATTATTTAAGAAAAAATCATAAATATTGAATATGTAATATTGAACAATGTATGATCTTATAGAGCACTTTTGTATGAAGTAACTAGGTATATATTTGTGTCTGTAAGACATTCAGGACAATAATTAAATCTTAATGTATAATATATGTGTGCTAAACAAGGAACTTAATTCCATCTTTAGTTGACAATGGAAAAAATAGAGTAACAAGTAAACATGAGGACTTCATTCAAGCAAGTTTGTAAAAAGAAATATACTCTTATCCCCTTCCTAGATCCCTATTCTCTTATTCTCAACAATAAGTAATCTCAAGACTTATCATGCAAAATTACATAGAACATACATCATATAGTTTGTATTAGATAAGGTTCGTATAATTCATCAATCCAACCCGCATAATAACAATAATGGTACTTACTAAAAGGAGCACAAAATTTGTAACTGAAGCACTAATGGTAGGGCCTTACATCTTGTTTAAAGTTTTTTATCTAAAATATTAAGAATCAAACTAATCGCATGAAAATAAATGTTGAAAGTAAATATAACGAATAACAATTAAATAAATAAACACTAATTAATTTTGCATAGATAAACTTATCTAATTCTTATTTCCTTTAAAAATTAATTTCTTTTGGAAGAAAGTTTAACTAATTACTGAACTACAACATATACTAATTCTTGAAAATAACATATCCAATACTAATTTCTTTGAAAATAAACTATACTAATTAATTGAAACTTGTCTCTCTAAACTTATTTCTTCAACTAACCATACTAATTATAAAGATGGTATTAATAATTTCTTTAAAAAAAAAAAAAAACCATTAATGCGACTTCTTTTCCCACATTAAAATTCACTTTAGATCACTAACAATTTAAATTTTTCTAATTTTACTTTTTAATGTGAAATCATAAAAAATCCAAACTTCATTGATGAATGTTTAGAATTTTAAATTTATAAAAAATCCCTTTGTCCAAGGTCGAGGATTTTGTCAGATAAACTCTTTGATAGAAATGGTTGTTGCAAGGGCCCCATTCTCACATGTGAGGGGTATGCACTTTTCAAGAATGCCTATAGGAAGGCTTATGCGGACAGGCCAATTAGCAACATCTAGAACATGGGTTTGGGAAAAAAGGTGGTGTACAACATTTTTTGTAAATGTTGAATTGGTTATGGATATTTTTAGGGTTTATAACCCAGATTCAAGGTCATTGTTTACAATGGGTGGCCAAAGATTTTTGTCATTCAATAGAGACCATATTTGCAAGGTTTTTGACCAAAACCCCAACACACAACTACCAATTGACCTGGATTCCCTTAACAGGGAATATGAAAGGAACATGGATAGTTACAAAGTAAGATGGTTACCATGTTTTAGGCCATGAGGTCTAAGAAGAGAGCTGTAGAGATTTGGCAAGGATGAACTTGAACCAAAGTTAGCCTATGATATCTTTGAGGATTATTTCCAGAAGATCTACTTTTTTTTGCTTTAGGTTTTGGGAATAGACAACAAGGTTCAAATCCCTATCAATTTGATGGTGTTGGCAGTAGACATCTAGAGTAGAGATGTGAATAAGCCCTATGAATTTGTAGGGTATGTTGTAGAGAAGTTGCATAAGACCCTCTGCTCCATCAAGAGGGATCCATCAGGTGCTATGAAGTCATAGAATGTTATTATACCAAGGAGGAAGGCATGCCTCTTTTTATTATGGAAATTAGTCTCATCAAACTCATTCAATGACCACATCAATTCCAAAAATGTAGTCAGTCAAGCGCATCTTTGAAATGCATTGATTTAATCTATGAGAGATTGCTCCCATACAAAATGAAAGTTGACAAAGTTGGGAATTTTGATCCTAAGATTTTCATTCACAAGTAGAGGGCTAGCTACAAGTTGCTAGCTACCACCATGAGCAAAATAATATTGAAGACTTGATCTTAAATTTCTCATTAGAGGGTTAGGAATCATAGAGAAGGGCCTTATGGGTCAAGATAAAAATTGCAAAGAACAAGAGGAAGGTAGATCCTTCATTCCAAGGGTCATTTTGCATATGAGACCCCATAATCATAATTATGACTATGTTGGATAATGCCAATCAATTATTGGCAAATGTTTCACATATTTCTCTAAGAACACAAAGTGCTTATTCTTCTTTAAAAACAAAGGTGCCACCAAGTCCATAGCTAGTTACTCCCCTATAGTAGATAAACCCAATGGTTGGACCTTTGGTAGACTACCAAATTTATCCTAGGGAGATGGATGGAGATGCCCTCAATGTACAAAAAATGCTCCCCCCTCTTAGGATCTTGATAGAATGGTCCACAGATGACAAATTGGTCTTCAACTTTGAGACTGGTGGGAAGGTAGTAGATGATTTCAAAGCTAAGGCCTATGAAGAGTTCTTGTAGGATGAGAATTTCATCACCACATAGGAGTTTAAGGAATTTGTCCTTAAAAATAGGGGAGAGGAGCTATAAATGTCTATCTCAGATAAAACCCTCTTTAAGAAGGAAAAAAGTGATATTATTGAGAAATTTTGGAGGAAGGTCAAGGAGGAGATGAATGCTATAACCCCTGAAAGGGGTAGAGAATTTTTGAAAAAGGGAGGGTTCTTTTTTTTGCTAGGATGAGGCATCTCCCCAGCCATTGCATTTGGTGCAATCAAAAGGTATGAGGGTGAGAATCCAATTTTGGGCTTAGAAGAGCAGGCTGAGGCCTTATATTTTGGTTTTGGATTCAACCCTAGGCTTGAGACTTTAGCTATTTGGTCAATTTTCCTAGAGACCAATAAGCCATAAGTAATAAGTGACCCCAATGTGTTAACATGAAATCTCATTAAAAGCCATAAATTTCCACTATCCATGATTAAATAATGTAGATGTTTCAAGATTAAAATTGTGTATGAGTTTTTCTCATTGTCAATAGAGTTGGGGACACAGGTGCAACATATGAAACTTCCTTAAAAGTTATTGCAACCCTCTTTACATAGGCTACTATTAAGAAACTGCAAAAGGGTCTTGATAAGGAAAATTCCTTAAACTAGAGTCTAGAATAGAGACTCAATGTAGTACATGGAATCTTCCCCCCTCCCTAACAAATAAGTGAGGCACAACCTTCACAAGATAGAAATAAATTAATATTTGAGATTAAGGAATTGAGATCTAGAAGTTGAAACAAAGCATAACAGAAGCTAGGGAAACAAAGGAGGGAGCAGTAAATAAGGTTTATGATATGGTTGAAAATATTTTGAGGTATAGGTTGTCAAATATTCTCTCTTAACTTAATAAGGTATGGGATAGCTACACCACTTTGAAGGATATATTCTCTAACCACAATAAAATTTGGATGAGGTTGAGATGTTTGCAAATCAATTGGTCCCATGGAATTGGGGTGTTGAGGCTTCTTGTTAGCAACTCATATTTTGATGTTAGTTTGGTGTCTGGCATTTTGAGAAAGTTAGATTTATTGGATGACCTTATAATTCATCATATTAGATATAGAGACCTCATGAAGAAGAATCTTAGCACTTTTGAGGGATTTGAGGAGTTCTACATACCTCCAATTTTGATTAAGGGTGAGGTTATGGCATGTGTGGAGTGAAAGTCAAAGTTTATAAATCTTCTAACTCCCATGTACAATAAAATAAATAAGGAAGTAGAGGTTGATGTTGACCAACTAAATGTAAGTATTGATGCACTCACTAAACTAGAATACAATTTATTAGGTTTCCCAGACCTAGTGCAATTTTTTATTGGAGATGACTTTAATTTATAGCTAGAGAGGGTCAACAGCTTCTTGCCACCAAGTATTGACAATTCATCAAGATAGTTGGAAGACATGGAATAATAGGATCTTGTAACTTGAGTTGTGTTTCAATTGGCTTCCAAAATCCAAGTATAACTACTACATGGGCTTGTTAGGAAGAGAATGTTAGAAGTGTCCTATCATTTTTAGAAGATAATTTTGAGATCATCTACCATACACTAACTTGAATGTTGCAAGGATCTCCAGCTACTTTTGGGTACCTACTAGCCTTTTGAATAACTTGTTGTCCTTTGTAAATATTGCTACTACATGGATTTTTATCTTAGAGACTAGGTAGTGAATTAGGCATTTTTCTTCTTGTTTCCCTTGTATCTATAAAAGGGTATTTGGGACCTCATTCAAAGGCTTTCACTTCTTAGTTTTGTAAATACTTGTATAGGTTTTAGGTTGTATAGGAAACTCCTCTAAAACCTAAAGAGGAAATGTAATTTTTCTCTATATAATAACAACATATGACCTAAATACTCATGGTATTACATCAAGTTTAAATATCAATCTATCATTCACTCCACTATTGTACACATCATCTTTAAATAAATATAATCAAGGATTATCTTTGGTTCTCATATCATATTATATGTTACAGATGCTTGAATTGTTAGTTTATGTTCAAAGAATAGAATAACTTTTCTTTTAGTTCACGTATCAAAGATTGTGTGGTTACAATATGGATTTGTAAGTAGTTTTATAGTATTGTTTATTTGTTTGTTTCTTGCTATAAGGTGCTAGTAAGGCTATTGAAATCCAAAGGTTGGATTGTTGTAGGATTTTACCTCATTTCTACTTTGTTGTGGATAAGACATTGGTCAAACTAAATCACAAAGTTTAAACCAAAGTCAAAATTAGATATAAAATTAAAACACACATTACTTTATTGTATTTTTCATTGCTTTATGTTTAAATCAATACTATAATATATTACTTTCCATATAGAGGATTTCAAAGACGATTTATCCAATTAGGAAAACCTCTTACAAATTTAGTGTGAAAAATTTGTTATCAAAGGCATCATTGCAACTAAATGCATACTTTATAGATGATGTTCTAAGGGAACCCCCCTTGGTTCTATAGAGCCTAAAGATTAGAGGATAAAATCATAAAACCTATCTCTTGTTCGTTGGCCATTGACCCAAGGTCTCTAAGCATAAGAAATAGCTAATATTTATGAAAACCAAAACAATTAGTTGGAAACACCAATAGTATTAATGATAATGTTAAGGATGGACAAAGACCAATGAACCAAGCAAGAGCTAAAAGAGTCAGTCTCTTAGCTCTCTTCCTAGTTCAAACAACTATTGATTCCATTACATTTCATGGATGGATCCCTTGCACCTCTAATACTCATCCCTCAATAGGAGGCATGTGTACTGGAAAAAGTGAAATACATAACATCATCAATAGGTTAGTGGATGGAAGACCTATACAATTATAGTTGTGTATTGTAGAAAAATGGATATTTGGACATTTTCATGGTCTTTTACATCTTTTTCCTGTGATTCCTGGCTTATTTTACTCAAATTTAATTTTGTAATGTAACTTATACATTCACATTAAGTCTTGAATATTAAATTTATTAAGATCTTATGATTTCTTGTAAAGGTGTTGTCAAGTGTCGTAACACATTTCTACACATTTCTAGACTCTTATTATAATTCATCTAAATGTTCCCATTTTATCATTTACCAAGTCTTATTCTAAAGTGTTGTACATTCTTGTACCAAAATTTCATGCTTTTCTAGGCTTGTCACCACCAAATACACCTTTCTTATGCTTTACTTGGCTCCTTTATATACTTATATGCCTTAATTAAGTGTGTTTTTGAATATAAACCTAAAAAACATCACTAAATACAATTTAATCCCCAACACCCACTTGCATGCCTTGAGTGAGACCCATTTTCCATGGGTGGTGAATTAATCCCTCTTGGCACAAAATTCAAAATAATTTCAAATTTATTTTGGGTTTTTATTCATTAAGACCTTAGGTCGGCCTGTGATGTATTTTCAAGAAATTAGGGAATAAGTGTGTATAAATATATTTTCCCTCATTTTACGATCTGATCAACTCATTCAAACATTCACACATTAAAAGCACCATAGCATTCAAGCATTTTTCCATCATTTAATCAAGAAATTATAAAGCATCTCAGAGCATCCATTGACATATCTTAAGACTTTAACAATAAGGTTTTGGTGAGTTCATGAAACTTACATGTTATTTTTTCATCATTCCTTTCTTATTCATTTCATTTCATAGCATTTGATTACAAAAGTGAGGTTTGACCAAGGCAAACCCCCATACTCTAACCCTTAACCATTTTTCCCCTCTTTTTATGTGTGTTTGCAGGTCTTGTAGGTAGATTTTTCAAATAGATAGGTGTTGAAAAGTGGTAAAAAGGTCATCAAATCTATTCAAGTCAAAAAATACCTAATTCAAGCTTGGGGACATCATTCAACCCTCTTTCTACAAATTTGGATCCATCAACCTAACAAGTAGACAAGTACAAATCTGGACCCACAGAGTTGACTTCAGAATTTGTAAATTTTTGTAGGTGGAGTGATTCATCATCAATGGTGAATGACTCCCATTGCTAGGTTGGAGAAAGTGTTTTATGAGTTTTACAATTCTCAATACCTTGAAACCTATTTCAACAAAATTTAACATAAGTAGGACTAATTTTCCATCTGTGGTAAATGATTCCTAGTGGCCATCAATAGTGATTTCTAAAACATTCCAAAACCTTCCAACATCATCATTCTACCTCCAAGTGCACTCCATTCAATTTTATTAAGTTATGTTTTCATTTTTTTATGTTTCTAGTTCATTTCTACATATCACACTATGTTTTCAAATACCTCATATTTCTTAGGTTTTGCATAAATAATCAACCTATTTTATCAGTTTGTTACATTTAGATCATTGAATTTGGGCATATTTTCATTGTACTTGCATTATTTTGAGTGAACCACCTAGAATTTCTGTGGGGTCTACCTCTCTCCTTTAGGTGGAAAACCCTAATAGAGCAAGAGAGTCATAGCATCCTACACCCAAAAATCTATGGTTCATTTTAGTGAACATGCATTTTGAACATTATCTTTCTAATTTACATATGCATTTACATCCTAGGACTCATTTCATTAGCTTTTGCATTATTTTACATCATAGGATTTTCAAACTTGCATTAGTGAATTCTCATATAGATTTCATTTTTGCACTTCAAAACATTAAAAATACTAAAATTCTACATATGTATCCTAGTTTTGCATCAAAAAATCATAAAAATCATTTTAAATTTTCTGAAAAATCACAAAAAAATTCACCCCTAGACTCATTCACCACCCTAAGTGAATCAGTCCAGTTGCATTTTTTGCACAGTAATTTATGTCATTTTCACAACATTTTTTTCCTTTTTGTACTTGTATCTTTGTCATTTTTTTTAGATTCACTATTCTATTAAATTTCTTGCATTTGTTCATTTGCATCATGGACTTTTTCTTTAATAATTTTTGGATGTCTTTGAAATCTTTAGTTGACATGTCAAACTGTGCCTTTGGTTGTGATCCTAATAACCTTGAGCTTCCTCATGCTCCTTCAACTCTTCATGATTTTCCTCCTTGTGATGTTGACATCATTCGAGAAGATGATGCTAGTATAAATAAGTTCTTAAATGAATTCCTTGACAAACTTGAAGCCAATTCATCCTTTAATCCATCCATGAAATAAAAAAACCTTCCTACTATTTCACCTCCTAATACATTCAAATACTTACATGTTGAAAAAAATGAAAGACCTAAGTTCCCTCCAACAAGTGGACCCAGTTCTTCTAACCAAACACCTCCTCAACCATTCTATGATAACAAAGTCACTAGTACTCCTATCAACCTTGAAGAAACTTATGGAAATTTTATTTACTATTTTGAAAAAGCGAGGATGTGACACAATAGCTGAACATGCAATACATCAGCCTCTTGAACAAGTAACAATAGGCAAAAACACACGATGGTTAGGCTATCAAGCTCCCCCTAATTTCAACATTCTTCTTCCTCATGAGAAACCTTTGACTAATAACAATATTGTGGCTATAAGGATCCCCATGGGTTCTCCTCCCCATTCTATTCATCAAAAGGGTGAATCTAGTAAACACAAACGACCTTACAAGCTGACAAAACTAAAGTTTCCTCTCCATCCACCACCTTAATGTGAAAAAAAACTGAAAATTCTTTTAAGAAGAGGTTTTATACTCTTACCACCTTTGAATAGGTTGGTCATCCATCCTAAATATTCCAACGTACCCTATTGTAAATATCATCATGTTCTTGGATGCCGCAGTGATGAATGTCAGACATTGAAGGACATAATGAGCAAGTATCACTTCATTGATATCGAATGTTATCCTATCGTCCTATAGTACACTACAACCCACGTTATCATGCAATAATTGTAGAATTTTCTGTTCTCACTATTTCATGGCCTTTCCCATCGCTGATCTTGGCTCACTCTTGCCTTGCACTAAGTGGAGGAAAGACGTTGTTAGCCTTGTCCTAGTAATGCATTTGTCTATGTCCCTTAAATGCATTATTTACCTTTCGCTTATACCAATTGAGATTGAGAGCTGAATGATTCAATTGGTGGTTGACTTTCCTTTGCATTACTCATATATTCTCTTTCCTTTTCCATGTGCGTAATGTGATCCCCTATAATGTGTGTTTAATGTTCCCTCTCTTTGTACACTTCCTCTAATTGTACCTCCATTCTTCTATATATTGTACTTTACCTTTTCCTTTTTGTTTCCCTTTTGGGGATGACGCAAAGCATTGAGATTCCCTATGTCTCTTCCATATTGACCCAAACAGTCCCTTTTCCTTTTACTTTGTCTTTTCTTGTTTTTTCCTTTTGGGGATGACACAAAGTATTGAGACCACAATGTCTCTTTCATGTTGACCCGAAAAAAATTCCTCTTCTTTTTCGTTTTCACTTATATTTTCCTTTTGGGGATGATGCAAAGCATTGAGACTACAATGTCTCTTCCATGTTAAAACCCAAAAAAAAAAAAATTTCCTTTTTTTTTTCTCTCTTTGTGTTATTCTTCTAGTTCTATGTATTCAAGGCATGATGATAGTTCTGAGCTCTTTAATCAAAACATTGCAGCAATGAACATACTGACCCCAAATCCATAGATCCCTTAGTGTTTGGTGTTTTCCTCTATAGCAGAAACTCCTCTTTCTTTTGTTCCTTTTCCTTTACATGGCACAACCTTACTTAGAAACATATGACCTGGCATAGGGTCTTTCCAAGTTGGCTCTCATGTCTTGTTTCATTTTGCATTTTTCATTTACTACTTTAAAGTAATTTCTCACAAAGTCACGTACAACAATTCCTTTAAAGTGGGGCCATACATTGGCATTATTCATTTTGCATTTTGCATTTTTCCTGGTTCTTAGTGCAACCTTCTTATTTCATATGATAGATTTTCCACTTTGTGGATGACATTGGGTGTGATGTCCTTCATAAGTGTGATCTATCTTATCATATTACATTCTTTTTAGTGGTCTAACATGACGCACTACATCCCCTAAGTTGCTAATATTCTATTCTTTCATTGGTCTTCTCTTGGAGATGTTAAACACAATGTTCCCCAAGTGATAGACCTCACATGAACTAAACAAGACTCCTTTAAACACCTTAATTGCATTTTACATTTTTACATTTTATATTTTGCATTCATATGGCCACCTTGCATAACACAACTTGCATGCTTATGGTGCCATCCTGCTTGTTCATGAGTTCTAAGCTATAAAGTTTTCTTGTCTCATGAAGCACGAAATGATATTTTATTTTGTGGCACTTTATTAAAGTTATCAAGAGGTATAACTTTGATATGGTTGAGCGGGAAGCCCATTCCAAGGCACAACTTTCCCCATAGCCACCTGTGTGTTTGTGAGTACATAAAAAATGAGTGTATGTTTCTCATATTTTGGGTCTTCTGGTGAGTTTCATTTCCCTAGAG